>JANAVB010037219.1:8019067-8377583 GCA_029216955.1 Iris pallida
TACAACGCTTTAATTCAGTTTCATCTGTTGCATCTCGTGCAACGTTTTTAATTCAGTTATTGCATCTCGATGCAATGAACGTTTCACGACTTTCTCAGCAAACATCATGTAATTTCCAAAACACATGCGGCAAAATTACATGACATTGTATTAGACTTATTGTATGTAACATCCAGTACGGCATCGAGTAGAGTCAAGCGTGATTTGACTGTGGTGGGACAACTTTTAAAATTAAAACAAAGTAAGCGTCCTTAGGAAATTGAATCTAGAGCCCTGATACCAATTTGTCACGCCCCGACCCAAAAAATTGCTCGTCCTCGCATCGATTTATCCGAATCATCATCCTCGCTGGGGCGGGATACCGTACAAGTCTGGAGTTGTACTTGTACAAGGCAAGATGACAAGTTCTCAAATGGTTATCTTTGATATTGTTATTTAGCAGCAGAAGAAACAGAGTACACGAAATAATTCTCTTTATTCGATAAATGAACTGAGGTTACAAAGGCTTTCAATAGCCCAACTGAATTTGCCAGATTGTCTACAATACTCAGGTTCTCTCTTGCCTACAAAGGATTTCACCGTTCAATACATCATGTCTTCTATATCTCGGCCGCATCAATCCTATTGCAAGTCTGAGCGTCAATGCGGTCCCTCAAAATGCTACGGCATTCCATGCCTCAGCGCGTTCAAGCGAAGCTCCACTACGAGCAGATCCTTCCCTGAACCTGCAAGCAATCTGGTGGGAGACCAATACTAATCCTCTCGCGTACTGATCAGAGCCCACTTTACTAAACCGATATTAAGTAGATATATGGATCATGCAGCTTAACTTGTGATCTTTCTATATTTTCCTTATGATAGGTTTTATGGCATATTCAAAAGCAGTAAAGCATGTTATAATGGCAAGCATGTTATGTTTGAATCTTGCAAGCAAACATGCAAGCAATATATAGCAATCTCATATTTTGATTCGTGGTGCGAACTTCTTACCAACATCGACGCACTCGCCCTTGCATCGACGCAAGGAGAATACGCCTACCATCTTTCCATGTCATGTTATAAGTGATCTCTGTGCATGATCTCTGTGTGCCTGCACGTTTGACCTACCGTTCTTTAACTATATGTAGGTAGTTGGCGTATCCGCGCCAGAATGGGACGCTTACCTTGTTTCTCTTTCCAAATTGGATAACCCGACGCCCTCACCATATGAGATGCTAGCTCGTTTCAGAAGCAACCGAACTTACCATCTTTTCGGTTCAACACATCGATAACTGATTGCAAGTCGTATTACAGATGTGTGTCCTCAAGATTAACCATCCCTCCTAGGTAGAACGGTCCCGGTGCCCCGGCCAATAATCGTTCGAGGGAAATCACCACACCCGTGCACAGGCAATATCGCAAGTCCATTCGACCATGCAACGCGTGTTTTACTCAAACAACCAAACATAGTCTTGAGTCCGAAACTCAGACTTCGTATTATCTCACATATTTTCTTCCAATGTTCTCCCACTTTCTTTCAATGTTCTCACTTTTTCTTTATCTTTCTATGTTCTCACATTCTTTGTACGATTTCATATCTTTCTTTGTTTCATCACCTCGATTCAATATAAATGAACGACCCGAAGGTCCCAAGGCAACATGTCGCATTCAATAGTTATTCGATATTCTTCGCGACTCATGCATTCGATGCACGTCTCGATTTGATCTTTCAATATGCTAGACTTATGTTTATTTCCTCCGACTCGTGCACTTGAGGCATGCCTCGATAGGGTATGCAACGTTCTATGGCTAGTGCACTAGGGCACTCTCCTTGATATAGTCTTTCAATGTTCTAGCCTTCTAACTCGTGCGCGGGGGCACGAACAACTCGTGCACTGAGGCACTCGCCAATACAGTTATCCCATGTTCATATGGCTTACGCTCCGAGGCACTCGCCCATGCGGTATTTCGATGTTCATATGCGACTCATGCATTTGATGCACGATTCAATTCAATTGTCCTCTCTTAGTATTCGACACGCACTACGATTCCTCTCCTTCGAGCCATGCCTGTGGTCTCGATAGGTTAACTTAGCATACAACGATACATTTTACTTAGGCATGAAGGAGTAAGAAAGAAGGTTCAAAGTCCTCCCACCTTAAGCTGATACACCTTGTCGTTTCGCCGAGCCGATGCAGCTCAATTTTATAACTTTATTGCACGGCCAACTCTTCTGACTTAGCCATTCGAGCACTTCGTGCTTCGTTGAATTATCCGACCGATTTGGCTTACCGTGCATATGTCTCAGTCCGTCGCGATGCAACGATTTAGTTTTGCGGACTATGTTGCGAACAAGGCAAAATGTCGACCTCTTATATTTCAGCGTAAACATATAGCCTGCACACGAAACCAACTGAAATCAATAATCATTCGCATCGGACTTGTGTGTTGCATCGATTCGATTTCTTAGAATCTTTGAACCGACTCAATGCTTTCCCTCGGGCCAACTTAACACTTGCATCGAACTTACTCGATGCATTCCTCGGATCAACGTAACTCTCTGCATCGATTCGCATCGATACATATTTTGGGTCAACATAACTTTTCGAGTCAACGACTCATCGTAATGCACCGTACGGAGCGGGTCATTACATTACCTATGATAAGGCGATGAAGACTAGAGATACTATTTTCTGGAAGGAGACAATCAACGATGAGATTGATTCCATCGAATGCGAATAGATGTAGAAGATGATGAAAGTCGATGGAACAATTGATAAGTTCAAGGCCAGATTGCTGTCTAAAGGTTTTTTCAGGAGCAGAGAATTGACTACTTTGATACCTATGCTCTAGTTGCAAGGATGATAACTATCAAGATGCTTGTTGCTCTGGGTGCAATTTACAAGCTAGTGATCCATCAAATGGATGTCAAAACAACGTTCTTGAACGTAGATCTGACCGAAGAGATTTATATGAAAAAACCATAATATTTTATCAACAAAGGGCTTGAAGACAAAGTATTCAAGTTGGTGAAATTTTTGTATGGTCTAAAGCAGGCTCCCAAGATGTGGTACGAAAAGTTTAACAAAATTATTAGATGAAACGACTACAATGCGAGCGAGAGGGAAAAGAGGGTATACATCAAGTTCGTTGATGGCATAGGGGTTACTGTGTGTCTCTATATGGATGGTATGTTAACATTGGGCGCGAATCAAGATAACATCAGAAAAATAAAGTTCTCTTATATAAGTTCATTATGAAGGACATGAGAGATGATGATGTAATCCTTGGGATAAAGTGTGAGGCTCGCCTCATACTCGTATACGGATACACAAGTATTTATTGTATATTGTATTTCCTCAATTTTTGTAATTTTGGTATTGTAATCAAGGATAATGGATTTTTCGTTAGAAGAGTCCTTGATTATCAGTATCGTACCATGATGGCAGTACTGGATTTGGTTGTTGATGGTTTTGCTAGTTTTCGAGATTCCTTCATTTCACGTGCATTGAGGATCCTACGAGATGTTTCTTGTGATAATCTAGTGTTAAAAAAATCTATTATAGACTTATGCAACTTAATGTATTTTTGGATTTTATTGATAACCATGCCAACCCACAGACTTCTTGAGACTTATAGAGACCCATGGCACGGTCATGTACCCTGACTAGGGCCCCCGAATAGAACCGAAACCCTAAAAATTAGTTTTTTTCCTAAATTTTTCTGCTTGACATTATACTGTTTTTTCCTGCTATGAAGTGAGAATATGGACCGTGCATGTCACTTTAGACCGTTGGATTTTCATCCAACAATTGTGATTAATCTTGGGGGTTTATATAAGTGTTAACACCCCTTTGTTTTTTTTCTTCTTAATCTCTTTCTTGGTTTCTCTTGAAAGCCAAGAAAGAGATCATATTATTTTCTCTCTCACACGCCCTTCTATACTTCCTACGAGCTCACAAGTATCAAGGGAGCGAGGCTTGTGCTTTTAAGTTAGCCTGGTGGAGGATATTGACACAAGCACACATCCTAGGCACCATATCGATCACATCGCTCGTCCGTAGGCAAGTATACCTTGCTCTCGACATAAAAAATTGATTTCATTATAGTTTTGATATGGTTTTTATGTGAACCCTTGGAATTTCTCTTCGATTTTGCATGCCATTATTCTCTGTTGGGAGTACCAGATGTATTTAGCCCATGCCCTTGACGGGACTCGAATCAATGGAGTATTGGTCAAGTTTCGATCATTTATTAAAAAAAATTTGGTTTTGTCGACAACCATTTTTTTTTGTAACATATAGTCATGGATCTTTCTACACAACGTCTATATGATATCAAGCACGACGCACTTTTCATATTTTGTTTTGGTTGTGAATCGGTTGACTGGCGAACAATTTTGCATGGTTCGACACAAGTTCAGGCCCAATATTGCACCTTTACAATAAAAACAATATACTGCCCACTATATTGTCTGTATAGTGAATTTATATATAATGCTCTCTGTCCCGAATAGTATACTAAACAATATCCTTGTCACGACCCACTCCCCATTTTCAGAACGAGCACGTGGCCAAGCCCAGCTTACACCGCAACATCAACAATAGTACGCTTTCTAGACCTCAATGACAATAACCAATCTAAATACTCAAACTTTGATCACGAAATAACATATTTGCTTATTCACAATAACTATACAATTTATAAAGTCAAAAATTACAATTAAATCATAATTCGGGAACAAATCCACTAAATATTTAATTTTAAGAAACTAATAAACTATTTACAATCTAGGATCGACCTCCAAAAGCATCCACAACACCAAATATCCATAGTATAGGATAGCCATTTGCCTAAAATTGTCAATATATCCAGTCAGGATTGGGGCAACTATCCAAAGCCAACGAAAACAAAACAAAACAAAAATTAACATGCAAGCAGGACGGATCCAAAAACTGAAGCTAGATAGGCTACAATGGATTCGGATAGGCTAGAGGTGGGCTGGGTAGGCTAACCCATATAAAAAATATATAAGGAAAAAAAGAGCAATTTTTTTTGGGGATGGGCTGGAACCCACCCCAACTATATTCTGGATCCGCTCCTGCATGCAAGTAACAATATAACAAGAAAAGTACTATCTATGAATCAATATATAATCATGGAAAGAAGCATATCATGGAATAAACATATCATGAAAATAAAAATGATATGATCTAATAGTGCATAGGACCATGAACTAAAAGATTGGAACAAATAACATGAAATAAGAATCTATAACAAGAGACGCACTAATAAAATATGCTCAATTGGCGACATATATTTAGTGACGTTCGATTAACGTCGCTAAATTGTGTACATTTGCGACGTTTTGTCTAAACGTCGCTAACAGTCGCTACTAGCGACGACCTGCGCGACGTAACAACGACGTATATTGATCACATGATCTAGTCGTCGCGAAACGTCGCTAATAGCGACTAACTTAGCGACGGTAGTGATAGCGTCGCTAAATTCTAATTATATCTCCCCCATCGATTCATTTTCCTCTATTTTACTCTCTCACACTCTCTCCTCCCCCCCCCTCCGGCGCTCTACTCTCTCCGACGACTCTCACTCTCTCCGACGACTCTCCTCCCTCTCCGGTACGTGACTCTCCCCCTCCCTCTCTCTCTCTCTCTTCGGCTGTTTTGGTTGTTGGTGGTTAGAGGGGTGCGGGTAGCTCGGGGGAAGGTGCAGGGGGGATGCAGGTGGTTGGGGGATGAGTAGAGGGTGGCTGGAGGGGGGTGGGGCAGGGGGGACGAGGGCGGCTGGGGGAGGGGAGATAGGGTTAGGGTTCGGGTTAGGGTTCATTTCCTCTCATTTTACTCTCTTACTCTCTCTCTCCCCCCCCCCTCCGGCGCTCTCACTCTCTCCGGCGACTCTCACTCTCTCCGGCGACTCTCCTCTCTCTCCCAGTACGTGGTACTCTTCCCCTCTCTCTCTCTCTCTCCGATTGTTTTGGTTGTTGGTGGTTGGAGGGTGCGCGTGGCTCGGGGGAGGGACAGGAGGATGCGGGTGGTTCGGGGGTGAGTGGGGGGTGGCTGGGGGGGCAGGACAGGGGACGAGGGCGGTTGGGGGAGGGGAGCTAGGGGTAGGGTTCGGGTTAGGGTGGGTATGTGTGGGCGGCTGGGGGAGGGGAGCAGGAGGGGAGGGGAGGGTTAGGGTTCGGGTTAGGGGTGGTGTAGGGGGGGCTTGGTCAGGGGCACCGATAGTGCCGAAAAATCTGATAATTTAGTAATAATTATTTGTTTTCCGACACCGAAAAATGTGATACTCCGATTCGAACGCACCGATAGTGCCGATATTTGTAACAAGTAGTTTTGTTGGTTGGTTAATTGGTAACATGGTGAATTTTGGGTTGTATTCTGAGCCATCCGTTCTCACACTTAAAACACATATGAATTAGTACTGTGTGTCAATCTTTGTTTTTGTATTTTCGGCGAACCCATGGATTGGATTCTGTATTTTGAATTTTGACTTTGTACGTATTTGGAGATATTCAGTTTTTTCGTTGAGGATACTGAGTTTGTACGTATTTGCGGATATTGATTTGGTTTGTTGAAGATATTATATATTGACATTGTTCGTTGCGGATAGTATTTTTTCTTTATATTTTTTGTATAATCTGGAAAGTATTGTGCGTGTCGGTGTTGAGTGTTCCACCGAGGGGGTCGGCGAACCCAGGGATTGGATTCTGTATTTTGTATTTTGTATTCTGTATTTTGGCTCAGGCTCCACCTCCATTTGCATTCTGGAACCTTTTTTTTTTTTAACTTAGCGACGTTTTTAGCGACGTTACAATTCGTCGCTAAACAGTAGCGACGTTAATAAATGTCGCTAAAAGCGTCGCTAGATGCTAACGTGGCAACACGTGGCACCAAATCTTATGTCAGCACGTCGTCGCCAAAACGTCGCAATAGTGTCGCTAAATGGCGACCACAGTTAACGTCGTCTTTTACGTCGCTAATTAGCGTCAACGTTAAAACGTCGCAAATAATGTCGCTAATTAGCGACGTTAATAACGTCGCCAAATAACGTCGTCCTAGCGACGTTTTTTTCGTTTAGCGACACGTTTTTTTTCGTCGTTCCCAAAACGTCGCCATAAACGTCACTAAATTAATTTAGCGACGTTTTCACCGAAGTTAGCGACGTTTTGAAACGTCGCTAATCTGAAAAAAAAAATTAGTGTCGTACAATAAAAGTAAACTATGTGTCACTACATGTGATAGAAACTATTAATCAACATGTGGACAGGGGGTAGAACATTGGCATACATGATCGCATACCAACGAACAATACTTAGATACACTGAGGGGCACCGATCTCACACGAATGTGAGATCTACGACACAAATTTTTTTCACACATCTTGTAATCTCACTCGTTCTCACTCACAAGTTAATGTCACTATAATGATACAATATCAATAATGATGAAGAAATGGTGTCACGATATAATATTTCAACTCGCACGTACAATCAAGGAGACTATTAATTATGAGAATAGATGTACAATTCTAGCTACACAATTACAAACACATAATAAATCAAAACTAAATCCGCTAGATAAGAGTACTTGTCTTTAACCTTCAATTGGATTATGGCATGACTGGCTATTTCTCCCAGAGCAACCTCCTAGATCCCAAGAATCAGCAAACAATACGATCTATGATCCTACACACAAAATTATAAAATTACGTTAGTTATAAAAAATTACCTCTCTAGGTGGCTTAGACGTCCATAAATTACCTAGATTTTTAGGATTTCTACAAGGTTTTTGTCATGTCTAGTATTATGGTTGATTATGGCATCTCACAACAACAAAAAAAACTTCGGATTATTAGTGGTTAGAACCTGTTGTCGTCAGCACATAAACCAAGACAAAAAAAAAAGTAGGTCAATTTGTTTCGTCTCTAATATAAAATTTATCATCATATATTTGAAGATATCTCTATGCGGTCACGACGGTATGCTCGGAATCACTATTTGAGTTCATATAAGGAAGATATGGACGTTTTAACACGATTTAAGGAGCATACGTCTTGACGACAAAAATCTAGGTTTTCTAGGTTTTTGATCTATCAAGTGTTTGAATTAATTTCTAAAAAACGAATCGAAAGGAGCATATAAAATACATAAAGCTAACCTAAATTCAACTAACCTAAATTTCAATTGTAGACAATTTTCTACTAGATAATGAAATTAGGATAAATTGACTGAAGCAATAAAAATTTGTAAAAGATTTGTATAGAAATACAATATGCAAATTGACATTTTCCTTGTATTTTAATAATTATTTTCATAGAATACGCAATTCCCTTTATTTTTTAAAAGTTTTGCATATGAATCCTTTATAATTCATTATTTGCATTAATGTTGCTTTCTATGTATAGAAGAAAATAAACATTATATATTAATTTATCTTCACCCTAAACGCCTAATAAAAGATTCATCAACTCAAATGAACTTGACAGAAAAAGATCCGCTCCTAATCATATGGATGTAAATTTACTTTCCCATAACTATACAACAAGTTCTGACATGAAAAGATCATACATAGAGAACTAATGTTCAAAACAAGAATCAAATCTACTAATGATAACAAATTTAAACTTATAAATATGTATCATTTTAGACTGAATTCGCTTGTGGGCTATTGAACAAGTAACAATTCATACATGCTAAATGTTAAAATAAAAGGGAGAAGATAAAACAATGACTGGATTGATGATACGCTACAATCATGGTCTGCAAACAATTCTATTGATGTTTGACGAAAAAAAAAAAAAAAAAACTAAAGCAATTCGGATTGAGTTAGGAACATCTTTGCTCCCATTTAAAACGGTAAAAGTTTCATTTCAAACGGCTAACACCAACTGAGGCACAATATTACAATATTTTTATCTGATCTATTTTCGGTGCTCTCTAAGACACATCCAATCTTCCTCATCAGCATAACATTCTTATCCATTTTCAATATATTCTTTTATGAGGAAACTAAAAGGAAAATATAAGGGACTTTATATTTTTTAAAATATAATTTTAGAGACTTATATATGCAAATTATATAAATATAAGGACTTATATTTGTTGGAATTAATTAATTCTATTTATTGTTCTTAAAGGATGAAAAGGAAAGAGAAGGGACTTTAGTCCCACATCGGAAAAAGAGAAAGGTTTTGAGAGTGCTTAAATAGGAATATGCACTCATGAGGAGTGTGCAACAACCAAAGGGTTGCTAGTGGGTGACCATTGGTTGTTGTTTTATCCTCTTCATAAAAATGTAGCCGGTGTTGCCGGTGGCAACTCCGGCTCCGGCTCGGACGTAGAGGCGATAGTGGCGCATTGTAGACGCACTTGTGCACTTCACGAAACAACATGAATTCATCTATATATACTACAGATTTCTGAGTCCAAAACACACAGAATCTGAGTATTCATTCATCTTTCTTTTCTCTTCCACTCTTCCAAAGATTTCCAGAAAGGTGTTCTTCCCTACGCCGGTGTCTCACAACGTCTGCTGAACCTCCGGCAGAAAGACTGTCTTATCCTGGGTGTTCTGGCGTGCTGACTCCAAGACGTTACCGGAGTGCCCGAAACACTTTAAGGAAAGTGCTGCTAAATGCACGATTCAAGTCTCGACGACAGTTTCAACTTTTCAGGACTCCAAAGTGAAGTAATTGCAATTTCTAACAATCTTAAAGTGTTGCAAATAATGGCGTCCGAGGCTGCGATTTCGATCATCAAAGTCATGAATCAGGATCTAGTCAAACTGGATCGCTTCGATGGGACAAACTTCACACGCTGGCAGGACAAGATTATCTTCCTCCTGACGGCGCTGAAGATCTACTACGTCCTCGATCCAGATCTGCCACCTGTTCCAGAACCCACTCCAGCAGATTCTGATGCAGTCAAGGCAGAACGCAAAAAGTGCAAAGAGGACGAACTGTTGTGCCGTGGTCACATTCTGAACTGTAACGCCCCAGTTCCGGAATACGGGGACGTACACGGCCAGCTACACCGTATAAGGTACGAATACGCTATACGGTGATGACGGCTGTCCAGTCTGGTTGGGTATTCTAGCATGCAATCAATCTATGGCCTAAATCCGATCTCATATCCACAGGTAAAACACAATGAAACAATATCAAGAGAGAGAATCATATGAAAAAAAATACTCATATGAAAATCTGGAATCTACAGTACAGGATAATAATGTAGACAAGTATACCTTCCCACAGTTCCTAGCATGGTCGGGAACTGAAGCACATCCTCCAAGTCGAGTCTGGAAGATCCACAGGGTCGGTCTCAGGCAATCTGGGAACAATCCAGGGTTGGTCAGGCCAACCGTAGCAAGTACCAGAAAGGAAGGTTCAAGGACGGGCGAAGAAAACCAGCAGGATAAAATATGACAAGGATAACATCTAAAAACAGTAAATAAAGGTAAGGGATCGTGCGGTACCAACGCACGATAACAATCCACAAGTATAGTGAAGCTAACACAATCATAATCTTCCTAGCATCCACTAACACCTGCACTGCCAGCTGGAAATCAATATCAGCTGGCTAGCAGGCAACAAGCTAAACAACACAGAAGGACAAGCGGCCACACAATGCCTACGGCTTGCTATTATTAGCTAACTAGGGTTATCACAGGCCTAATTACTAACAAGATGCAATGAGACTTCAAAGTCCAGCTCCTGCTTGCTACTACCCGAATGGCCCCAGCAAAAGAAAAAGATAGATATAGCAGGCACACTGCAGTAAGATACATGTGCCCTAAAGAAGTGCCACACTCGACAGAGGGCTGGGAATGCGCTCATCTCGACGGATAGCAACAAATCCCTAGTATATATATATAGATACATAGGGCCGGGGTCAGACAAGCAACAGGTCACTGGGAAGTCCCCATGAACTACATGATTAATCTAGTTATTAGCCTAGTCAGTTTCATTATGGATCCCTGACCGTGGTACTCAGGGATCCATGTCCTAGATATGATGCAAGACAAGACTGGACTGGTGGCTTATACAAGCACAATCAAGAGAAATCAACCACGGTGTCAAGACGGGGTCATGCTGAGCAAGTCAGGACTGGCTGTCGCAACAGCAATCAAGAGTAAACATGCCATGTCGAGAGTACTAGTCAGGAGTGCGCCACCACGGGCCACTATCAAGAATCAAGAGTATCCATGCCAGGTTTACTGTCAAGTCCAGAGTGCTAGTTAGGAGTGCACCTCTACGGGCCACTAATCAAGAATCAAGACAGGTCCAGGTCATCGTGTAATACCAGGAACAAGGTCAAACCTATCAGTCACAAGAAGTCACATGCCCAAATCGTGACATGGATAACAAGTCGGGTACAAGATCAAAATCTCCACTATAATAGTCTGTCAAGTACACATGGGAACCTACAGCTCAAATCATCAAGTCGATCCATCCACCTTATCAAACTATCAGGAGTCTCCTATCTACGATGGAAATCAATATCATGTCAGGAAGGTCAATAACCAAATACCAAGCTAATCACTATAAGCAACGCTAGGCCCTCTAGCTCACAAGAATCCTCCAAGTCAATGATCACCAGCCACTAGAAAACGAGCCCCTCAACTACCAAGACATAGCAATCAAACCAGGTTCCCCAACTACCGGAATACACAAAGGTACCAGGTTTTGGGCGTTTGGGAAGTCGAGTAAAAATCATATAATAATATCCTCGATATTCTCCTCGTTCCACGAAATATTCGAAATCACCAAAATCCAAGAATCCCCATAGATCCACCAAGTCAATATCCCGAGATCGTACTCTCCATAATACTCAATCCTCAGTCATATCCACAAGTCACAACTCCCAATACATAGGACAACTGTCAGCTCTATCTGGCTAGATTAGGACAACCCCTAGGATGAAGGGTCAGGGGACAAGAGTCCGGTAATAAATATCGCCGAAAGTGGCAAGGATTACACGGACCGCTCTGGAGCAAATCCACAACCCTTAAACCAAACAAGGACCAGGGGTGCAGACCGTCTCCCGAGTGGAACCGCTCTCCTTACACTATCCGACGGACAAGACAGATCAGGAGCTAGGCGACTGATCTAGTCTGGAGTCTACCTAGCAAGCAATGGGATCAGGTATACTATACCAAGGTGAACAGGCACGAGCCCAGTCCAGCAAACCAAAGGAATGGTTCTGCCCAGTCCTTCGAACCAAATTCTCGATCGGGAATTTTGGAAGAATCCGGCAGAGTCTCCTCTGTATTCTGGACATGAGCTCCCAGCGAGTTGGGGCTAAAATCCACTCGGCGCAACCCGCCGCGGAATCGCAGACTGAGAACACTAGGTCTTAGCTACCAGCAGCACTATGATGCGTATTGGGAACAAGTCGATAGCCGAGAACACTAAGTCTCGGCCTCCAGCAGCACTACGATGCGTACTGGAAATCAATCGAACCCGAGACCACTAATGTCTCTGCCTCCAGCAGTACTACGATGCGTACTGGGCGCCAAGACAACATACATAATAATAAAATAACCGCCTCGCAGGGCGCACCACAACACATGTTCATAAATCCCTAACCCAAGCACAATCACCGCCACAAGTAAAGTTAGCCAAAGTCGTTATCCGACCGCGAGTCGGACACAGGGCATATGGGGACAATCCGTACAAGTGAGTCGTGCTCGTGTCCTCGGAGGTGTGGATGACCCATCCGAGTCGTCCGATACGGTCTATCCCAGTATCGGGCCAAGCTAATCTAGGTTATCATGGCAGTTCTACTGCTAAGCTACACTACTCATGGTTATATAATTTACAATAAATTAAATACAATAAAATCCAGGAGAGATGGCAAGAGCCGCCGATGAGCAAGGGATACTTGCCTAGAGGGCTCGGCTAGGTAAGCAAGTCTTCGGCAGTCGCGATCCAAGCTAGCACGCCAATCGAGATCCTCAGAACACACAATAAATAATCATCAGCACCAAATAATAAAATAATAGAATAATCACAAGAGATGGCAGAAGGCTATACCATGTGGGTCCCGCAAGCAGTACAGGGATCGAGCACAAAAATCGAGGTACGCGGATCGATACGGACACGTAAACCGAGACATGCACGTATATCGAGACGCGTACGAGAACCGAGATGGACAGGAGACAACATACACGTAAATCGAGACGCGCACGTAGATCGAGATACGCACGTAAACCGAGACGTGCACGAGAATCAAGATGGCACGAATATCGAGACGAACAGGAACGGGATATTCACGTATATCGATACGCAAACCAAGACGTGCACGTAAATCAGTACATGCACGCAAACCGAGATGGCACAAAGTCCTAGGTGGCACATATACCAATGCGGCACGCAAATCGATGCGTGCACGCAAACCGAGACGGCACGGGTCACAAGATAGGCACAAAGGCCGAGGCACAAAAATCGAGACGGTGCACAAATCGAGATGGCACGGTGCCCGAGGCAGCGCGGGGCTCGAGGCGACCCGTTGCCCAAGGTAGCACGTAGGTCTAGGATGGCACAGAAAATGGGACGGCACATAAATCGGGGCGCACACATCCCGAGAAGCACGAGGACACAAGGGAACACGCGAATCAAGACTGCGCTGCTCGAGGCAGCACAGTGCACGGGGCAGCGCACCATTCAAGGCTGCACGCAACCCAAGGCACACGACCCAAGGACAGCGTGAAACCCGAGGCTGCACGCTGCTCGAGTAGCGCGGGGCCCAAGGGCGTCCCGCCGCTCGAGGCCGGCACAGCGCTCGTGACGGAGGAGCTAACCACCGGAGAAAAGAAAGGAGAGAGGGGCGGAGGAGCTCGGGGCTCGGCCATGTCGCGGCGGCTCCGGGCGGAGGAGGAGACAGAGAGAGAGGGGAGGCCGGAGGAGAGGCTCACCAGCGTCGGAGCTGGGGTCGACGGCGGCGGCAGGGGGCTCGCGGTAGAGGGAGGATAGAGATGGCGACGATGATGATGGTGGCGGCGCTGGAGTGGTGGTGATGATGGTGGCTGGGGGCGGCGGTCGCGGCTGGAGGCGGAGCGACCACGGCGGCGGCGAAGGAGATGGCGACGATGATGGTGGTGGTCGCGAAAGTGGTGATGGCGGTGGCGCTGGTGGCTGAAGGGGGCAGGAGGAGAAAGGGGACAGTGGTGTTAGCGATTGATGGTAGTGGCGGTAGCGGTGCTGCGGTGGAGATGGGAGGCCGGAGGTCGGGGAGAGGCCGAGAGGGGGAAGGAGAGCTGAGAGCGAGTGAGAGAGTGAAGAGAGAGAGAGGAAAATTGGGGGGGGGGGGTTGTGCTGCTCCATGGAAGGGGAGAGAGGAGAGTGAGGGTTAGGTAGGGGGGTAGGTAGATGTTAGGATTAATAGGATTAATAATAATAATAATAATAATGAGGATAAAATTACCTCCAAGAAAATAATAAAAATTTCAAGAATACCCCAAAAATTAAAATCCTTCAAATACAGTAATACGGTCAAAATACAGTCATATACCTATTTCTAAAATAGGGATATGACATCCTACCGACCTTACAAAAATTTCGTCCTCGAAATTTCAAAATTATCAAAATAAGGGTTTTCAAAACTAGTACATATATATCTGCCATGAAAACTCTACCCACCTTACAGAAATCAAGTTGTACAATAAGAAACGAACAAAATCTCAATATGAAAACATCAAGGAGAACAGTGTATGGCTACATAAATCAACTCGTAAGGTAAATATAAACAATGAAGCAATCTCGAAGAGCAAAATCTCGCATGCACGAAATAACCCCATAAATCAAAACAAGTATAGAATGTCGAAAACAATGTCAGAAAACGTAAAATCCCAACTGCATAAAGAAAAATAATAAATCCGCATAAAATACAGGATATCTGTCTCGAACCGATGACCGTAGTTTCCTAATATCCGAAAAATGTGTGTCATGATCATTCCTTGCCACGCCATCCGGAATGGCTGCAAAAGATGCATCAGGGCACTATAATCGAGCGGCTGCAACTTTCGTTACCACACCGTCAAGGTATACTAGGGTCACCCGGTACTCTCGATAAATACCCGAAAACGAATCAAATCCATAACTCACATATCCAAATCACTAAAATCACAAAAATCTCTAACAATATAACGAGAGTCCTAGAAAAACAATCAAAATCCAAAATCCAGGTGAATCACAACACACATCCAAAAATATCTTTAATAATAACCACAAGATAGCTTTTCTAGGAAAATACTCTATATCCATAGAAAAATACTCCAAATCAAGAATCCATATCAAAACATGATGTATAGAAGGTATATCTATAATCAAAATAATATCTGAAATATATAATCATGAGTGCGGAACTGTCCGGAATCAAGGAAGCCGAATTGATACGAGAATATCCCTCGGATACTCAACAAATGCTGAAATATCCAATCTCAGAGTCCAGACGAAATCTTCATTCTGCAGCAATCCAGCCAACGCTCGAAGAGGGCGATAATGATACTAAGTCAACACGAAGTCAACGTACGAAAGGGATAACAAAAAATCAACCAAGACGAAACACCGGTAGAGAGTACAGAACCCAAGATAAATAATTATGTAACCCAAATGATGGAGATAACATCTCATCAAATAAGGTGATCGACATAACCAACTATAGGATCATATCTATCAAACAAGGATCGGAGGTAGATAACACGAATAAGACATGGCCAAGCAAGATAGGTCCAAGTAGAGATGAGGACCAGTTCACAGGTTCAAGGAAGCGAAGGGCAAGTGTATAGCAAGTTAGAATCCCAAGGAATAGAGGACTGAGATCAATAATCATGTGATACCCAATAAAATCTCAAAACGAGACCTGCATGGGCCACCACTAAAACCATGTAACGCCCCAGTTCCGGAATACGGGGACGTACACGGCCAGCTACACCGTATAAGGTACGAATACGCTATACGGTGATGACGGCTGTCCAGTCTGGTTGGGTATTCTAGCATGCAATCAATCTATGACCTAAATCCGATCTCATATCCACAGGTAAAACACAATGAAACAATATCAAGAGAGATAATCATATGAAAAACAGGAAATACTCATATGAAAATCTGGAATCTACAGTACAGGATAATAATGTAGACAAGTATACCTTCCCACAGTTCCTAGCATGGTCGGGAACTGAAGCACATCCTCCAAGTCGAGTCTGAAAGATCCATAGGGTCGGTCTCAGACAATCTGGGAACAATCCAGGGTTGGTCAGGCCAACCGTAGCAAGTATCAGAAAGGAAGGCTCAAGGACGGACGAAGAAAACCAGTAGGATAAAATATGACAAGGATAACATCTAAAAACAGTAAATAAAGGTAAGGGATCGTGCGGTACCAACGCACGATAACAATCCACAAGTATAGTGAAGCTAACACAATCACAATCTTCCTAGCATCCACTAACACCTGCACTGCCAGCTGAAAATCAATATCAGCTGGCTAGCAGGCAACAAGCCAAACAACACAGAAGGACAAGTGGCCACACAATGCCTACGGCTTGCTATTATTAGCTAACTAGGGTTATCACAGGCCTAATTACTAACAAGATGCAATGAGACTTCAAAGTCCAGCTCCTGCTTGCTACTACCCGAATGGCCCCAGCAAAAGAAAAAGATAGATATAGCAGGCACACTACAGTAAGATACATGTGCCCTAAAGAAGTGCCACACTCGACGGAGGGCTGGGAATGCGCTCATCTCGACGGATAGCAACAAATCCCTAGTATATATATATAGATACATAGGGCCGGGGTCAGACAAGCAACAGGTCACTGGGAAGTCCCCATGAACTACATGATTAATCTAGTTATTAGCCTAGTCAGTTTCATTATGGATCCCTGACCGTGGTACTCAGGGATCCATGTCCTAGACATGATGCAAGACAAGACTGGACTGGTGGCTTATACATGCACAATCAAGAGAAATCAACCACGGTGTCAAGACGGGGTCATGCTGAGCAAGTCAGGACTGGTTGTCGCAACAGCAATCAAGAGTAAACATGCCATGTCGAGAGTACTAGTCAGGAGTGCCCCACCACGGGCCACTATCAAGAATCAAGAGTATCCATGCCAGGTTTACTGTCAAGTCCAGAGTGCTAGTTAGGAGTGCACCTCTACGGGCCACTAATCAAGAATCAAGACAAGTCCAGGTCATCGTGTAATACCAGGAACAAGGTCAAACCTATCAGTCACAAGAAGTCACATGCCCAAATCGTGACATGGATAACAAGTCGGGTACAAGATCAAAATCTCTACTATAATAGTCTGTCAAGTACACATGGGAACCTACAGCTCAAATCATCAAGTCGATCCATCCACCTTATCAAACTATCAGGAGTCTCCTATCTACGATGGAAATCAATATCATGTCAGGAAGGTCAATAACCAAATACCAAGCTAATCACTATAAGCAACGCTAGGCCCTCTGGCTCACAAGAATCCTCCAAGTCAATGATCACCAGCCACTAGAAAACGAGCCCCTCAACTACCAAGACATAGCAATCAAACCAGGTTCCCCAACTACCGGAATACACAAAGGTACCAGGTTTTGAGCGTTTGGGAAGTCGAGTAAAAATCATATAATAATACCCTCGATATTCTCCTCGTTCCACGAAATATTCGAAATCACCAAAATCCAAGAATCCCTATAGATCCACCAAGTCAATATCCCGAGATCGTACTCTCCATAATACTCAATCCTCAGTCATATCCACAAGTCACAACTCCCAATACATAGGACAACTGTCAGCTCTATCTGGCTAGACTAGGACAACCCCGAGGATGAAGGGTCAGGGGACAAGAGTCTGGTAATAAATATCGCCGGAAGTGGCAAGGATTACACGGACCGCTCTGGAGCAAATCCACAACCCTTAAACCAAACAAGGACCAGGATTGCAGACCGTCTCCCGAGTGGAACCGCTCTTCTTACACTATCCGACGGACAAGACAGATCAGGAGCTAGACGACTGATCTAGTCTGGAGTCTACCTAGCAAGCAATGGGATCAGGTATACTATACCAAGGTGAACAGGCACGAGCCCAGTCCAGCAAACCAAAGGAATGGTTCTGTCCAGTCCTTCGAACCAAATTCCCGATCGGGAATTTTGGAAGAATCCGACAAAGTCTCCTCTGTATTCTGGACAGGAGCTCCCAGCGAGTTGGGGCTAAAATCCACTCGGCGCAACCCGCCACGGAATCGCAGACTGAGAACACTAGGTCTCAGCTACCAGCAGCACTATGATGCGTACTGGAAACAAGTCGATAGCCGAGAACACTAAGTCTCGGCCTCCAGCAGCACTACGATGCGTACTGGAAATCAATCGAACCCGAGACCACTAATGTCTCGGCCTCCAGCAGCACTACGATGCGTACTGGGCGCCAAGCCAACATGCATAATAATAAAATAACCGCCTCGCAGGGCGCACCACAACACATGTTCATAAATCCCTAACCCAAGCACAATCACCGCCACAAGTAAAGTTAGCCAAAGCCGTTACCCGACCGCGAGTCGGACACGGGGCATATGGGGACAATCCGTACAAGTGAGTCGTGCTCGTGTCCTCGGAGGTGTGGATGACCCATCCGAGTCGTCCGATACGGTCTATCCCAGTATCGGGCCAAGCTAATCTAGGTTATCATGGCAGTTCTACTGCTAAGCTACACTACTCATGGTTATATAATTTACAATAAATTAAATACAATAAAATCCAGGAGAGATGGCAAGAGCCGCCGATGAGCAAGGGATACTTGCCTAGAGGGCTCGGCTAGGTAAGCAAGTCTTCGGCAGTCGCGATCCAAGCTAGCACGCCAATCGAGATCCTCAGAACACACAATAAATAATCATCAGCACCAAATAATAAAATAATAGAATAATCACAAGAGATGGCAGAAGGCTATACCGTGTGGGTCCCGCAAGCAGTACAGGGATCGAGCACGGAAACCGAGGTACGCGGATCGATACAGACACGTAAACCGAGACGTGCACGTATATCGAGACGCGTACGAGAATCGAGATGGACAGGAGACAACATACACGTAAATCGAGATGCGCACGTAGATCGAGATGCGCACGCAAACCGAGACGTGCACGAGAATCAAGATGGCACGAATATCGAGACGAACAGGAACGGGACGTTCACGTATATCGATATGCAAACCAAGACGTGCACGTAAATCAGTACGTGCACGCAAATCGAGATGGCACAAAGTCCAAGCTGGCACATATACCAATGCGGCACGCAAATCGATGCATGCACGCAAACCGAGACAGCACGGGTCACAAGATAGGCACAAAGGCCGAGGCACAAAAATCGAGGCGGTACACAAATCGAGATGGCACGGTGCCCGAGGCAGCGCGGGGCTCGAGGCGTCCCGCTGCCCAAGGCAGCATGTAGGTCTAGGATGGCACGGAAAATGGGGCGGCACATAAATCGGGGCGCACACATCCCGAGAAGCACGAAGAACAAGGGAACACGCGAATCAAGACTGCGCTGCTCGAGGCAGCACAGTGCACGGGGCAGCGCACCATTCAAGGCTGCACGCAACCCAAGGCACACGACCCAAGGACAGCGTAAAACCCGAGGCTGTACGCTGCTCGAGTAGCGCGGGGCCCAAGGGCGTCCCGCCGCTCGAGGCCGGCACAGCGCTCGTGACGGAGGAGCTAACCACCGGAGAAAAGAAAGGAGAGAGGGGCGGAGGAGCTCGGGGCTCGGCCATGTCGCGGCGGCTCCGGGCGGAGGAGGAGACAGAGAGAGAGGGGGGGCCGGAGGAGAGGCTCACCAGCGTCGGAGCTGGGGTCGACGGCGGCGGCAGGGGGCTCGCGGCAGAGGGAGGATGGAGATGGCGACGATGATGGTGGTGGTCGCGAAAGTGGTGATGGCGGTGGCGCTGGTGGCTGAAGGGGGCCGGAGGAGAAAGGGGGCAGTGGTGTTGGCGACTGATGGCAGTGGCGGTGGCGGTGCTGCGGTGGAGATGGGCGGCCGGAGGTCGGGGAGAGGCCGAGAGGGGGAAGGAGAGCTGAGAGCTAGTGAGAGAGTGAAGAAAGAGAGAGGAAAATTGGGGGGGGTTGTGCTGCTCCATGGAAGGGGAGAGAGGAGAGTGAGGGTTAGGTAGGGGGGGTTGGTAGATGTTAGGATTAATAGGATTAATAATAATAATAATAATAATAATAATAATAATAATAATAATAATAATAATAATAATGAGGATAAAATTACCTCCAAGAAAATAATAAAAATTTCAAGAATACCCCAAAAATTAAAATTCTCCAAATACAATAATACGGTCAAAATACAGTCATATACCTATTTCTAAAATAGGGATATGACATGAACACCCTGTCGGACAGACTGTACGACCTCTACACAGAAAATCCTTCGGCAATTGACATCTGGAAGGCTCTGGAATTCAAATTCAGAGCAGAAGAAGAAGGTACAAAGAAATTTTTTATATCAAAGTATTTTGATTACAAAATGGTTGATACAAAGCCTATACTAGCCCAAGTACACGAGCTACAAGTTCTAGTCAACAAACTCAGGGCAGTGAAGATAGAACTTCCGGAACCATTCCAAGTTGGTGCTATAATTACTAAATTGCCAGCATCTTGGAATAGTTATCGGAAGAAACTACTTCACAGCTCTGAGGATTTCTCACTGGAACAGATTCAAAAACACCTTCGAATCGAAGAGGAATCGAAGAAAAGACAGAAATCCGAGAACAACGGAGTTTCTAAAGCTAACGCGGTGAGCGCGAAAGGCAAGAGGCCTGCAGGAAAGAAGAACTTTCTCGGTCCTAAGAAGGACCAACAAAAGTTCAAGAACTCCGGCAACGCCAAAGGACCCAAGACCGGCTGTTTTGTATGTGGCAAAGTAGGACATTATGCCAGAGACTGTCGGGTTCGAAAGACCCAAAACAGCGAGGTAAATCTCACTGAGACAGATGACATAATTGCTACGGTGAGCAAACTCATGACGGTCAAAGGGAAGGCTCCAGGATGGTGGTACGATACTTGTGCTACCGTTCATGTTTCATACGACAAAGCAGCATTCAAGACCTATTCTGAAGTCAATGATGGACAAGAAGTTCAGATGGGAAATGAAGGACATTCAACGGCCGTGGGAACAGGTGATGTGAAAATCCAATTCACTTCCGGGAAGAAAGTAACTCTGACTAACGTACTTCACGTCCCGGATATGAGTAGGAACCTCGTCAGTGGAGTCTTGTTGGGTAAAACAGGAATAAAGTCTGTCTTTGAGTCGGGCAAATTAATATTGACCCGTAATTGTGTGTTTGTTGGAAAGGGATATACCGATGAGGGTATGATAAAACTTTGTATCATTGAAAATAATATCAATAAAGTTTCTACTTCTGCTTACATGATTGAGTCATCTACTTTATGGCATAGTAGATTAGCGCATATAGGTATTAGCACTATGAAAAGGTTAATTAAATCTGGATTAATTTCATGCAATTCTGAAGATTTAGATAAGTGTGAAATTTGTGCAAAATTCAAAATGATTAAAAAACCTTTTCACAATGTAGAGCGTAATACCAATCTACTAGATTTAGTTCACTCTGATTTATGTGAATTTAATGGCACATTATCTCGAGGAGGTAATAAATACTTTATTACCTTCATTGATGATTGCTCTAGATTTACATATGTATATTTATTAAAGCATAAAGATGAAGCCTTTAATGCTTTTAAAATATACAAATCAGAGGTTGAAAATCAACTTGGTAGAAAGATTAAAATACTTAGAAGTGATAGAGGTGGTAAATATTTTTCTTTTGAATTTAATACCTTCTGTGAAGAAAACGGTATTATTCATGAATGTTCTGCACCACGGACACCTCAACAGAACGGACTAGCCGAAAGAAAAAATAGAACATATCAAGAAATGATAAATGCAATGCTAATGCATTCTGAATTATCATTTAGTTTGTGGGGAGAAGCTTTACTTACTGCATGTCATATAATGAACAGAATTCCTTTGAAGAAAACTGGTATTTCACCATATGAGATATGGAAAGGCCGTAAGCCTAATATCAGTTATTTTAGAGTGTGGAGGTGCATAGCTTATTACAAAAATATGGATCCTAAAAGGACCAAATTAGGTCCTCGTAGAATCAAAAGTGCTTTTGTAGGTTATGCTGCCAATAGTAAGGCATATAGACTTTTAAATTTAGAGTCTAACATTATTGTCGAATCCAGAGATGTGGAATTTTTCGAGAACCTTATTACTAAGAATAAGGATCCTAAAATTCCTGCTAATGAAGAGTCTCGTGAGGAGAGCTCTTCACGGTTAGTTGAAAAACAACTCGAGCTTCGGATCAGCAAGAGAGTTCGAAAGGCTAAGGATCTAGGACCTGACGAAATAGATTCTCAACTTATTTCCTTTTACTTAATAGAAGGAAATACAGAGAAATTTATTCGAAAGATTCCTATCATTCTTCAGGTGGAAGATGATCCTAAAACCTTTAAGGAAGCAATAGCTTCGCGGGACTCATCTTTTTGGAAAGATGCTATCCAAGATGAGATGGATTCGATAATATCTAACCACACTTGGAAAATTGTCGATCTGCCCAAAGGGTCAAGACCTATTGGATGTAAGTGGGTGTTCAGGAGAAAGTATCATAGTGATGGTACTTTAAACACCTACAAGGCTAGACTAGTAGCCAAAGGATTTCGACAAAGAGAAGGAATTGATTATTTTGACACATATGCACCAGTAGCAAGAACAACTACAATTAGAATATTGTTTGCGTTAGCTTCATTGCATCATCTTAATGTTCATCAGATGGCTGTCAAAACGGCATTCTTAAATGGAGATCTCGATGAGGAGATTTACATGGAGCAACCGGAAGGGTTCGTGCTCCCGAAAAATGAACAAAAGGTATGCAAATTTGTTAAATCCTTGTACGGATTAAAACAAGCACCAAAGCAGTGGCATCAGAAATTTGACTCAGTCATAATTTCTAATGGCTTTGTTCACAATGTTTGTGATAAGTGTTTATACACTAAAGTATATGGAAATATCGTGATATTTCTTTGTCTCTACGTTGATGATATGTTGATCATTAGCAACGAGATGAGTGGAATTACATAAACGAAGAGGTTTCTAACTTCCACATTCAAGATGAAAGATCTTGGAATAGTTGACACTATTTTGGGGATCAAAGTAATACAAAACAGTGGGGGTTTTGAACTTACGCAGTCGCACTATGTTGAGAAAGTACTAGACAAGTTCAAACACCTAAAGTTCAAAGAAGTGAACACTCCATTTGATCCAAGTGTTAAACTAGAAAAGAATTCTGGAAGAGCAGTCGCTCAATTAGAATACACAAGTGCTATTGGATGTCTTATGTATTTGATGCAATGCACAAGACCTGATATAGCATTTGCAGTTAGTAAAATGAGTAGATTTACTAGCAACCCTAATAATGAGCATTGGAGGGCTATCGTAAGAATTTTTGGTTATCTTTTGAAAACCAAGAATCTTGGATTACAATATGGTAGATTTCCTGCCGTATTAGAAGGATATACCGACGCTAGTTGGATATCAAGTGTCGGGGATAACAAATCTACGACAGGTTGGATATTTACGCTCGCCGGAAGGGCAGTTTCTTGGAAGAGCAAGAAACAAACGTGCATTACCCATTCGACCATGGAGTCAGAGTTTGTGGCTCTAGCTTCTGTAGGACAAGAAGCTGAGTGGTTGAGGGATCTTCTATTAGAAGTTCCGCTGGCTAAAGAGAATGTATCAAAAGTGTCAATACATTGCGATAGTCAAGCTACTCTAGCAAGAGCCTACAACGAAGTGTATAATGGGAAGTCTAGACATATAAGTCTAAGACATACCTACGTAAGAAAATTGATCAAAGATGGAATCATTTCTCTTACGTATGTGCGTACCAGCTATAACTTAGCTGATCCCTTTACTAAACCACTAGCTAGAGATTTAGTAAAGTCTACCTCGAGAGGTATGGGATTGAAACTCCTTGAGTAAGAGTTCCAACAACAGTGGCAACCCAATCTAATGTTAAGAAAACCTTAACCTTAGATTCAATGGGTAACAACAAACTGTTGACTTGGATGTATACGACATGATTATGTCGACTGTTGCAATTTGAGGGTTGAGTTTATAAAACTCTTAATGAAGTTCAGTAATGTTGACATGTATCTGTAAAGCAACAGAGATACTGAAAGAACTTCACCTATATGAATTTAGAGATGGTGCCGTCTCAGTAAGACCTGGAGTTTATCTTATAAAAATTCACGAGACAGGATCAGCACATGGCCATTAATAGTGCTAAGCGAGAGATGTAGGCGAAGAACTACAAAAGAATGTGTGTAAAGTAACACCGATTTTATCACAAGGAATAACTGGTTCAAAATCCAGCTACCAGAGATTCCGATAAAATCTTATGTTGCATCTACTAAGGTTAGGTTCAAATCGAAAGATACCTAATTGTATTAACATTCTTTAAGTGATGTATTCTAAAATTCCTTTCCATCATTTATGGAACAAGTGGGGAATTGTTGGAATTAATTAATTCTATTTATTGTTCTTAAAGGATGAAAAGGAAAGAGAAGGGACTTTAGTCCCACATCGGAAAAAGAGAAAGGTTTTGAGAGTGCTTAAATAGGAATGTGCACTCATGAGGAGTGTGCAACAACCAAAGGGTTGCTAGTGGGTGACCATTGGTTGTTGTTTTATCCTCTTCATGAAAATGTAGTCGGTGTTGCCACCGACAACACCGGCTCCGACTCGGGCTCGAGCACGGGCTCGGACGTAGAGGCGATAGTGGCGCATTGTAGACGCACTTAGGCAACGTGGCATCGGACGAGCGGCGTAGGCTCGGGCCTCGGGCTCCTCGCGACGATTCTCGCCCCGAGAATTCCTATTTTTGCAGCGGCCAAGACAAACTAAAGGGTGAATGAATCTGTGAACAGGTGAATGAATGTTGTTTCGGAAGGGTCACGACTTCACGAAACAACACGAATTCATCTATATATACTACAGATTTCTGAGTCCAAAACACACAGAATCTGAGTATTCATTCATCTTTCTTTTCTCTTCCAAAGATTTCCAGAAAGGTGTTCTTCCCTACGCCGGTGTCTCGCAACGTCTGGTGAACCTCCGGCAGAAAGACTGTCTTATCCTGGGTGTTCTGGCGTGCTGACTCCAAGACGTTACCGGAGTGCCCGAAACACTTTAAGGAAAGTGCTGCTAAATGCACGACTCAAGCCTCGACGACAGTTTCAACTTTTCAGAACTCCAAAATGAAGTAATTGCAATTTCTAACAATATTTTATAATTTCCAACAAAATTTAAAATGCCAAAGGATAAGCCAATAAGTCTTGCTAAGTTTTGCTAAATACGCCGGATGGTCCGACATATTCTTTGAAAATTTTAAATTAAAAAAAATCAAAGAATATGTCGGTCATCGTTTGACGTATTGTATCTCCGTAGAAAACTTTGCAAATTTTCATCTCTACAGTCAATTTACCCTAAGGGTGTGTTTGATTGCAAGGTGGAAAATACGTAGAAAAGAAATTAATTCCATGGAATTATTTTCCTAGGAAAAAAATTCCATAGAATTTTAAAAATTTTCATGAAAAACTTAATTTGGTTGTTTGATTGTCATTATTTTCCACGAAAAATAGTTATTTTCCATGGAAAATGATATTTTCCTATGGGTTAGACAAGTTTCATTTTCCACTATTTTAGAAAAAAATATGGAAAATGATAGTTTTTTGGAAATTAATTCTATGGAAAATATAAGCTATCAAACACTACAATTGGTGGAAAATTTGTGGTGGAAATATTTTCCATGGAAAAAATGCCCAATCAAACACAGTAATTTCATTACCGTGTAGAAAATATTTTCTGTTTCAATTGTCATATGTTCAAAAGTGTAGGTGTACCGACAAGATGTTCAAAACTGTAGTGTACCGACAAGATGCCTGCCCTATTTTCCTCAGAAATCTTCATTATATGGCTGCAAAAGTCTCAGTTCCTCGGCGATGCCGCCGTACACAGTCTGCAACCTTCAGATCTACAAAGAAAAAGTACATAGCACGAAATACATCAGTAATTGGGAAAGATCAAGGAAGAAAACAACAGAAGCTACAGAGAAAGAGGATACACTTTTACCAGTCTCCAGGTTATGGTATTTGTATCATTTGCCCAAGCCCCGGTAGCTTACAACACATCAGTTCTATAAAACATACATATTTACATGAATAAAAATAAATATTTACATGAATAAAAATGAAAGAGACCACCCAATTCCGACCACCTACCTAGAGAGAAAGGGAACCAAAGCAGGTTTCCGGACAATTTCAATGATATATATGCTCAGAATAGCAATTCCCACATTAATACAACAGAAGCTACTACTCTTAACAACATATGCCCTTGCTTGCCAGAGCAATAACAATAGATTCCCACTTAGATACAAGAAGATAGTACCATAATACAAAAGAAGCCAAAATAAATAAATAAAATAAAGCAGGGAAAAAGAAAAGAGCTTCATTGGGAACGGGCATGGTGAATCCCTCCAAACCCTATTACCCTCTCTTTCTCTCCGTGGAACCACGGCTAAGAAAGAGTAGCAACAGCTGCACCGCTAGAAACAGCTCTCACCAGGACTGCTGTGTTCCCAGTCACCGGCTTGAAGGAGGCGGCAGCCTCAAGCCACTCCCAAGTAGTTCTCCGTTTCTCCTCCACCGACATTTTCTTCTCTTCCTCCTCTTCAAACTTCTTCTGGCAGGCCGAGAACAGCTCGTTGTCCATCTCAGAAAACATCTTCCTAGCATTCGCTGTGAGGTTCAAAACCGCTTGATTCCAGTGATTCTTGGAGTTCCTCTCTAATGCCGGGACAATCATAGGCATGACAGCTTGCCGGTTCTGGGCGATCATACTAATAACGTGGTCGTTGTTCCATAAGAAAAGTGCCCGCTCAGCAACCTGAAATCAATTGTACTTATTTGGTAACAGAGAATGGAAAGATGACTTCTGTTAAGGATTAACTGACTGAATCTGAATCCTACTTCACCATTCAAAGTAGGTAACGGAGTCCTACCTTACATGATCTTGGTTCTTTTGAAGAACGAGCAAGGTAATATGCCTTCACATTTGCAGCGAGGACGTGTATAAAAAAGGGCATCCCAGTGCCAAGAGGCTCCTGCTTACGTAGGGTATGGGGAGGGTTAAGAACTTAAGGATGTAGGCAGACTTACCTCTATATATATGGAGACTTTTTACAAGACTATTTACCTCCATATATATGGAAACGATGCTTTTTACAAGACTATAACCTGCATCCTCCAGGATGAAGTGCTGTTGCACATTGCAAAAACTTTTGGGTACTAAAACGAATCTTTTAATGGACAAATTATGGAAAGATTTCCAGTGTGGCAAAGTATCTCATAGAAATAATGAACTTCTATAGAGGGACGGAAAACACTTAAGACAATTATAGCGATAAGATAAAATAACAATATCAAAGAACTTCCAAAATCTCTGAGGGTTACATAAAATCCTTTATGTGCTCAACTTTACATCTCCCTTTGTAACCCACTGTGACTAGCCAACATATGCTCTGTGGGACTCATGGTGATCCTGCTGGCTCTCAGTTACCTAACCCATTTCCCCTTTATCCACACGTTCGGGACTTGCAGTGAATACATGGGACATGAATTATGAATCACAGAGTTCAAATTATAGAAAAGAAAATAAAAGACAACTATTTTTTGATGAAAAGTTCTACTTCTCTCAGTTGCAAAATTAAGCATGCTAGCTAAAAATATTGTTAAGATAGTAAGTACCATTATGCAATATTCCAATAGGTGTGGACTTATATGAAAATGTACCATTCACATATCTATATATATAGTCCAAACCCTCACTCACTTATTGGTAGAGGGGGTAATTATTCTTTTTCATGGGTATCAGAGCCATTCTCTCTAAATCCTAACCCTAGCCGCCACCCCTCCTATCTCTCTCTCTCTCAAAACACTAGCCTCCCACCTACCGAGCCACCGCACCCCGATCTCCCCAACCTCTCTCCCAGCCCGCCACACCTCCACCACCTCCCGTCAGCAACCCCCTCCCCCCCCCCCCCCCCCCACCTTCCCCCCGATCTCCACCTCCACAACAAAGTGTCCGCCGCTCAGCCCGCATCACCCCCACCCCACTACACACCGCCACCCCGCTAGCCCCGATCTACCCAGCCCATTGACCCCCCTCTCCCCACTCCCGATCTCCACCTCCACCACCCCCTATCAACAGTCCCTCCCCCCCCCCTCCCAGCAAACCATAATCCTAATCCAGCCGCCAATGGCACCCACCCCCATTACCACAAACCCTAGCCCTAATCTAACTGCCAACCCCCCCCCCCCCTCCCCCACACACAACACTAACGAGAAGCTACTCCAAATTCGTCGGAGTCGAATCTTTAGAGGGTAAACTATGATTGTTTGCGTGAACCTCTGAACCCCGACAACGACATCAGGAGCTAACAAAAAACAAACTTGATTGTTTGTGAGAATCTATGTTCCTAATCCGGTACCCACATTAGGATCTAACATAGAACAAACTAGGAAACTAGGTTTGTGTAAATCTCTGTCCTGGCTTGTGTGATCCACCTTCGATCTCTGCGACAATTGTACGAGCAGTACCGGCACAACTGATGTGAACATCGCTCATTGGCGAGGTTGATATGAATATCAGGTCAAAATGATCACCCATAGTCGAATCGAGAACTTGAAGGATGACAAACACTGAGGCGAGGAGCCGTGCTAACACCACGAATGTCGAGAAGGCCGTAGCGGGACACCGGGCACTGGTACGACGATTTTTCGATTCGACTTGTCGATCGATGGCTGAACATGGCGCAAGAAGGTCGAGAAGACACTTCGGGGAATGCGATTGTCAAAACATTTGACTGACACCCCCCCAACAGTAAATGATCACACATACGAGCAGTGGGAGACGGACTACAGTACTCTTTACACAATTGATGAATTCGATAGAACCATTAGTTGATAGCATGATTCAAAACACGAATTCGGTGAAGGAGGTATGGAAGGTCCTAGCGACTGTGTCCGATAGAAAACGTGATTTTTCTCGCATATACGACTCGGTTGTTGACGTCTACCGAGCTAATCAGGAAGACAAGTCACATAAGAATCACTTCCAAGCCTTTAAGGCCCTCGCTGATGAAGTGGATCACGTGTTACCCTTGACGACGGATATCAATGAGACAATACTCGACAACAGCTTTATGTCATGGCGTATCTTGCCTCACTTTATTCTGATACAGAATCTGCATGATTTTAGATTATTGTTGGAGTCGAGGTTCCATCTCTAATAGAAGCTCACTTTTGTGTCCTACGGACAACGAAAGTAGTGGGGTCTGATACAAGTGATGCATCTGCTGATTGATCTACCTTGGGTGCTGCGTGGTGGATTCCGTGGCAGTCGTGGTGGTAGACGTGGTAGCCAAAATGGTGGACGAGGTAAGGATAGAAGATGCTCATGATAATGAAGAGCGATCTCTGCAAATAATGATATAGACCTATGCAGAGTTCGCTAAATTCCAAGCTCAGCGTCGTGGTGAAGCCTCTACATCTGGATCCACAGTCGGATACTCAGCGACGTGTAGTAAGGTCAAAGTTGTGGGTGATTGACTCGTGTGCATCTAATCATATGACAGGTGATGCAGGGATGATGCATGATTATGTATCGGGGGGTCGTGTGATAGATATTACTGTTGCGACTGACAGCTCCCTGAAAGTTCGTAGAAAAGGAAGCACCTGTCTTTCTTCTGATCTACCACTCAATTCAGTTTTAGACACCTGCAAATCTAGTCAGTTTATTATCCATTATCGGATTATTCGTGACTTGCAATACTCGGTAACATTCTTTCCTAATGGTTGTGTCTTTCAGATCTAAAGACTGGAAAGCTATCAATATTGGGGCATAGGCATGTACTTGTTTGGAAGAATTCTTTTGTTGCTTGTGCCGATGTGACACTCAACCCGTTTGAGTTACACTGTAGGTTAGGTCACTCATCTATCCAAGCTCTCAAGAAAATGTGTCCATCTCTAGATTTTCGAATTCGTTTTCATTGTGAGTCATGTAGAATGGCTAAACATCATCGGGTACCCTATCCGATAAGTCTAAATAAAGCTGCCTCAGCTCGTTTTGAATTAGTACATTTTGATGTATGCGGTCCATGCCCTATTGAACCTGTAATGGATTTCAAGTACTTTGTTTCTTTGTTGATGACTACTTATGAGTCACTTTTGTCTACTTAATGAAAAATCGCTCCAAATTATTATATATTTGGAGCAATTTTTATGCTGAAACAAAATTCAATTTGGGGTTTCTGTTAAGTGACTTTGGAGCGACACGTGAGTATGTATCTCGTGAATTTACTTCCCATATGGCTAGAACGTAAGAATCGTCACCTTTCAGAAACAACACATGTTCTTATGTTTCGTGTCCGTACTCCTAAAAAATTTTGGTCGGATGATGTCCTTACAGCTTGTATCTGATCAGTATCTGATCAATCGCATGTCATCTACTGTTTTCAATGGCAATACTCATTTTTCTCTATTATATCCCAATCATATGGCATTTTCTCGACCTCTTAAAATTTTTGGGTGCTTGTAGTGTTCTAACTTCGGCATAAGCGGCCGCCTGTCGCACAGGAAACCCCCTATTCAACCCTCCTAAGCACTTGCCCAGGGTTAAGGCTTGTTCGACCCTGTATGGTGGCCCTATACGGCTAAGCAAAAAATTAAAAAAAATCAAAATTTTCATCAAATTTTAAAGATTTGAAATTTCAAATTTGAAAATCCAAAAAAAAAAAAATCAGAACTTTCAAAACAATTCAAATTTCAAATATTATAAAAAGATTCACATTTCAAAATTCAAATTTCATAACTCAAATTTCAAAAAAAAAAATTGTGCGACCGCCTGGTGGCCCCTCCGTTGTACCGATTCCTCGTAGCAAAATTTAGAACACTAGGTGCTTATGTTACTTTCGAGATACTCGATCTACCCTTTCTAAATTAGAACCGAAGGCATTCAAGTATATTTTCCTCGGATATCCTAAGGATTAAAAATGGCATCATTGTGTTTTCCTAACTTTGAAGAGGTATATTGTGTCTCTTAATGTTACTTTTGTTGAGATCGAGTTTTCCCCACTCCCTCCAACTAATAATTATGTTCCCAAAGTCTACCCAGATGAAAATTTTCTACTGTATCAAGTTGAAATACAGCAGCCCCCCGTAAGGGCAACCAAACCAAATCTCACTGTCTGAAAGTCTGCAAACACCAGCTCTGTCCGAACCGGTATCGCCAGAGATGCTCACCACTGTAGAACCAGTGTCGTCATCATCGGAGTCCTCCAGCACCACCGCCTGATATACCGGTTCGCCCCTGTCATGCATGCCACAACCATCTTTTGTATGTTGACAACTGCAAAGGGCTCGCGAGTCAAACTCAGTCCTTGTTGGCTACTATTGATGGAATTCAGATCCCCAATTATGAAGATGAGGGACTCAAACATCCTGGTTGGCGCCGCTATGGAAGAGAAAATACGAGCACTTCAAAGAACAATACATGAGACTTGGTGGATTTGTCCACTAATAAGGAGGTAGGTTGCAAATGAGTATTTACAATCAAGGTAAAACCGGATGGCACCCTAGATCGTCTGAAAGCTCGTCTTGTAGCAAAATGGTACTCTCAAACTTACGATGAAGATTATTTTGAGACGTTCTTCCCGGTTGCTAGTATGACCTCTGTGCGCGTGCTCTGGTCCTTAGTCGTCTGCTATGACTGGCCCATATTTCAGTTGGATGTGAATAATGCATTTATGCATGGGGACCTTGAAAAGAAAGTGTATATGGTGCAATCTCTTGGATTCATTGCAAGGGAGGGTAACGTATGTCATTTGTGAACGGCCCTCTACGGTCTCAAATAATCACCCTGTGCCTGGTTTTGTCGATTTACATATGCAATTATGTCGTTACCCAATTTGGCATGTGCCAATCAAAGAATGATCATTCATTATTTTACCGGGATACATCAGCTAGACGGATACTACTTGGTATCTATGTTGATGACATTGTGATTACGGGAGACGACAATCAAGGTATAGCAATGCTGAAAAAGTTTCTGGATGAACAATTTCAAACCAAAGATATAAGAGGGTTGACGCACTTCTTGGACATTGAAGTCACAAGGGAAAGCAAGACATTGTTAAGTCTCAGCGAAAATATGTGCTTGACATCCTAATTAAAGCAAGAATGTTGCAAACTACGGGAGCAACCTTACCCAGAATCCAGGAGTAAAGTTACTCCCAGTTGAGGGGGATACTGATGACCAATCCTTATTAGTATCGTCGGTTGGTTGGAAAACTCAACTACCTGGCAGTCATGACTCGTCCAGATATTTTTTTAGTTTCAAGTGTCGTGAGTAGATTTATGACTTTTTCACAAGTTCTGCATTGGCATGCAATTTTTAAAATCCTTTGCTATCTAGCCCAGAATCCGAAAAAAGGAATTCAGATGGAGAATTATGGACGTACTCGTCATGAATGTTTTACAGGTGCTTACCGGGATACAAGTCTTACGGATAGACGATATACATCTGGCTATTTGAGATTTATTGACAGGAACTTAATGTCGTGGAAGAGCAAGAAGTAGAGTGTGGTCTCATGATCGAGTTCTGAAACAGAATATCGAGCTATTTTTCATAGCACAACGGAGGTGTTATATCTGCAACATCTTCTAAAGGAGCCGGAAGAAGACGAGATCTGAAGCATCAGATATGTGGTGTGATAATCATTCAGTTATCCATATTGCTATCAATCTTGTATTTCATGAAAGGACGAACATCTGTAATGCTATGTTGTCATGGGCGACGCCTAGGCGTGCAGATTTAGAACTGGCCGCCTCGACCAGTGGAATTTGTTGCAGACACAGGCGATGGGCGCCTAGGTGCGCCCAGGGGAAATAAATGCGGGCGCCTGGGCGGTGGAAAATCAGCATGGGCTCCATGGGCTGCTGACTTCTCCTACTGCTGCCTTCTGCCTTATTGGTTGTTGCCTACTTGCCTTCCAATGAGAATGAAAGAACACTACAGCAGTAGAAAAACTCTAGTTTGTAATTTGTATATAAGAAATTCTGCTAATGATTTTTTATATACTCATTTATAAAAAACTGTTGCTGCCATCCAATTTTTACACATTTACAAAGTAACAAAATCCAAAAATTCTGGGCGAGCGCCTAGGCGAGGCGGGCATGGTCAGTGTTCTAAATGGCGTCCGCCTAGGCGGTAGGCGGTCCCTCTCCGCACCGCTTTTCGGTAGGCGGTAGAGTAGGCGGCCAACGGAGGTTGGCGGCATAGGTAGAGGTGACGCGGCGTAGGCGGCGCCTAGACGGAGCAATACTTAACACAATATTTTGGCCAAAAAGATTTTTTTAAGTATTATGGGCATATGGTTCACTTTTACAAAACTAAAACTTTATAAATCTTCGTTCTACAACTTAGTTATGTATGGAACACCCTTAAAATATGCATATTATCCAAAAAAAAAAAGTGGCAAAATAGTAAAAAGTATTCAAAATGTACCGACCGCCTAGGCGGCCTAGGCGGTAGGCGGACTCTCTCCGCCGCACACCCGCCTACCGCCGTTTATAACCTTGGGCATGGTCTCGCCTCGTCTCGCCTAGCGCCCAGTACAACATAACTGTAATGAATATCAAAACTGGACGATAACAGTTCACCACGTGAGAACTAGTGATCAGATAGTTGATATCTTTACGAAGTTTCTTTTAGGCCCTCGTGTTCAATTTTTTTGTCACAAGCTAGACATGATTGATATCTATGCTCCAGCTTGATGGAGTGTATTAAGATATTAAGTATCATTATGCAATATTCCAATAAGTGTGGACCTATATACAAATGTACCATTCACATCTCCGTATATATATATGAGTCCAAACCAAGGTTCACAATATCGGTATCGGAATCGGTATCGGACTATTCCTATGAGTATTGATATCGGCGATATCAATAGTATCGACGGTTTCGGATCGGAGTATCAGATTTTTTGGTATCATAAAACAAATAATTATTAATAAATTATTTACATTTAAAAACATATATTTTATACATTTAGGCATAATTTTAAGTATTTTGAGTGTTATTTCTTAGTAGTTTTGAAATTAAATGAAATAGTACTCACTACCTATTGGTTTATATACAATAGATGGATTTTTTTTCTTCTACATGCTTTTATAACCTTATTATGCTTTAAACCCTTGCCGATTTGTCTTTTTTGTTTATTTTTTTTTGCCGAATTGACCGAAAAAGAGACCCCTAAAGTTGGTATCATTATGCAATATTCCAATAAGTGTGGACCTATATACAAATGTACCATTCACATCTCCGTATATATATGAGTCCAAACCAAGGTTCACACTATCGGTATCGGACTATTCCTATGAGTATTGGTATCGGCGATATCAATAGTATTGACGGTTTCGGATCGGATATCGGATTTTTTGGTATCATAAAACAAATAATTATTAATAAATTATTTACATTTAAAAACATATATTTTATACATTTAGGCATAATTTTAAGTATTTTGAGTGTTATTTCTTAGTAGTTTTGAAATTAAATGAAATAGTACTCACCCTTACCTATTGGTTTATATACAATAGATTGATTTTTTTTTCTTCTACATGCTTTTATAACCTTATTATGCTTTAAACTCTTGCTGATTTGTCTTTTTTGTTTAATTTTTTTTTTTTTGCCGAATTGACCGGAAAAGAGACCCCTAAAGTCGGTATCGGTCAGTATCGGGTATCGGTCGGTATCAGATCAGGACATGCCAAACTGTATCGGTATCAGCCGTATCAGATCGGTATCGGCCGATATTTTAAACCATGGTCCAAACCCTCACTTATTAATTATTCTTTTCCAATATTGTCAAAGCATAATTAATCATTCAATCGGCATTCCATCAATTGATCATAATCCCAAATTTTCTAAATAGATTCATCTATTGCTAGGACACGCGGAAATGGTGTTCGTATCAGTACCCGTGTCCATAGTACCTCTATCCATATTCATGCAACATAGGTGACTACTATCGGACCTAATTGAAAATTTTGTATCCTGTTGCCATATCATGTCCTTATATGTGTCTCTATTGGTGCAACATAGATCAATTCCAAACATAGAATTGTCCTGAGAAAACCTCCAGGCACCCATAATGTAAGAAAACCTCAAGTTCTAGAATTATCTATTTCATCACTATGAAAATCTTGGTCCAGCTGGAAAACAACAGAAAAGGCTGCACAAAGAGAAACAACCAAAGAAAGGAAGTTACATAAACATGTACAGATATATACATAACTTCACAAAAACAAGGAAAATGGAAATCCAAATGGGGGAGGAAAAAAAGTCTTTTCTATGTTCTCACCATTTCCACTTCTATCATAATGACTCCATAGATCCGTACTAGACGGGCAAGAACACTTGAGCTTAAGGTTATGAAACTCATGTTTGGGTATGGATCAGGTTGAAGTGGTTAATTCCATAGGAACCCGAGAAAACTTAAGTTGCTGCATTAAGTTATGTATCAAGTGAGACTGAACATATGGGTTAGGTGGGTGTTTGCGGTTATTTTATTTGATTTATAAAGATATTGATAGGGAGGTGAATCGGGTCAGTTTCATCAGCATCAAACAACTAGATCAAGTCTGTTTGGTTAGGACAAATCTATGAAATTTAGACAAATGGCTTGGACATGTGAAACAACTAAATTTGATTCTTATCAAGGCTATTCTTTCAGGTTTCTAGCATCACAGGAGGACAAATGTTTAATGACAGACAAGAACACATCAATAACCACTAAGTGGCTAGTGATGAGATTGGCCATTGCAATTAAAGGAGGCTCAAATGGCAACATCATTTTACATTTTCCATTCAACACTGAGTCACAAAAGTATTTCTAGATCAGGGAGCACTTTATTTCCCCTGTTTCTTTGATCACCTTCTTTAACGCTAAGAATGTCGTTCACAATTTATTACTATATGATAAAAATATATCAGATTCCATTACTTTTTACATTATTTAGTGCAGAAACCACAGATACAGCTTGGGGACAGAACTATGAAGGAAACCAGATTCTTAAACCTTGCTTGGAGCATGAGGTAGTAAAATCTTTATGTTATATGCCACTCGTAGAGTTGTCAAACCTCAAGGTTACATCGTTAGAATCTAATAGGGTCTACTCTATCTAATTTACCATAAGTACAAATCGTTAGACAAATAACAGTTTTTTTTTTCAATCAGTTCAACCTCTTGGTCTAGATTTCAAAAAAAACATATTATGGCATTGCTTACATAACAAAACTAACCGCAAGTATACATATAATTATACTCACTAGTGCAGCAAAAATACTGAAATCTACAAAACGAAGGATAAAAACCACCAAGTTGTTCAGTGGGTATGATGCATGAATATCCCAACAGCAGCATCATTGGAGATACGTGACATGCAAAAAACAGAAACTGCTGCGCAATTACCTTATGATTATTACTAAGACAAACTTGGTGGACCATTAAATTGAATTCTTTATATAGCAGAAAAGTTCATGTGAGAAACATGAGTGGAGAATTAATCCATGCAAGCTTTTTAGTATCACAATAAACACATGTAGCAAGCTGAAGAAACACTATTGGAGTACAAATAGTTAGACAAATAACAGTTTTTTTTTTCAATCAGTTCAACCTCTTGGTCTAGATTTCAAAAAAAAAACATATTATGGCATTGCTTACATAACAAAACTAACCGCAAGTATACATATAATTATACTCACTAGTGCAGCAAAAATACTGAAATCTACAAAACGAAGGATAAAAACCACCAAGTTGTTCAGTGGGTATGATGCATGAATATCCCAACAGCAGCATCATTGGAGATACATGACATGCAAAAAACAGAAACTGCTGCGCAATTACCTTATGATTATTACTAAGACAAACTTGGTGGACCATTAAATTGAATTCTTTATATAGCAGAAAAGTTCATGTGAGAAACATGACTGGAGAATTAATCCATGCAAGCTTTTTAGTATCACAATAAACACATGTAGCAAGCTGAAGAAACACTATTGGAGAATTAATCCATGCAAGCTATTTTAGTATCACAATAAACACACGTAGCAAGCTGTATGTTCTCATGATCTTTAATGGTAAGACAAGTCAGCACTGTTAGTACATTTTCCTCTGACACAATCAATAAAACATTCCAACAGATACATCATTGGAGACAAGCAGCATGCAAGAAGGCAATAGACACAATTACCTAAGATGAATATTAAGATAAAACTGCTGAAATATAAATTTTTTATCTAGCAGAAAAAATCGGGTAAGAAACATAATCCATGAAACACATTCTTTAGTATCTCTATAACACATGTAGCTCGCAAAATTCCTATGTTTTCATGATCTTTAATAATGACAATGTCTTTTCTAGATGGTACCACGTGTACATTTTACTCTGGCAGAATCAATGAATATTTATAATTATGATAACAATAATCTACTTATTGATAGCGAATAATCCAAACATTTGCAATAAGAACAAACCAATTACTGACAGCAAACAAGATAACAAATTGCCAAGTAAGAGAATTACTATAGGATAGTAAATCCATGCAATCCATCTTAATATCTCAATAACACAGGTAAAAAGCAACAGTTCTTATGTTCATCATCATGCTGACTTCTCTTAGACGGTACCAAGTGCACATGTTCATCTGGCACAACTATTTATAATTTCAATAGCAACAATCTAATCATTGATATCGAATAATTAACTACGGATAGAACACAAGAAAAATGTCAAGAAAATTAATACCTGAAAGTGGGGACTATGAAGGCAGTACCCAATTCTCCGGAACAACGGCACCATGCACTTCTGGAACTCCACCACATTAGTAGCTTCCAAGACCTCCTCCAGCTCGCTCAAAAACATCACCTCCTTCTGGCAATTCGTAATCGGCCAATACTTCAACAAACCCATTATCACTGTACTCGCCAACTTGGGCTCCTTCTCCACAAACTGAGTCACACAGTAGGTCAACTGCTGAAGATAAACCCCCACCGACTTCGGTTTGTGGAGAGGAATCAAAGCCCTCCAAAGGAAGATCTTATGCTCCTCCTTCAACGGCAAAGCAAACCCACTTATAACACTCCCGAAAACCTCTAATAACTCCGCAATCCCGTTATGCCTCTCTGTCTCGAACACGAACTGGTAGAAGATGTTGCTCACCGACTTCCGGATGAATGGTCGGTGGACCATGAACTTGCCATAGATCCTATGGAGTACGGTCTTCAAGCAATCTCTCTCTCTTGGGTCCTCGGAATCGAACAGCTCAAGGAGCTTCAATATGAAGGCATGGTCAATGTATTTCTTACCGACCTTGGAGTCGAGCGATGAGGAAGCGACAAATTTGAGGAGGAAATCATAAACCAACTGCAAATGCGACCACGCCGGATCGAAGGTGGGCTCCTCCTCCTCAGTCTCGCCCCCGCCGGAGCTCGACCGGTAGTTGGGAGGGAAGACCCTGAACAGGTTTGCGGCCAGCATCTTGCAGCTGGCTGAGATCATCGGCTCTGTGAACCTAGAGGCGTCTGAGCTGATGAATTCGATGAGATTTATCAGGGTCTGCCTCTTGACGTCCTTCTCCGCTGAATTCTTGTTCGGGTCGGAGAAGTCGTAGACCACGGAGCAGAGGTTCAACTTGCTGATGAAAAGGTTGGGCCTTTCCTGGACGGAGACGTCTTTGAAGGAGAGCAGGGGCTCGACCCCGGAGTCGACGCTCGACGGGAAGACCGCGGAGGATGTCCTCTTTGGGTTGGCGGACCGGCTGCCCGAACCGCCTCCGCCGCCACCACCGGAGCTGGAACTGGTGCTCCACTGGACGGAGTTCCCACTGGCACTGCCGCTGCCAGAATTGCGAGCGGAATGGGGGGAATTGGGATTGGAAGTACTCGCATCGCCTGATTTCGATGATTTCTTGGGGAATTTGCTTAGGAATTGCTTCCACATGATGAAAAAAATTCAACCAAACCCCCAAAGTATCAGATCATATCATGCCAATTCCTAAATTTCGTAAAGTTATCGAAAAGGCAAAATTTTCCACTAAATCCCGGATTTTGATTCCAAATTTAATAAGCAAAATTAACCAAACCCTAGATTTCACAAATGCAGCTACGATTTCCAAAGAAAACCCTAAGTATTAGATCATATAATCCCAAACTAGCATTTATGCTACAAATCCACCAAATTTACCAGAAATAGCAAATTTAAGCTAACTAATCAGAATTTTCAACTCCAGAACGGGAGATCTATAACAAAACCCTAGATTATAAGAATGTAGCTACGTCTGGTGTAAAATTAGGAAATAACTCAGCTTGCAACCAAATCCCACCCCCCCCCCCCCCCCCCCCCCCCCCCCCCAAAAAAAAAAAGCCCTAGAAATCGCCGGAAAAGAACGGATCTGACGCATCCGAGGCCGAAATTTCCTAATCCGGCGACGAAATCTACGAAAAATCGAGTATTTCTCCGATCTCCGTCATTGCCATTGGGATTTCTATAGAGAGAGAGAAAGGGAGAAGTTTTCTAGAGAGACGAAAAAAATGTAGAAAAAAACAGAAATAAAAATTATGGCATTTTCCTGAAATAGACAGTTCTAATTTGCGCCGGCAAGATCTTGACCGTCCGTTGGCTGATCGAGCTGGGAACTCATCCGTAGTTTGTAGGAATTGGCTGATGGTACAGTTTAGGTTAAGGAGTTACTACGAATAAGACGGATTTTGTTTCTGGACGTTGGTTTGTTCGGTGCTTGTCAATTTATGGAGTGGACGGGGTGTTAAAGTATTCCGGTGGACAGGTGGTGGTGGATTTGGATTTTAGAAATGATTTTTTTTGCATAGAAGTTTAAAAAAAAAAACCTTTCAATCTTGTCAGAAAATCCTTCAAATTCTCACAAAATTGAATTACAAAGTCCTTCTAGTTAAATTAAGATTTTTTTTTTAGGGGCACCACCACTTCTGCTAGGGGGCAGCCCAAATTTTTTTGAAAAAATTACAAGTTTGCCATAGGTTTTTGTTACTAGGGGGCAGCCCAAAATTGATTATAAAAGTCAAACTTCTTTTATTTCTTCTCTTCCTCCACTCTTTACTTTTCTTCCTCCACTCTTTTTTTCTCCTCCTCATAGAAACCTAGAATTAACCTAACCTAGGTGAAATTGTCCCCCCACCTAAATTTGTTAAAGATAATAGTGTCAATCACTTCTTCCATTTATTTGTAAGTCGTCAAATTTATTTTTGTGTAATGTTTTAACCTAAATTTTACATATAAAAGTTGAATTTGTGTTTAATGTAGAAAGAAATAGAAAATGGAACAACCCGGACCATCAAATGCTGGATACTCTCCTCCCACAACGTCCGAAGAATACTTTGATGCATCAGAAGGCCTCGTGGTAACTACACTTTAACTTTATTTCGGATGGAAAATCGGATTTTGACACAGAGGACTGCCACTTCTCTGGCAGTCCCTCTCATGGATTTAGACTGCCAGGGATGTGGCAATCCTATATATGTGAGGGACTGCCACATATGTGGCAGTCCTATATATGTGAGGGACTGCCACATATGTGGCAGTCCTATAGATGTGGCAGTCCTTTTGACTTTTAACTTCTATTGTAGGAGTTGCGATCTTCCGATGTTGCGGTACATGCTCCAATTGCAACCGATGTAGGGTATTTATTTTGGACCGATCTTTCATTTCAATCAAGCGACGATGCGGTACAATGGTGTCGAGAAGTTGGACGGGAAAACAACTTAGTTCCAGTGATATCCAGATCGTGCCGAAATCGCTCGGGACGACACAGTGTGATGGTTGGCTGTGAAAGAGGTGGTGTGTTGAGATCGCACAAGAAAGACACAGTTATCCAAAATAAAGTTCCAAGAAAGAAAGCTGGAACGAGGAAATGTGGTTGTCCATTCACGATCCAGATTAGAAATATGAAGTCCAGTAATATATATGGAGTAAATTTTGTATACAGTGAAATATGAAGTTCAGTATGTTATACGTGTCTACCTGTGTGCTATCTGTGTTATATGTGTCTACCTGTGTGCTATTTATGTGTTTACATGTGTGCTATCTGTGTTGTATGTGTTTACCTGTGTGCAAGTATGTGTGGCAAAATATACCAATTTGTTAAAGTATCAGATCCAGTATCAGGACTGCCACCCCCCCTGGTAGTCCTACATTGAATTAGGACTGCCAGGGTGCTGGCAGTCCTAATTGAAAGTTGTTGTTATATAAATGGTCATTCTCCGTTGTTTTAGCACGGAGAATGACCATTCTCCGTGTAATTTAGCACGGAGAATGGCTATTCTCCGTGTAATTTTCACGGAGAATGGCCAGTATCAGGACTGTCACCCCCATGGCAGTCCTACATTAAATTAGGACTGCCAGGGTGCTGGCAGTCCTAATTGAAACTTGCTGTTACAGCAAGTATCAATTAGGACTGCCAGCACCCTGACAGTCCTACTTTAATGTAGGACTGTCGGGAGGGTGTCAGTCCTATTTGTAAGTCACTGTGATGATGTAGTGCCCCGAAATTCGTGATACGTATTTTATACGTGTTCGTATTTCTGACCCGAATTTTTTATTTTCTTTGATTAGTTAGTTGTGGTTTATTTTCGTATTTAGCATTGTGGTTTAATTGTCATTTATCGTTCATGGATTAATTCTGATTAGTGGAGCTTGGTTTTAATTGGATAGGATTGGATTGGCTTGGTTTACTTGGTTCATCATAAACCAAGGTGAACCCCTACCTACCACCACCATCCCCATTTATTTAACCCAACTTTCTTCTCTCTCCTCATTACTTTTCTTCTTCCTCCATTAACTTCCTCACCTACCAGGAAGGTCTAGGCAAGTGCATCTAGCTTCATGGAGGAACCCAAATTTTATTATTCCATTCTCTTCTTTACAGCATTCTAACACTCTTTAGTACTTGGCATTTTTAATTTCCATGGCTAGATTCTTGTAGATCTAAGTTTATGTTATTTTCGGATTTCTTGGGTTTTGATCTATTTAATCTTGTTATTTTTGAGTTTTGATGGTTCCATGTTGTAGAGTATTTCGTTCTACCCCATTTTGACCTATGGAAGTTCGGATTTGGGCTCCGGATGATGGAGTTATGAAGCTTGAGAAGTTGGCTCTCATGGTGTTCTTCTTCTCGGAATTTTGGAGAAGATGAACTGTGCTTGACTTGACCGCATGAATATTTCATGCGGCAAGTGTTCTCTTCAGCCGCATGGCTGGAAGTACTTTGAGCCGCATGAGGGCCGAACTCATCTAGCCGCATAATACTCCGCTCCTCTTGAGCCGCATAGGTCTTGCTTCCCGCTGGCCGCATAAAAACTTCTTCCCCGAGCCGCATGTGCCTTCTGGTCCCGCTAGCCGCATAGACCTGCTTCCTACTTGACCGCATGAGGCTCAACCACCTAGCCGCATGCATCCCTTGCTTATGTAGCCGCATAGTGCCCGCCTTCCGCAGCCGCATGCGCCTCCCCTTTCTTGGCCGCATGGAACCCGCTTCTGCCCGCCGCATGGATGTCTCTCATCACTCAGCCGCATATGTGCTCACCACATCGAGCCGCATGGAACTCCACTAGCATCCAGTCGCATAGTACTCAGCCCTCTTGGTCGCATGAAGCCCATCCCCTCCCTCAGCCGCATGCGCCTCCTTTCACTAGCCGCATGAGACCCGGTTACTTTCTGACCGCATAAGGCCCAGTCTTCTCCAGCCGCATAAAACCCGACTCCCTTAGCCGCATGCGCCCTGATGAATTCCGTCGCATGGGCTGTTCTCCTCCCAGCCGCATGAGATTATTCTTGGCCGCATATGTCTCAGCCGCATGGCTCTCCTATAGCCCTGCGTACTATTATTTTATTATTATTTGCCTATGGTTTGTAACTCCCCCTATTGTATATTTTTACGCCTATTTTATATCCTTATGCCTTTTGTCCTGAACTTGAAAATCCCGATTTGATTGACATGATTGAAATGACCATTGTACCTGGCATGGTGTGACCAAGAACTGACATGCTTGATAGTGGCCCGCCGTGGTGAACTCCTGACATGATAACTTGACCTGATAACTTGACCTGCTATACATGACACGACAGTGACCCGTAGTGGTGCACTCTTGACAAGTACCCTGACAATGCTTGGTAGTGGCCCGTCGTGGCGCACTCTTGATAAGTAATAATGATAATGATAGTGGCCCGTCGTGGCGCACTCTTGACAAATCAATTCATTGGCCTGGACACCGTGGATGATTGTGCTTGTATAAACTACTAGTCCGATTGTGTCTTGCATCATGTCTAGGGCATGATCCCTGAGTACCACGGTCAGGAATTCATACTGAATCTGGCTAGGTTAATGACTAGATTGATCAAATAGTTCATGGAGAATTTCCCAGTTACCTGTTGCCCCTTTGGTCCCGGCCTTATATATATATATATATATATATATATATATATATATATATATATATATATATATATATATATATATATATATACATGGGATTTGTTGCTATCCGTCGAGATGAGCGCACTTCCAGCCGCCCGTCGAGTGTGGTACCTTAGGACACATGTATCTTACTACAGTGTGTCTGTTATATCATGTTATATTTTCCTTTTTTTGCTGGGATCACTCAGGTAGTAACAAACAGGTAACCGGACTTGGAATTCTCATTGCATCTTGATAGTAACTAGGCCTGTGATAACCCTAGTTAGTTAAAGTATTAAGCCGTACTCTTTGCTTGGCCGTGATTGATTGGATGGAGTCTAGTCCAGCTTGTCTCGTCCTGATCCTGTACAAATTTTGACATGACATGATTACTTGTGCTTGCCTTAAACAATAAAGAACAGGGGACCAGTTCCGTTCAGGCGAAGGGTTACAACCCCGGTCCTTGTTTGGTTTACGGGTTGTAACCTGGCTCCCGGAACAGTTCTATGTTCTCTCTTCGTTTATTGTCTTGTTGTACCCCCATGATAGGCTCGACATGCTTTACCTCACTTCAATCTTATGATTATTTACATGGCCAGATTTCTTATACTATTTTGCCGATAAATGGTGGGAGAATCCAAGTTCCATTCAGACGAAGGGTTACAACTCCGTCCTTGTTTGGTTTACGGGTTGTAACCTGGTTATCTGAATAGTCTCATGGTTATCTCGTCGTATATCACCTGTTATGTTTTTCCTTAATTCCTGTCTTTATTACCTTATTATTATTGTGCTAATTGCTGGTTTTAGTTCCTAAGTGAAGCCTCCCTTGTGGTACTTGCTCGTTCTGGGGTCTGACCCAGTTGGTTTTGTATGGCCAGATACCGGAGCAGCAGCAAAGGATCTACCTGCTTTCCAGCCCGATGGTGACCGCCAGACGTAACCAGGGCAACGAGTGGGTTTCTTTTTGTTCTCCCACTGCAATTGTACATTATTCTTTTGAGGCATTTAGCCGACGAGCACTTGTTAGCTCGATGCACTTTACCTTCTGTCTGCCTACGGGCTGTAATCATGATTGGCAACTCGAGGTTGATCATGTATGACTTAACTCTTGCTAGTCCTCAAATTTTGTACGACTAGCTTCATGATCATCTGTATATGTAATGTTTGGGACGCCTTACAATTGTATATTTGATGGTCTGACATCTTGTAACATCTACTTACTTGCTTGTGATTGAGACACTAGGCTTGTTATTGACCTTAAGAGACTGATGGATTGTAGATAAACCCTCATATGTCTAGACAGCCGTGACCGTATATTGAGGTAGATTCTATTTCATTATACGTAACTGGCTATGTCTGCCCCCGCTCTCCAGTGTTCTGGTTCTGGGACGTGACATGGTTTAAGTGGTGGCCCATGCAGGTCTCGTATATCAAGAAATGTGAGGGTTTACCGGATAGATGTCTCAATCTGTACTCGTCTTTGACCTCCACTCGTATCTTCTTATCTTCTTGGATCCCTGACTTGATAACATGCTTGCATCATTGTTCTATCATGGTCCTTCCTTAATATTCCTGATGTCATTACTTCAGTAGCATCGTTCCTGTTGATCAGCCAGAAGAAGTTCGACCGACAGCACAGCAACAGCAAGAAGATCAAGATCAGTCCTCAGCAGCCGCCTCCCGAGCCATGCCTTCTGGAGAACCAGTGCCCCCAGTCCAGCCAGTTCAGCCAGTAGGGTCAGAGGATGGGGTCTTGCTAGGGCTCATTCGTGAGTTGCTTGCGTCTCAGGACCGTCGGAGTGATGCCTTGCAGCAAGCAGTACAAGATGCTGTGAGCGGAAGTAGTCCTCGAGGGAATAGTGCGGTCAACAATTTTAAGCGCCTGAACCCTCCCTTCTTCGACGGCAGCGAGGATGCTATTGCTGCAGATACCTGGCTACAGGACATTGAAGTTATCTTGGAGGCAGCCAGGACCCCTGAAGCAGAGAAGGTGGCGGTGGTGCGCCTGCAGTTACTAGATCTAGCCCGCTGCTGGTGAGCTATGCAAGCAGCGAGTTTGGGTACGCCTGTCATGTGGGCGGTATTCAGTGATATGTTCCAGACCAAGTACTTCGACGCGGTGGCTAGATATGACCTGCAGGCCAGGTTTAGTAATCTCAGGCAGATGAGCAGGACGGTCGACGGATATGCGGCCGAGTTTTCAAGGTTGAGTCGGTTTGCTCCCACCTTGGTGGCAATCGAGCTAGACAGAGCACAGCGATTTCAGTAGGGGCTCCACTTGGAGATCATATTGGCAGTAGAGCAGTTCGAGCACAAAACTTTTGATGCCGTCTTGCGAGCAGCGAGGAGGCATGAGTACACTTCCCGAAGGATAGCGGACCGGACCGGAGATCGGAAGCGGTCTCATGACCAGATGAACCAATCCTCAACACCGGCCCCTGCAGCTAGGGCCCTGACCACTGGAGCTACGAGGACAGGTTCGGTTACCTCCTTACAGCATTCTGTCCCGACCTATCCCCAGCAGCAGAAGCAGAAGCGGCCTTTCGCAATCGGTTGTTCTCATTGCGGGAAGCCCGGGCATGTTGTTACCGAGTGCTGCAGAGCACAGGGATTGTGCTTGGTTTGTGGTTCGCCGGACCGCATGATGGGATCTTGTCCGTTCAGAAACAGATCATCGTCGACAGTAACTAGTCCCTCGGTTATGGGACCAGCACCAGCACCAGAACCAGCTCCAGTTCACCAACCACAGCAGCTTCCGTTCTCGGGTCCATTGTCGTCTCAGGCCCAGGCCTTCCAGCAACAGAGGCCTCAGAAGTTCGCCCTGGCCCAGGCCCAGATCCAGAATCGACAGAGAGGTATCTGTGTCCTATTGTCTTGCTTTCCGCCGTCGTTATACAGGACACATGTCATGTTTCATGTATCCTAATTACAACGATATATCCCAGGCCCGAGCCATGTCCTGGATCATTCAAAAATGGTTATTGGTACCAACCTTTCCGTATGAGGAGAGGCCCGTGTCCCTGTTTGACCAAAGAGATAGACCTCAAGCGCAAGACTATCAGTTTAGTTCGTGTTGCTTGAGTTCATCGCTCCTTGGGAGAGTCAAACGTGGGAGTGTGAGGATGATATTCGATCATGTTATCCCAATCGGTTTGGCTCGTGAGGTGTAATATCTTCCTTATGCCTTGCACTTCGATTTCTTGCTTGTATGTATGATTGTATGATTGATTGGTAGCGTAGATTGCTTGCGATAGTATAGCTGTCCCGACATCTCTAGCCTCTTGATTCAATTCCGAGGACGGAATTCTTTTAAGGTGGGTAGGATGTAGTGCCCCAAAATTCGTGATACGTATTTTATACGTGTTCGTATTTCTGACCCGTATTTCTCATTTTCTTTGATTAGTTAGTTGTGGTTTATTTTCGTATTTAGCATTGTGGTTTAATTGTTATTTATCGTTCATGGATTAATTCTGATTAGTGGAGCTTGGTTTTAATTGGATAGGATTGGATTGGCTCGGCTTGGCTTGGTTTACTTGGTTCATCATGAACCAAGGTGAACCCCTACCTACCACCACCATCCCCATTTATTTAACCCAACTTCCTTCTCTCTCCTCATTACTTTTCTTCTTCCTCCATTAACTTCCTCACCTACCAGGAAGGTCTAGGCAAGTGCATCTTGCTTCATGGAGGAACCCAAATTTTATTGTTCTATTCTCTTCTTTACAGCATTCTAACACTCTTTAGTACTTGGCATTTTCAATTTCCATGGCTAGATTCTTGTAGATCTAAGTTTATGTTATTTTCGGATTTCTTGGGTTTTGATCTATTTAATCTTGTTATTTTTGAGTTTTGATGGTTCCATGTTGTAGAGTATTTCGTTTACCCCATTTTGACCTATGGAAATTCGGATTTGGGCTCCGGATGATGGAGTTATGAAGCTTGAGAAGTTGGCTCTCATGGTGTTCTTCTTCTCGGAATTTTGGAGAAGATGAACTGTGCTTGACTTGACCGCATGAATATTTCATGCGGTAAGTGTTCTCTTCAGCCGCATGGCTGGAAGTACTTTGAGCCGCATGAGGGCCGAACTCATCTAGCCACATAATACTCCGCTCCTCTTGAGCCGCATAGGTCTTGCTTCCCGCTGGCCGCATAAAAACTTCTTCTCCGAGCCGCATGTGCCTTCTGGTCCCGCTAGCCGCATAGACCTGCTTCCTACTTGACCGCATGAGGCTCAACCACCTAGCCGCATGCATCCCTTGCTTATGTAGCCGCATAGTGCCCGCCTTCCGCAGCCGCATGCGCCTCCCCTTTCTTGGCCGCATGGAACCCGCTTCTGTCCGCCGCATGGATGCCTCTCATCACTCAGCCGCATATGTGCTCACCACATCGAGCCGCATGGAACTCTACTGGCATCCAGTCGCATAGTACTCAGCCCACTTGGCCGCATGAAGCCCATCCCCTCCCTCAGCCGCATGCGCCTCCTTTCCCTGGCCGCATGAGACCCGGTTACTTTCTGACCGCATAAGGCCCAGTCTTCTCCAGCCGCATAAAACTCGACTCCCTTAGCCGCATGCGCCCTGATGAATTCCGTCGCATGGGCTGTTCTCCTCCCAGCCGCATGAGATTATTCCTGTCCGCATATGTCTGAGCCGCATGGCTCTCCTATAGCCCTGCGTACTATTATTTTATTATTATTTGCCTATGGTTTGTAACCCCCCCTATTGTATATTTTTACGCCCATTTTATATCCTTATGCCTTTTGTCCTGAACTTGAAAATCCCGATTTGATTGACATGATTGAAATGACCATTGTACCTGGTATGGTGTGACCAAGAACTGACATGCTTGATAGTGGCCCGCCGTGGTGCACTCCTGACATAATAACTTGACCTGATAACTTGACCTGCTATACATGACACGACAGTGACCCATAGTGGTGCACTCTTGACAAGTACCCTGACAATGCTTGGTAGTGGCCCGTCGTGGTGCACTCTTGATAAGTAATAATGATAATGATAGTGGCCCATCGTGGCACACTCTTGACAAATCGATTCATTGGCCTGGACACCGTGGATGATTGTGCTTGTATAAACTACTAGTCCGATTGTGTCTTGCATCATGTCTAGGGCATGATCCCTGAGTACCACGGTCAGGGATTCATACTGAATCTGGCTAGGTTAATGACTAGATTGATCAAATAGTTCATGGAGAATTTCCCAGTTACCTGTTGCCCCTTTGGTCCCGGCCTTATATATATATATATATATATATATATATATATATATATATATATATATACATGGGATTTGTTGCTATCCGTCGAGATGGGCGCACTTCCAGCCTGTCACGATCCGCACCCGTTTTTCGGATACGAGACGTGTCCAAGTCCAACCTACGCCGCAGTATCGGCGGTAGAACGATGTCTAGTACATAAACAAGTCACAGAGGCAGTCTACATCTCATCCACGAAATATGATACAATCCACTAACACAAATGAAACTGAATAATGAATGATGATATAAAATAAAGTATCAAGTTTACCAATAATTTTCAGTTACGTCCGGTGGACACAAATCCACTACAAATAGACGATAATAAAATAGAAACAGGGAAATGAAGTAACTGAGTCCAAACTGTCAAGAGTACCCTCAGCTGCAGTGGTACCGTGGTCCGATGTTGGCTCAACCTGCTCGTCTCCACCTGGCTCAATACTCAGCTAAACCTGAAGAGATCATCGGGTCCTCAGAGGACTAGCAAGATACAGGAAGGACATGCCACGCTACAGTATAATATGCATAAAGAAAATGACAGAAATAGAATATTGTACGTACTTCTAGACAAAATACAAGTCAACGCGACATTAAGAACAATGTTTCGACATGTGGCTAACAGACAGGGGTACCATGACAATCGTAGCTCATCCGAAACTAACGACCAACAGAATAATCACAATCGCATCTCCTCCGAGAATAACGACCAACAGAATATCACAACCATAGCACGAAGCTAACGGCCAACAGAAATCATCAATACAACCGAAGCTCATCCGAACTACCGGCCAACAGAAACTATCATATAGCCCGCATGCCTAGTAATGTCCTCTATGTCACAAGAAATTATACAGGTGTCCAGTCAAGTCGAATCAAGTCAAGTACAATTAACAGGTCAAGACATATCAAGTGAATGTGACTCGCGACAAGGCAACACTATCAGGACCTATACATGAATTAGAGTGATATACAGAAGGAAAGAAATAACGTATGTGCACATAAAGTGAGAAAAATAGTAATGGCACGAACAAGAGAAGCAAGAACCAAATATGACAGAAAAGAAACAACAATATAGAAAATGCATAAAATACTGTATAGTGGGCAAGGTATACTTGCCTGAATTTCCTTCCAAATTTGTTGAGCGCAAGGACCGACGTATTAAGCCAAGCCTATACAAAGATTCAAAATTCGTATTTGTAACTAATTATTATGCAAGATATATGAAAATTTCATAAATATAATTGGTTGATAGGATTCTTTAATGACTCATAGTATTACCATTTATATATGTATATCAATGGCTTACAGCCTATTTAGTATATATCTAAATTAAACCAAGGCCAAGTTACTTATTCTAAGGTTCAAGGCAAGGCTTATTAAGTGATCTCATATTAATTACTATAACATATCACAAGACCCAGCATCTGAACTATCTAAAGGAAAAGCTATGGCAACATGCAAAGTGATCTTTGTTTGGGGTTCTATTTGTAATGCTTACAACTTAAAATGTGTGCTTCCACGTGAGGAAAAGTTAAGAGTCACACTATCTATTTAACTATTCCAATTTTCTATTTAAGCCCCTATGATATGAATAATTAAGCGGAAGTGGGAGGGGGTTATATGCAAATAAGTGCAACTAAAAGCTAACATCTACAGAGAAGATTCTTTTCTTCTAATCTACACACATATTTAGCTATGTGAACCATTGCCATGAATAGTGCTATTATTATATTCTATGTAACACAAATATACTTATATATAATAATCTAATCTCTCTTAGTCATATGCATAATGCATTTTGTTAAATGCTGCTTGAACATGTCCACGTGAACATTGTCATATTTGCACCAAATCAATTTATTCCTATTACTAATGTGTAATACCAAGCTCTTCCCTTCTACCACGTGAACTATTGCCATGAATAGTGCTCCATCTACTACTGCTACTTCTATGAATAACCATCCATCTCTTTTCTTTAATTAACAAATTAGTTCATATTCCCTTATGTGAACGAAAAGGGTTAACTACTGGGTTGTGAATAAAGAACACATAAACATACCAATATGGATATGCAACTTGAACTTGGCTCGAGCGGGTGGAAGTATGGGAGCAGTTGTTGTGGGCGTTGCCGGGTCGAGCGTAGTTGTTCAGAGAGGTCGACGAGCTCAGATTTCTTGGTCGGGGATACGTCGGCAACGAAGACGAGGGCACTAGGGCGAGTCGAACGTCGATGGTCCACACGAGGGGTACGACAACTGACGATGAAGGTTGCAAGCCTCCCGACAAGGCGCTCGACCGTAGGAAGATGGCAGTAGTGAGATGAGTCGGTGACGGCAAGCTCGCAAAGCTTCGGCCGAGTCAGGCAAGCAAAAGGGCACGCCTATTGGCTCTCCCGGCTCGGTGAGAACGCACCATCTTACAACCTGGTGTGTCGTGGCTTTGGGGGTGCTTGAGACACGCGAAGGGGAACGCGACGGGGTTCGCTCGGTTCCGGAGTAGTTGAGGAAGAAGATGAGGTAAGAGGGAGATGAAGTTGCTGCTGCTAATGGAGCCGACCTTGTTAGGGTTTATAGATGGGGAGGGTTGGCCGTCTCCTCATTTACATATATATATATATATAGGGTTCATGTATTAGATCAAATGCCAAACATGCGCTAGAGCTTATATAACCAATCTAATATTGATTACAAAATTAGTTTAAATTAATAGCTAATATTATCAAAATAATTCAATCAATATTTGATATTCGTCAAAAATTTAAATCAAATATAAAACTAGTGAAATCAAATTTTAATTTAATAATCGATCATACTAATAAACTAAAATGATATTTACTGATCGCACAATAATTCAAGATAATAATCTAAATAATACTTGACATTATCAGAATAAGTTAAAGCATAGTTTCATAAATCTAAATCGTATAAAAATATTATAGCAAATCTTTTTACTATTAAAAAAATACTTATGCCTTATCTTTTATAGAAATAGAAAGAAATGTTTCCAAAAGATAAAAATATATCTAAAATATTAATTTAAATTATGCACAAAATCCTAACTTATTATATATGGTCAATAGATAATAATAACAATAACAATAATAAATAATAAAAAATTCAGTGCGGGGGTTTACACAGCCCGCCGTCGAGTGTGGTACCTTAGGACACATGTATCTTACTACAGTGTGTCTGCTATATCATGCTATCTTTTTCTTTTCTTGCTGGGATCACTCAGGTAGTAACAAACAGGTAACCGGACTTGGAATTCTCATTGCATCTTGATAGTAACTAGGCCTGTGATAACCCTAGTTAGTTAAAGTATTAAGCCGTACTCTTTGCTTGGCCGTGATTGATTGGATGGAGTCTAGTCCAGCTTGTCTCGTCCTGATCCTGTACAAATTTTGACATGACATGATTACTTGTGCTTGCCTTAAACAATAAAGATCAGGGGACCAGTTCCGTTCAGGCGAAGGGTTACAACCCCGGTCCTTGTTTGGTTTACGGGTTGTAACCTGGCTCCCGGAACAGTTCTATGTTCTCTCTTCGTTTATTGTCTTGTTGTACCCCCATGATAGGCTCGACATGCTTTACCTCACTTCAATCTCATGATTATTTACATGGCCAGATTTCTTATACTATTTTGCCGATAAATGGTGGGAGAATCCAAGTTCCATTCAGACGAAGGGTTACAACCCCGGTCCTTGTTTGGTTTACGGGTTGTAACCTGGTTATCTGAATAGTCCCATGGTTATCTCGTCGTATATCACCTGTTATGTTTTTCCTTAATTCCTGTCTTTATTACCTTATTATTATTGTGCTAATTGCTGGTTTTAGTTCCTAAGTGAAGCCTCCCTTATGGTACTTGCTCGTTCTGGGGTCTGACCCAGCTGATTTTGTATGGCCAGATACCGGAGCAGTAGCAAAGGATCTACCTGCTTTCCAGCCCGATGGTGACTGCCAGACGTAACCAGGGCAACGAGTGGGTTTCTTTTTGTTCTCCCACTGCAATTGTACATTATTCTTTTGAGGCATTTAGCCGACGAGCACTTGTTAGCTCGATGCACTTTACCTTCTGTCTGCCTACGGGCTGTAATCATAATTGGCAACTCGAGGTTGATATGACTTAACTCTTGCTAGTCCTCAAATTTTGTACGACTAGCTTCATGATCATCTGGATATGTAATGTTTGGGACGCCTTACAATTGTATATTTGATGGTCTGACATCTTGTAACATCTACTTACTTGCTTGTGTTTGAGACACTAGGCTTGTTATTGACCTTAAGAGACTGATGGATTGTAGATAAACCCTCATATGTCTAGACAGCCGTGACCGTATATTGAGGTGGATTCCATTTCATTATACGTAGCTGGCTATGTCTGCCCCCGCTCTCCAGTGTTCTGGTTCTGGGGCGTGACAGATGAGAGTTTTGAAACTCTCTATCACAGAGAGTTTCAATTAGGACTGTCACACCCCTGGCAGTCCTACACAAGAGGAGGACTGCCAGGGTGCTGGCAGTCCTAATTGAAACTTGCTGTTATATAAATGACCATTCTCCTATGTTTTAGCACGGAGAATGGCCATTATCCGTGTAATTTAGCACAGAGAATGGTCATTCCAGTGTTAAAACGCGAGAAAATGACCATTCTCCGTGTAAATTAACACGGAGAATGACATTCTCCGTATTTCTAACACGGAGAATGGCATTCTTCGTGTAAATTAACACGGAGAATGACCATTCTCCGTGCTAAATTACACGGAGAATGGCCATTCTCCGTGTAAATTAAGACGGAGAATGGACATTCTCCGTGAAAATTACACGGAGAATGACCATTCTCCGTGCTAAATTACACAGAGAATGGCCATTCTCCGTGTAAATTAAGACAGAGAATGGTCATTCTCATGCGTTTTAACACTGGAATGACCATTCTCCGTGTAAATTAAGACGGAGAATGTCCATTCTCCGTGTTAGAAACACGGAGAATGTCATTCTCCGTGTTAGAAACACGGAGAATGCCATTCTCCGTGTTAATTTACACGGAGAATGGTCATTCTCCTGTATTTTATGGTCAGTTGAAACTTTGGAGAGCCATAACTTTTGACTGGGAGGTCGAAACGAGGTCCGATTTGTCGCAAAATGCGCGTATTTTCGAGGAGCCTGAGATTAACTGCTTCACCGTTAGACGGCCTTTCGAAATTTTAGAATCGCAAAAAAATGATGTTTGGACCTCCGTTTTAGTACTTTTGCCGAAATTTTAGAATCACAAACAAATATTAATTCAATGATATGTAGTTGAAACTTGCTGTAACAGCAAGTTTTAATTAGGACTGCCAGCACCCTGGCAGTCCTCCTTTTGTATAGGACTGCCAGGGGGTGGCAGTCCTAATTGAAACTCTCTGTGACAGAGAATTTCACTTTCAAACTCTCATCACAGAGAGTTATAAATAGGACTGCCAACCCCCTGGCAGTCCTATACAAAAGGAGGACTGCCAGGGGGGTGGCAGTCCTCTGATACTAAATCAAGAATATCAGGAATTGGCCAACAACTTAAGTTTCCAAACGTAAATAACAACTACATATCAGACAACTACATATCCAATATGTACGTAAATAACAACTACATATCCAACATGTACATAAATAACAACATAAATCATAACTACATATCAGACAAAATATCCAACTTCAAAAAAATAACATAAGTGTCAACTACATATCATTCAAAAGTCTGCCCAACAACTTAAGTTTCCAAACAACAAATATATTCTTCAAGTTTCAAACAACAAAAACATCTTTACAAAAATATTCAGATTACATCCAACTAATGATCATTCCACATCCAACTACATATCATGTCGGGCCTTTGAACGAGACTCCCTATTATTCATGAAGGGGAACTCGACCACGTCGTCGATGCGATCAAGCTCGTTGGCGACCGCGACAATAGTGTCACTTTGGCAACCTCTCCGGAGTGTCTGGGCCAATTCCTTCACCTTTTGAGACTATAAATGAAAGTATAAGTGAATTAAGTCTACAAACATGGAAATCTCAGTCTAATTACAAATACGGAACTCACCATCCTCACCATGTAGCACCCAGTTTTCCAAATAAGGGTAATTTTGAAATTTTGTGTTTATAATTATTTTAATAATGATATTTAATTTATGATATAATTTTTTGGTGATTTTAAATCATTTTAAAATTATTTAAATCAATGACTTGTGGTTTTGACGTTTTGCTAGTGAAACCCTAGAGACTGTTTGACCTAGAGCCTAACCATGTGATTATGATATTTTAATGTCATTTTTGGCCTAAGAATATTTTTGCATTTGACCTCTTTGAATTATTTTGATATTATTTTATTATTTATGATATTGTTTTGGGATTATTTGAGTCGGGTTCGAATTTCATCTCAATCTGACTTGTAACGGGGACCCGGGGGTAGTTTGACTCTAGTGGGACCCACACACTAGTTAGGCATGGCCCACATGATATTAATTTTAGTCCACATGTTAGAAATATTTTAGTTAGAGGTTAGACTAATTATTATGGATAAGGTTAGTGTGATTAGAGACTTTAGAATGACTAATTTAGCCCCAACCAATTAGCCCTTTCCTAATACTCATAGAATAGGTTAGTGGGGGCATTTTGGACCTTACCATAATAGGACAAATAGCCCCATATGGCCAGCCACTTTGGGAGGGGATAGGCTCAAGTTTATTTCATTATTCTCATCCATACTCTCTCTCTTGTTCTTCCCCAAATTCCTAGAGAGCAATTCCTAGCAATTTTTCTACCAAATCCTTCCATTTCGCCACCAAATCTTCTTCTTTCCTTCTCCATTCTAGCCAAGGAGGAAGCTACCCAAGTTTGGGAGGATTCGGAGCTCGTTCGTGTCCTTTTGGAATCTCTACGTGTCGGTGTCGCTCCGGGAAGGCTTTTTTTCGATTCGATCTACCGGGAAGTATAAATTCCTTCTTCTTTTCATTTCCTCATGCATATAGATCTATTTTGAACCCATAGGAATGACCCCCATGGTTGTATCTCCATTTGTGTCCATTTCGTGTCCATTTGGAGGTCATAGGAGTGTCCTTTGTGTTGTGGTTGTGTCCATGTGGAAAAACTCCAAATTTGGACACATTATGTGTTGTTGTTATGTATGAATGAATTATTACATGTTTAATCTCATATTTTTGTATTGGAGATGTGTTCTATAGTGTCTCATATATATATATATATATTAGTGTAGAGAGTGAGTTCTTGATATATTATGTTATATACTTGTGTTCTTTTGTCTCAAACTACCCAAATCCGTCATAATTTTTATCCACGTTTTTAATTTTAGCCCTAACTTAGAAATGATATAACTTCTAGCTCAAAGCTCGATTTAATCTCCCATTTTTTTTAAAGAAGCGTATTGAAGTTAGCTTTCCAAAAACATGTATTAATAGGTCTAATTCTTTCTGTAACTTTCTGGAGAATTATTTGAGTGTCAGCTATACGAAAGACAAACGCGTTCTCGGTGTTTTCGCGATTTCGGGAGTTTTCGAAAACGAAAACGCGATCCGTTTGAAGTTTCGGAAAGCTAACACATAGATCTATAACATACTTTAATCCTAGATTTTAATTCATGCTGAGATGGTACAATATTGATTATTAGTAGGAGTTACTATTCGGTATATGTATTTTGTGCACCCTTGTGTGTAATATAATGTTCTATTTGATTTTAACCCATGTTAATGTATATACATTATGTAATTAAATAGAGAATGCAAGCATGAGTAAATGTTTAAATAAATGATGTATGAGGTGTAAGTATCCTATCTAATATAAGCATGTATAAGTATGGCTTGTAATGAATATGTAGGTTCCATAGTATGTAATGTATGGTGCATATAGTAGTGCAAGAGAATAAATGAATGATGAATGAATGCAAGCATGAATGTAATGTAATAATAGATGTAATGTATGCAATATACACGTTAATGAGATGTAATGTTCTATGTTAACACAAATCCTATATTACCTCATGTACCCCCCTTACACTATGTTGACACTATCACACTTGACATATTGTTCACTTACACTTTGACACTCTTTGATATGTATACACTATGTATGCCCATTTAACCCTTACTTGCCCCTTTGCCATGTTCACATACACACACATAGCCTCTTAAATAAGTATTTATGAATACAGTTAACTTAGCTATGTATGTATATTATATATATGTTAGCATATTGTGTTGTAATATATAAGTTTATATAACCATTTGAAATGCCATGATTATAGACCTAATGTTGAATACCAATATATGCATGTGTATATATGTGTAGACATATATAGCTTAAAGTAATAGATTACCTAGTGTATATCCAATGTGAATTCTTGCCTATTTGAGTATTGAATAATTGCATGCTATATAGAGTTGGGTGTATGTTGGCTTGTATAGCCTTGTATTGATGTGTGCTTGCTAGGATAGTCTTGGTTAGGCCTAGTAAGACTTGCTGGGTTAGGACATGACCTAGTTTGACCTAGTTGACTAGTGTAGTTGACCAGAGTTGACCAAGGGTTGACTTTGGCCTAGTTTGACCTAGATTTATGTAGTTTGCATTGTAGCTTTCAATTCTCTTGTATTTTACATATCATGACTCATATTACTCTGTTTAGGACATTGTGACTCTGGTGCAGGCATCTTATATTACACTACTCTTTTCAGAGTAGCAGGCGAGTACATTCTCTGATAGTTCTCTCATTTATTTGTCAATTACTGTACTTCAGTTCTAGTTAGCTGTATGTGATTCTCTGTTACAAACACGTATTTTTATTCCTGAATCCATGTATGCGACACACATACTTACTTGTCTTACCTCTATTATTCGAATCACCATACGAATCACTATTCGAATCACCTTATTCGTATCTTCATATGTTGGTTGGACTTTTATTCGATTGATGTATCGAATTTTGGATTCATTTGTATTAGATGGGCGGGGAAATACTTGATTAGACATGTGAACATTCCCACTATTCGAACCACCCCCTGTGAATATATTCGAACGATAGCCATTCCACACCCGGCCAGGTGTGTGATGTGCCGGATTTACCCTTAGCCGTTTACATGTCTAACTAAGTATTTTAAAACACACTTGGAGAATTTATTCGAATCGTTGTTAGAACATTGTGAATCACTATTCGTATCACCTTATTCGTATCACCTTATTCGATTCACCTTATTAGAACAATGATTAGAATCACATTCGACTCATCTTATATTAGACTCACATTGGAATTACACTAGACTTATATTTTACCATCTGAACTTATTATGTTACTCTAGTTCAGCTAGATCTTATTTTACCGTCTTCGTTGCTACGATTCTTCTCTTGTTTAGTTATTTTCTTTCCTTGCACTTTATTTGTCTTTCTTACCATCACCTGAATATAAACTGCCATATTCATCAATACAACTGTCTATAACTGCTTTATAGTTCTCTGTCATTTACTTGGGTTTTCTAGATGAGATTGTGCTCGTTCCTGTCCTGACTGGACCTGTTGAAAATATTACAGATGACTGCCCTGAGGACGTTTGCCCTACTTGCCTTGGAGCAGGAGATGGCTTAGCTACCTTTGACCCCGACACTCAGGAGTGATCGGAAGACTAGCTAGTAGACTTGGTTTAGTTTTCAGGTTTTAGAATTTGAATTGTAATAACTTGAGATACGCGTTTGTATTTGAGTTTGTTTGAGATATTATTATTTAGTAGTTTTTAAATGTTGTTGTTAGTCTTTAGTTATAAACTTTTGTGTTATCTTATCGTGCTTAGACTGTGATTGAGATTTCATTATATCTATACTTGTCCTCCGTTCGGAGTTGAGGTTATGACAAGTACATTATATAATTGCGTGAGTTGTTGATTAGATAGTAACCTAGGACAGCGTTCTACCGCCGACACTGCGGCGTAGGCTGGGCGCTGTTACGTACTCGTACCCTCACAGTGGGTGCGGGTCGTGACACACCAACCCAGTATACAAGAAATTTTTGGAAGGAAGAGCTCCAATTGCTCCGATGGCCACGAATGGAAGCCAGCATTTGCCATTTTTGGAAGAAAGAGCCCAATCTCAGTCCCAATTTATTACCTCTTCTGGTACCAAATTATCAAGTACTTCACGAATGGATTGTGCGACCGTACAGTTAATAAATAATGCAAACTAAAATAGAACTGTTACCCCCTATCCCCCACCCCCAGACCACAACTAAAACTGAGTACAGTAGGACTGCCAGGCATGTGTCAGTCCAATTGCACACAAGGACTGCCACAGTCCTGGCAGTCCTCTATTGAAAGAGGACTGCCAGGACTCTGGCAGTCCTTGTTTACATGTGGACTGCCACATGCTTGGCAGTCCTACTGTACTCAGGGCCAACAGACGAACGACTCGCTAGTTTGTCGTTTTCTAGGATTAGGGTTTGAAGAAAAATTGTGGGTTTGTCGTGTTCGAAAATGCCATTCATAAACCCTAAAGATATTCTAAACCTAAATTATCAAAAGTTTTTAGACAATTAAAACTATTCTAGGGTTTCGAATAGAATGTAGAAAATTATAGAAGAAATTAGGGAAGAACGTACCTAGAATCCGATTTCTTCGACTTGCGTGTCATCTCGTCGAATGTAGGAGTGTTCTTGAAAGAAATTTGGTGGAGAAATTAGGATTAGAGTGGTGGAGGAGAAGAGACTAGAGTTTTGGGAGAGGGAGAGAGAGATCTTCTTTTTTTTCTTTTGGAGGAGAGAGAGAGAGAGAGAGAGAGAGAGAGAGAGGAAATTGGGATTTGGGGAGGAAATGAGAGTTTAGGGGGTTGGGCTGCCCCCTAGTAAAATATGGGATGTCCCCTAGTAAAATCTCCACTTTTTGGGCTGCCCCCTAAGTAAGGGCTGTCCCCCAGTAGAAGTTGTGGTGCCCCTAAAAAAACCCATAACTCAAGTAAACACGAAAAAGTATGTTCATGACCACTTTGCTTTTAATAATTATTCTAATTTTCAAGTAATCTTTTTTCTCCTCCATTATCATCTTCATAAATCTATATAAAAATATTTCAACCTCTCTTCTTCCGGCTATCACAAGACGACCTCTTTCTTCTGTCTTCCTATATTATATATTCTTTCCTCTCTCACATTCTTATCCTCTTTATCTGTCTTTATATTCCCATCTCTCCCTATCTTTTCTAAAACTCCTAATATCAATCATATTTTCTTTCAAAATATGTTTGCTAATCATACAATATACTTCAACTTAATTATAAATTCAAGATTAAATAGTATAAAATTATTATTTTAGATATTATTGCTTCATCAAATTAACTATCAAAACTATTCTAAATTAATGACTATACAAATATTGTATATGTAATGGTTGAAACCCTTCCAAATCCACCATAATCAAAGTGTTTAATTTTGGTATTAGAAAATCTTGGAGTTTTCTTAGAACAAAATTTTTAAAAGAAAAAATAAAAAAATAAATCTTTTAGAGGTTGAAGAACAAAATCGTCTATTAACTAGTTTAATCTTTGGATTAGGTTAAAATAAGTCAAACAAAAACGGAAAGATATTGTAACTCTATTTTATGTCGATTTGAGACTTATTAGAATATAGTTAGATTTGGTGATTATAGGCACAAAAAAAATCCTTTGGAAAATATCAATATTAGCCCCGACGATGTGACATAGTGGACTAGGGTTGTCTTTGGATTTTGATTATGTTTTTTCTCCGCTATATTAGTTGGAAACTTAGGGAGGCAAAATTAATTATTTACTAAATAAATATTATTTTGTGGTTGAGTAATTAGTTGTAGATAAATCATATAAAGAGCGAGACGACCAAAGAACTTTTAGAATTAGTTCAACTTCAGAATAAAGATGGATAATGGACTGGCTTGAGTCATACCGGACAATATCCAAATTTGGACCTAAAAATAAACAAAATATAAGATAATAAATTTAAACCAAATTAGCTATATCGAAAGAAGTTCTGAAAATTTAGAAAGTTGAATATATTTTGTTAAAGTTTTTGGCAGAATTTTGGTTGTCAAATTTTTGCCAGACCATTGGGTCGACTGTTGTCCAAAGAGCCGACACCTAACGGCTCTCTCACCAGCTACAAACTCTTTCGGATTCAATAAATTGAGGGGGGCATTTATTCTCCTCTACACACTCTTCTACTCTCTACATACTCCTATGTATTCAGAAGCTCGTTACAAACCCCTCCGCATTTAGAAGCTCCACGTTCATTAGTGTAGGCGTTGTAAGTGATCACGTAGGCGTTGTAGTTCCCTATCCCGCTCAGTTCAATTGGAGAAATCAAAACGTCAACGGCGTTCGGACTTAGCCATGCAACGGCTTGCTCGAAGTCCCGCTCGGTCGAGGCGACTCCTCGCTCGGGTGGATGGCTTCGGTGAACTTGCCTCAGCTTGGCCTTCACATTAATAAAACGAAAGTTTTTAAATGCATAAGTAGGCTTCATAATAAAAGAGGCAAATCCACATAGCTAAGGAAATAATCCCAAGTTGGGTCAGATTGAGTTAGAATATGGAAAGGTCCCACGGTCGGCTTAGAAATGTTGCACGATGTGCTTTCAAAATGACATTCGGTCCTTCGTTTCGTAGCTTAGGAGAAGGAGAGTTGGTTTATGTTGCCACAAAGCTATGAACTTAGCATAAGTCATATGCGTCGCACGTATAAATGCTTGATAAAGCATATATTGTCTAATGTTTGGCTTAGCAAAAGTGTCCCACGAGTCTCAATGCACGTTTCCACAGTGCAAGGGCTTGGCATAGCCTTGCTCGTCCTACGGGTTAAGTTGTATCGCATGATGGAGTTAGGCAAAAGTTATGTCAAGGGCTATTGATGTAGTAGCAAGCACGATCCTATGATTTCTACGGCTGGTTATAGCCACACAGTCCTACGGTCTCAAAGCCCGTCATATGGAGTATGATTTGGGCGGTAGTATCGCACAGAACACAAGTTGGCTTAAGGCACGGTGTCACGGACTTAGTGTTTTAAGGCACAAGCCACAGTTGATTCAAATTGAGTTTAAAAAAAGGGCTATCAAATAGTCATTTCTTAGTGAGTAAATGATAGGGCAACATGGAAGAATACTCGCGACCTTGGGTCGTCGAGGCGGTCTTAAATACTAGAAGTCTTTAACATGGTCCTGAAAAGATGGTAACACTAGAAGAAGAATGACTGTGTAAGACGGTACTTCGATTCGAGTCTTGCATGTTCATTGGACAACTTATTGTCAAGGAAAAGTTTCCTTTGGACGGCAAACCTGGGGCCACAGGGCCGTTCCGGCCTATGAGGAAACATGGTATAGCCGAGCTGGGAGTACTGCTCAGGTTATTCAGGAATTTTCAGCGGGACTCGCTACTTGCGCTGAAAGGGTCGCCGAATAGCAAAGCTATAAGTCCAAGTATAGCTTGTGGTGCTAGTGACCATTTCATATAGATGAGTCAGCATAATAGCGGCGATCCACGTGCATGCCTTTAGATTGAGTCAAGAATTGTGTGCACGGTATCAATGAGTCGAGTTGAATGTGTATACGATCTGCAACACAATATTTGGGCCTAAGATTGGCTGTAACGAAGATACCATGCTACGACACGAAGTGTGACGTCGGTTGATGAGTCGTCGACATAAAAGTATAAGTAAGTTGGATTAAGTCATTTCGAGCTTAAGTCAAGAAGGGCCATAAGGCAAAGTTGGTCAAGTGGTACTGAGTTGCGAGGCACGGCCTCAGTATGGATACACAAATGGACTTTACGACACAACTAAGTGATTGAGTCTTAAAGTATGGGCCGAAAGGCAAGCACGAGTCGATAAGTTAACGTTGTTGGCACGAGAAGGGTCTAAAAGCAAGATAAGTAAGTTGTTGGTGCAAGGCACGGTGATGGTCTAAAGACACAAAATAGGCCAGACGTCCATGTCCTAAAATCGATCCTAAGGCAAGAATAGAAAGAGAATTATAAAGGGTTTATGTTGCACAAAGTAAATGAACGTGTTGATTTTGTATGGGTGGACGAGGAGCTCACTCCACCAATACAGTTGAATACTGACACCCACACACTTTTCATGTGCATGCATAGATAGAAGCTCGTTGGCGCGTAGCTCACTTGGATGCGTCGAGGCACGAAGTTCTTTGGCGTTTTGAGGCATGCAGCCACAATAGAGTCTGGACTTATACAAGACATAATATATGGACATCGCCTATCTGAAGCATTCGCTGGCTCGTCAAATTGTTTTGAGAGATGAGAGAGTTGAGTGATTGTAAATAGAGAGAAAAGTGAGCTTTAAGTGGCTTGTAATCTCGGCTTCGTGCCCTTGTAATATTTTGTTCATTATCAATAAAAGACTCTGATTTTGTTTCAATACTTGTGTTGACTTTGTTTATTCAATTTTTCTGCATGGGACTTCTGTTCGACGACCCCGTCGCTTAGCCTGTAATCGACCGTTATGGAACCCGCCTTACATAAGCGCAATCTAGGCTCACGCGGTATCACGCCTTAGCGAGGACGAACGATCCTACGGGACTAGTATCTGAGCACGGCTTTATATCCTTGGATTTTCGATTGAATTTTTTAACTTCAATGATGTTCCGCAAACTCTAATGTTCCGTAATCGATATCGTTGGTTCGCTCTCTCGATATTCCGTGGGATGTCCATACAATAAGTCTATGTAATTTATAAATTATATGAGAATAGTTTTTGATAAAAATAAAAGTTGGTTCACGTAAAGTACGATTGGCTAAGTCGGGCTGGGCATATACACCAAAAATTGCATTGACCTTAGCAAAGTCGTACGCGGGATTCAAATTATTTTGGATGAGAATGAGTTCGACTCGATTCTTAGAATGTGTGATAACTAACTGTTGAGGTATCAAAAAGATGATTTCTTCGATGCAATGTAGATAGCATGTGCTTGGGTTTTGAGGAATGGTTCGAACGGAGTTTTGAAGTAATCGACTGTGATTCGAATTTTGTTTCAGAGATTTATCAAATGAATCCATCCCTGAGTGGTGTATGGGATAGCCTTGGGGATGTCGATCAATTGAGGATACAGGGTGCCAATAAGGCTATCAGTAAGTAACGAGTATGCAAAGTCTTAGATCGAGTATCATTGATTAAGTTGTAATCTTGAAGTTTTTGACGAGTTAATTCGAATGAAATAGAAACAACGCATACGAGATTTAGATTGTGCAAGTATAAAATGCAAAAATAATTGAGTAGGTAAATTAGATTGAGGGAAATTTAGGGTATAACAAACGAATGACTTAGTCGAGGAATCGATATGAATCATATACGAAAAGTTAGCATGATCGAAAAATAGCATGTATGAAAAAGTTTGATTTTAAAGTTACGAAAATAACTCTAAGGATTTGGATAAAAATTGCTCGATGACTTAAGATATATAAATGAACATATGTGATTTTAGGTTTGAATGAATTGGTCATGTAACTAGTTCGAGGGATATGATAGAAATTGATCTTGAATGTTGAGGAGATTTTGGTAATCCAGTTCGAATGATAGCATCAGTTGCACAACTCGAAGTTTGATGCAAAATAAGATCGTAAGGTTATGTACATCATCGATGGTATTGAGGCATATCGAAGATCGATGTGCGATAACTCGGGAGTACTCTAATTCGAAGAATGACGATCATATAAAATGTTATTGTTTTGATGGATGCTATGCTTGAAATTTTGATATAAATGAATGTTTGGATGAAAACGAGAGTGTCTTGATTACTTCGTTGATAACCACAACGCGGACGTTCTTGTCTTGTACGAGCGCAACTCCAGCCTCGTACATGCGTCACGTTGGATTTGGGGCAATCGTTTTGCATGAGCGCTGACATGGTGATTCATGTTCAGCGGGAATGATCGAACTCGGGAGATCAGGGCATAGCAAATTTAATTGCTTCGACTTGTGGTTTGATGCAAAGGTGAATTCGAGGATTGGTCGGACTTATGGTTGACGATTTAGTAAATTTGAGGATTGATTAGATCCAATCTGCATATCGAGAATGAATTAGTCTAGACTCAAAGCAAAGTTACGCCCCGATGAGGATGGTTTATCCTGCGAGAGCGTTAGCATAGTAATTTCATGTCTATCGTGATAATCAGACTTGCGTGAGATTGGGACGTGACATATTGCTATGCTAGACGAACTTGTGATCAAATACGTGAATTGTGGTAAACGACTTAGGGAATATGAAATAAGAATTATGGTTTAGTGATAAATCTTCTCATGGGGTACTTGACTTGGATAGGATAGATATATGGATTATACCGAAGATGTTGAAAGAGATAGACTATGCGAAGTGCTAGTTTGGATGTGCGATAGTGATATACAAAGGAATTTCGTTGATGCAGAACTTATAATATGATGGCTTTGCTGAATGACTCAGACCCCTAGACCGAATGTTGGGAAAGCGAATAGGAGAAAACTATGCTCGAAGTTTAGAAATCGGAGTGATGCGAGCTTGGGTAGAAAATCCTATATTATCAACTTTGGTTTGACCTTAGAATTGGGGTCAGTGTTGATATTATTGTTTGGAAACGGTGATTCCAATACTGACGATTGACTTTAGCCTAGAAAGATAGCCTAGCGGTTAGGCGGACGTCCATGTACGGATAGATAAAAATTGTGCGATCGGACCCCAATGCAGGTTGCTGAAGTGTTCTTGAAGAATTTGGAGGATTAATAAGATTGGATTCACTACCATAAGGCTTGGCTGAAATGCGTATATTTTGGGGATGCCTTAAATATGTGCACGATCCAACTAAGTGATACGTTGAATTCAAATGAGAATAAAGGAACGAGAAGTTATCGAGGATTTTGAAATTGTGTGTTGCGAAAAAAAATATTAATGGTAGTGCGATCATTGGATTTGAGATGAACCTGAATATTGGTTAATCGGGTGGTTTTCCTAGAATTGAGTTGTCTGTGTACACGACAAGTATAAGTTATCCAAGTTGAATTATAGTTGTTCGATGTGAAAGATAACCAAAGTATGAATGTGGCTCGGATTGAAGAAACGCATAGAAGGAATGTGTATGGAAGTCATTGAATATTGAATCAAGTGATAAGTCGAAGAGTGTGTACTCAGTAAGTTTCGAGGATAAAACTTTTTCTAGATGGTGTATAATGTAGTGCCATGTCCCACTCAGTTCAACCAGAGTAATCAAAATGCCAACGGCGTTCGAACTTAGCCATGCAACGTCTTGCTTGAAGTCCCGCTCGGTCGAGGCGACTCCTCGCTCAGGTGGGTGGCTTCGGTGAACTTGCCTCAGCTTGGCCTTCACATTAATAAAAAAAAGTTTTCAAATGCACAAGTAGGCTTGATAATAAAAAAGGTAAATCCACATAGCTAAGGGAATAATCCCAAGTTGGGTCAGATTGAGTTAGAATATGGAAAGGTCCCACAGTCGGCTTAGAAATATTACACGATGTGCTTTCAAAATGATACTCGGTCCTTCGTCTCGCAGTTTGGGAGAAGGAGAGTTGGTTTATGTTGCCACAAAGCTATGAACTTAGCATAAGTCATAGGCGTCGCATGTATAAATGCTTGATAAAGCATGCACTGTCCAATGTTTGGCTTAGCAAAAGTGTCCCACAAGTCTCAATGTATGTTTTCACGGTGCAAGGGCTTGGCATAGCCTTGCTCGTCCCATGGATTAAGTTGTATCGCACAATAGAGTTAGCAAAAGTTATGTCAAAGGCTATCGAAGTAGTAGCAAGCACGGTCCCACGATTTCTATGGCTGGTTATAGCCACATGGTCCTACGGTCTCAAAGCTCAACGTATGGAGTATGATTTGGGCGGTAGTGTCACACAGAACACAAATTGGCATAAGGCACAATATCACAGACTTAGTATTTTAAGGACGAGCCACGGTTGATTCAAATTGAGTTTGGAAAAAGGTCCATCAAATAGTCGTTCCTGAGTGAGTAAAATGATAGGCCAATATGGAAGAATACTCGTGACCATGGGTCGTTGAGGTGGTCTCAAATATTAGAAGTCTTTAACATGGTCCTAAAAAGATGGTAACACTAGAAGAAGAATGACTGTGTAAGACGGTAGTTCGAATTGAGTCTTGCATGGTTATTGGACAACTTGTCGACAAGGGAAAGTTTTCTTCGGACGAAAACCTGAGGCCACATCACCATTCCGGCCTAGGAGAAACATGGTATAGCCGAGCTGGGAGTATCGCTCAGGTTATTTGGGAACTTTCAGCGAGACTCGCTACTTACACTGAAAGGGTCGCCGATGTAACGCCCCAGTCCCAAATGCGTAGGACTTAGAACGTAATCATGCCAGCTGTATATATACGAAGTATATGGACCCTCGTATATATACATAAGCTGTAAAATGCAGTAACCAAGGTACTAAATCTCATCCACAATGATAAATATGATATAAAAGTAACTTTGAATTTGTCATGTACACAATAGTTGGGCGGAGACAAAGTCCACTACCAACCAAATTAAATATGGAAAAATATACAAGAAAAGAATTTAGCAAGCGAGAGCAATGGCGAGTCCAAGAGCAATCACCACGAAGGAAGGAATGGCCTTAGCTAGAGCACCTGTCAGAAATCACGAAACACACACCTGGCGAGATAACCAGGTCCTCAGAGGGACGTAAATAGATACATCAACATGCCATATAAATACTGAATATAAAATATGTCGCAATCAAAGAAAGCGACAAGACATAAATGAGGTAACCTAACCGTACTAAAGTGATCATGCAGTTTGAGAAACAATCCTTCGACGCATGAGCCCTGGCTGTAAGTAGGATCGGCATAGTCCCCATACAGGGCACCAGGGGCCTACGTCCGTAACGTCCGAAGATCGTCAGAGGGCATCATGTGCAAGGGGCTACGTCCATAACGCTCTGGAAAACGTCAGAGGGCACCTGGAGCCTGCGTCTCCGGCGGAGCGCACAGGTAATAAGGGAAGTGCATAGAAGCCCATACGTCAGGTAATGTCCTCCCCACCCAATGCACCTATCATGTCGCATCCACGACCATGTAACACTACTAACCGTCAAGTCTTCTAACATACAACTATTGACAGTTAGACCTAACGCACGTCCTGCACGCATCAGTGATCAGCCAACACGCAAGTCCGTAGACTATATGCTACTCATAACTCACACATCTCGTGGCACAACAATGTCAAAGTTTATGTAATGCACTAAACTAGAGGTAGTCCCTTAACTCTAAGTCCATATGCAATCAAAGGTAAATAATAAGGTACAACTAATACCACTGAGCATGCTGTAATCAAGAACTAGAAATAAATGAACAGTGATATGTAAATAAAATGCAACTAAAATAAACAGTATAATGGCAAGGTATCTTGTCTGGTGTGTCGCCTGGTACGGTGCGATAATCCGGCAAGTCATGTCTGTCCAGTAGCCATGTTCGATGTATAATGGTCCGAGAGTCACGAGAAAATTGGAACACACGATTATTCAAGATCAATGAACATGATCAAAAGAAAATTTGCATAATAAATATAACTTATTTTTAGAAAATTAATTATAATTTGGAAACTATAATTTTATTATTAAAAAATTTAGATGAATGCTTGGAAATCTAGAAAATCATTTGTAACTTAGTTTTATTAAGATACAATATTTAGTTACAAATTAATATTAAGTTTAGATATAAAATTATACATGAAGATTTCTAAAATATCACAACATAATATAATACAGTTAGAGCCCAAGCTCAATATAACTTTGTTACAAAAATATATTTTTGTCAAATATAAATTTTCATATAACAATAACAATACCATAATAATAATAATAATAATGATAATAATAATAAATAATAATAATAGTAAAAATAATAATAATAATAATAGTTTATAATAATAATGATATACATAACCCACAGAAATCCCTCTCCCCCAAATATCGAAGAGAGAGGAAAGAGAGATGGCGAGCAGTGGGTTTTCACCTTGATCGGCGGAGGGCAGCGATCGACGCCGGCGGAGGTGGCGGCGCTGTGCGGGAAGAAAAGCGGCGACGGCCCCCAGTGGCGGGGCGTGGCGTCGGTCGGCTACTTCGATGGAGACGTGGAGGTCTCGTGCAGTGGCGGCCTGGGGAGGAGCGCCGGAGGCGGGCGGGTGGGCGCCGGTGAGGGTTTTCCCAGAGGGGCGATCGGCGGATCGCGGTGGTTGGCTGCGCGCGGTTGGCGCGCGCGGCGGATCTGAAGGGGGCGGAGCGGTACGACTGGTGGCGCTCACGGTGGCGGCAGCCAAGCACGGCGGGATCCCGACAGGGGCGAAAGGAACGGACGCGCGCGGTGGCTCGTTTGCCGGCGGCGACGGCGGGATCCCGACAGGGGCGGAAGGAACGGACGCGCGCGGTAGCTCGTTTGCCGGCGGCGACGGTGTGCACGGAGGAGACGTCGTGGGGGCTCGGCCTGACGGATGACTCGGCATGGTGGTCGGTGCCGGGGCGGCGGACAGATGAGATATAGATTCCCTTTTTCTTTTGAGTTGCTGTGATGGGTTTGTTTGCCGATGCCGGTGGTGGAGGTTGTGGTGATGGTGATGGTGGTGGCGGTGTTGTCGGCGATGGTTCTGTTGGTTATAGGATGGCGATCAGGGACAGGTGGCGGTGACGGGGTTACCGGCTTCGGCCGATGTGGCCGTGGGGATGATGATGACGACGGAGGTGCTGGTGGTCGATTTGATGCCGGATGGTTGTAGACGGGAGGGGAGATGGACAGGGAAGAGATGGTGATTAGGTGGTGATGACGGAGATGGGACGGTGATGATTTGATATAGTTAGGTTAGAGTGTCGTCGCGTCGGTTTGTCCGACACGACAGGGATAGCGTGGTGGTGTCCTGCGTGACACGGAGATGACGGGGGATGGTGTCCGGACTGTCGGACACGAGATGGAAATCTGTATTTGTAATGGGGAAATTTTAGTGGATGGGAGACACAGACACGATGCACATCTGTGGATGGAAAAATTCTGGAGGAGTACCTCTCCTTTTATAGGAGGTGGGAATTCCCAGTTGGATAGGGATTGGGATTAAATAAATCCCAATTAGATAAATCATCATGTAATTTAAATAGATTTAAAGCCAATTCAAATCAAATCCAAATCCAAATTAATTCCATACTAAAATTTAAATATAGCCAATAAAATCTTTTGCAATTTAATTTACCATATTTAATCAAATATTAAATAAACAAGATCTCAAATATTATTTTCATAGTTAATTAAATATGGAAATAATTAATTTCAAAAATCACTATAAATACTTAAATATTAAATCATAAACTAGCTTTTGTAAATAACAAAATTTATTAATAAACAAATTTTACATTTCGCAAAATATTAAACCCAAAATTTCTAAATCACCATTTATTTGTAAACGATGAATAAAATAACCTTTTTATACAAAATAAAAATATTTATAAAATTTATAATATTTTTCTAACATATGTACCTCGACACATATTCGCACTCGTCGAGCAATTACCAAAAATAAAATTTTGTGCGCGACGTAAAATACGACCACGCGACGTACAATAACAAATTTTAAATCAGTACCAAAATAAAATAAAATAAAAATCAGTAGAAATTTAGGGGCTTTACATCCTACCCAACTTAAAAGAATTTCGTCCTCGAAATTTAGAAAAAATTAGGGTAGGTAGGGTGAAGGGGATGGAAAGTGTTTATTTGAATAGATATACGAGATCACGAGAATGCAAACGTAATATTCGCCGAGGAGGCGAGTGACATTTCAATGACAATATGTCATTCGATCGACTAAATTTTTTGATAGTTTTAGATTTCGATCATGATAATCAATCAATGACTAAGTTCGATCAACTTTAACATTAACCTAAAAAAAACAACCTCATAAGTAGGTAATAAACTTCTTAATCCTTTGATGTAATTCTATCTTATCATAAATCGATCTTTCCATTAATTTCTTTCGTACCACGTCTCGTTACCAAAAACCAATATGAGTATAATTTTATTCTAGCTTCCTCTATCTCGTCATGTAATTTTAAATAGTCTCATATTTGAATTCCATAATCTCCATTTGTACTAGTTCACTTATATATATCTTTCCAAGTAAAAATTCAAAAATCTTTAACCCATTTGGCCCAAGTAAAAGTTAAAATCTTCTTTCTACAATTTGTATTATTGGTCAATGTACGATGCATTTATAGGTATCAAAAAGTCCGTCTTCAATGTTCGATAATCTCGTAAACTAACAGTATACCTTTATAGCTCGTTCTTCCATCATCATAAAAATTTCGATAATGTTCATTAGTCTCTCTCGAAAATTTGAATTCAACAATATCAGTTTCTTGATGGTAGAAATGAAACTCATCTTAACTTCATAGTCATATTCATCTTAGAACTTTAATAAAAAATATAGAGGTTTTTTTCCTCAACAATTGGTCATCCTTGAAAGCTAATATCATAATAACACTTCTATGCTACCGAAGGCAACGCCAACATTGTCCCTATCAAAAATTTGCATCCATAAGTTTAATATATAAATTTGGACTCTTAAACCACCAACACTTTAGAAGATTCTTCACTCGATATTTAGTTACCTCAAAACCAGTTTTTTGAAATTCGAGAAGTCTATTGACTCTTGAGTGTTTCATCAAAACACCGTATATCATTCCCTTATTTCATTGATTCGGATTTATTGCACATTTACATTCATTGTCCCTCCTATAGCTCATAATCTCGTAATTATCTTAACCACTTTATTATTCATCCATGTTGTGGGGTTCTCCAATCTAACCTCTACTAACCCAAGATTGTCATGATCAAATTTTATTTCGCATAAGGGAATCATACAAGGAACAAGGTGGCGTAAACAATGGAGAAATCATAGTGAAGTATGAAAAAGCAATTTAATTGGGAAAGAAGAAGGGTAAGGGTTGCAACGAGCGAAAGAAAAAATATTATGTGTCTAAGTGAATAGAGAGAAACATGAAAATAAACGACAAGGGTTAAACAGTCAAGATAAAACGCAAAGTTAAGCATTTAAGGGATTTAGCAGATCGCAATCGGGCCAAAGATTCGAGTCGAGGTTGAGTCCATATATATAGTCAAAAGTATATCGACACCATGGTTTAGGTTATAGTTAGTCTTTATGGCTCGAAAGTCGTACCATAAAAATAGAGTACAAGGGGACGTGTTTTAGTGGGACATGATATACCTACATGAAGGTGAGCTCGTCTAGGTCTTGCATGTGAAATTTATTGGAAGAAAAGGTCTAGTGTTGTGCTCCACATATCAAAGTCACGATAGGGAACGCCGAATGATCAAAAATAGAAAGTGGGTTTTCATAAGATACTAATTAATGCAAGAAAAATTTAAAAGGTTAAAGCACGAAATAAGATAATTAGAAAATCTCGTCGATCAAGTTAAGATAAGTTAGAGACACAGTTTCTAGAAAGAAAATAGTCTCATAGATAAGGGTATGATCAAGGGAACGACTCTAATCATTTCTAAGTTTCAAACAATTAGATGGTCACAAATAATGATCTAGATTTGAGGGAAGGTCGGGTGAGTCAAAGATATATTTATCGGTTTGGTCGATGACTAACTACACTTGTGTATATGCAATATCATAATCATAGGTGTCATGGCATTCTAATGTAGAATACTTCTATCTCACTAGGGTGACCTTGTTTGCTTCTTGGTCCTCTACCAATATATGATCTAATCCAAAAATCTTTTAGTTCCTCAAAAGTTTCTCAATAAATTTTCAAGATACTTCGCTAATATTTCAATTATCTTAGACTGTCAACTAAATTTTTTTAAATCTCTAGTCAATCTCGAACAATCCTCGTAGTTCACAAATCGAATAAATTCATCATCATTTTTTTTTCAAACCTTAAACTCGTCATTTAATAAGTTTATCAACCGAATTTCATACTACAAAATGGAACATTTAATTAACTCTCGAATTTAATCATATATCCTTCCAATGTGTCTATCTAGCTTCCAATAAGTCACAACTACTCTTCAAAAGTAATTCTCTTTTTTTTTTCCAAAATTTAAATATCCATAATCAAGATTTTAAACTCGAAATCTAAATAACTTTATATATCATAGATCATATGAGCAATATTTAAATTTTTCCTTCAAGTCGATTTCATATCTTGGAAAAATATTTCAAACAAAACTTTTACCATTATCTCTTCAAGCTCAAAATTAATACTTATAATTCGTAAATCGTAGAATCAATTTAAAACCTCAAGCTCTCTAACAAACTATAAATCATAAACCCTTCATATTCTCTAGTCATTACAAAATCATAACTTATAATTTAAAACACTGTAATAAATTCGAGATAAACTTTAACATATTCAATCCAAACTTGAACTTAATCGTAAATCATGTGTCAAATTTAAAGATGTTTTCCAAATCGGTTTCATATCCCAATAAATCATAAACTATTTCACAATTTCTAAAAATCATAAATCATAAATTTGTTTTTGCGATCTAGCTGTCCTCTTGTGTATACCACCTTGTAATAGCAAAATAAAATTCCAACTATCCGGTGGAGGCGGTAATACGCTACTACCCAACTTGAAATTAACTAATCCTTAAGAATCATATTTCTAGGAAAATAAATGCCTCTACAACTCAAATAAAATCTCCATGCATATTAATTGTCAATGCAATCTATCTAGCCATGTGTTTAACCTACGGGCATATACTAGTGTAGTCATCTTACTAAACATGAAACTAAGAATTTACGGTGGAAGGAGTCAAGCAAGATGAAAATCAAGGAGGTCGAACGAGAGTTCGAAATTTGAAGTCAAGGAAGGATATCAAGTAGGTGGATGAGATTCTAAACTCTAATCCTATACTGCAGGTCCGTTTGGTTCAATCATGTAACCGAAACGGCAAACTTGACCTGCATGGGCCACCACAAAAACATGTAACGCCCCAGTGCCAAATGCGTAGGACTTAGAACATAATCATGCCAGCTGTATATATACGAAGTATATGGACCCTCGTATATATACATAAGCTGTAAAATGCAGTAACCAAGGTACTAAATCTCATCCACAATGATAAATATGATATAAAAGTAACTTTGAATTTGTCATGTACACAATAGTTGGGCGGAGACAAAGTCTACTACCAACCAAATTAAATATGAAAAAATATACAAGGAAAGAATTTAGCAAGCGAGAGCAATGGCGAGTCCAAGAGCAATCACCATGAAGGAAGGAATGGCCTTAGCTAGAGCACCTGTCAGAAATCACGAAACACACACCTGGCGAGATAACCAGGTCCTCAGAGGGACGTAACAAGATACATCAACATGCCATATAAATACTGAATATAAAATATGCCGCAATCAAAGAAAGCGACAAGACATAAATGAGGTAACCTAACCTTACTAAAGTGATCATGCAGTTTGAGAAACAATCCTTCGACGCATGAGCCCTGGCTGTAAGTAGGATCGGCATAGTCCCCATACAGGGCACCAGGGGCCTACGTCCGTAACGTTCGAAGATCGTCAGAGGGCATCATGTGCAAGGGGCTACGTCCATAACGCTCTGAAAAACGTCAGAGGGCACCTGGAGCCTGCGTCTCCGGCGGAGCGCACAGGTAATAAGGGAAGTGCATAGAAGCCCATACGTCAGGTAATATCCTCCCCACCCAATGCACCTATCATGTCGCATCCACGACCATGTAACACTACTAACCGTCAAGTCTTCTAACATACAACTATTGACAGTTAGAACTAACGCACGTCCTGCACGCATCAGTGATCAGCCAACACGCAAGTCCGTAGACTATATGCTACTCATAACTCACACATCTCGTGGCACAACAGTGTCAAAGTTTATGTAATACACTAAACTAGAGGTAGTCTCTTAACTCTAAGTCCATATGCAATCAAAGGTAAATAACAAGGTACAACTAATACCACTGAGCATACAGTAATCAAGAACTAGAAATAAATGAACGGTGATATGTAAATAAAATGCAACTAAAATAAACAGTATAATGGCAAGGTATCTTGCCTGGTGTGTCGCCTGGTATGGTACGATAATCCGATAAGTCATGTCTGTCCAGTAGCCATGTTCGATGTGTAATGGTCCGAGAGTCACGAGAAAATTGAAACACACGATTATTCAAGATCAATGAAAATGATCAAAAAAAATTTGCATAATAAATATAACTTATTTTTAGAAAATTAATTATAATTTGGAAACTATAATTTTATTATTAAAAAATTTAGATGAATGCTTGGAAATCTAGAAAATCATTTGTAACTTAGTTTTATTAAGATACAATATTTAGGTACAAATTAATATTAAGTTTAGATATAAAATTATACATGAAGATTTCTAAAATATCACATCATAATATAATACAGTTAGAGCCCAAGCTCAATATAACTTTGTTACAAAAATATATTTTTGTCAAATATAAATTTTCATATAACAATAACAATACCATAATAATAATAATAATAATAATAATGATAATAATAATAATAAATAATAAAAATAGTAAAAAATAATAATAATAATAGTTTATAATAATAATGATATACATAACCCACAGAAATCCCTCTCCCCCAAATATCGAAGAGAGAGGAAAGAGAGATGGGGAGCAGTGGATTTTCACCTTGATCGGTGGAGGGCAGCGATCGACGCCGACGAAGGTGGCGGCGCCGTGCGGGAAGAGAAGCGGCGACGGCCCCCAGTGGCGGGGCGTGGCGTCGGTCGGCGACTTCGGTGGAGACGCGGAGGTCTCGTGCGGTGGCGGCCTGGGGAGGAGCGCCGGAGGCGGGCGGATGGGCACCGGTGAGGGTTTTCCCAGAGGGGCTGTCACGCCCCAGAACCAGAATACTGGAGAGCGGGGGATTGACTCATCCAGCTACGTATTACGGGTAGATGAATACCGTATAATATGATCAATGCTGTCTAACCAGACGAGGGGTGCATACTACATAAAAGTCTTGCTATAGTCACTTTACATCTATTGTCTCAATCATTCAAGCAAGAAACAGTAATAGAGAACATGTAAGATAAAGCAGTAAGGCGTCCCAAACGCTCAGTCAAAATGTTCTTGAGATCTGGCTTTACAAAACATAGCCAGATGATATAGCAAGTATACACAATTGTTATCAGCTGCAGTCTGACTTAATTACAATTATGTAAAAGTAAGTGCAAGACAATCCGACTAACATGTCGGTGCCAAACGGCAAAGTATAAAGTAAATAATAAAATGAGTGGTGAAGTAAGGAACCCACTCGAGTCCTCCTGCGATCATTCCCCTAGTGTTGACCATCTTGGAGGTAGAAGTAAGCTGGATCCTCGGGAACTGGCTCTAAATCTGGCCATACAAAACCAGAGAGGTTAGACCTCTAATAGCAAGTACCACAAGGAAGGACGATATGAAGGACATAAACCAGTAAGTAAGAGAATATAATAATAAATCTCTGCTTTATTCACATAACGTCACGACACTTCGAACCAACCTCCCAACCAAACAAGGACAGAAGTTGGCCCGTCATGTCCTGACATTCTGATCATCCCAGTTAGGTAACAGAGTAGGTACAGTACAGAACAAATTATCTTGAACGGCCAATCAACTCCTACGGATTGCTATTGTGAGTCCCAGGTTATCCTGGAATAATACAAATTAAGGATTCCTCAGTTTTTACTATGTGCGAGCAAGGCTAGTCTATCCAGTGAATCATGTGCACCATGCATGAATTAGACGAGTCCTAGCAGGACGCCCGTCATCAATATACAATATACAATAATAATAAAAGCAGATACTGTTCCCTGCCCGTGTGGCAGATTTACAGTATCTGTGGGAAACAGCCGGCCCGTCGGGTACTACTCGTCCCACGGGGGCTGCCATGTAAGAACTCGGGAATCCATTCTCTCCATGCAATCATTATTTTATTTAACTTAATAGTCCCTACGTTGAGTGAAATCCCATGCCGTAGATCATGGTTATTCAAATGAGTACTTCCGTACGGGGTACGATATGCGCAACTCTACAACGATACCAGTACGGTTAGGTTGCAGGTTTTACATAGCATAATGCAACAATCAAATTTAACCACGGTAATCATGCCTTGACCATAAAGTACACATGCTTCTTTTGTAAAAAATAAATAATTAAATAATTAAATAAATAAATTGAAGCCTGCATGTGCATGTATGTCAATATTCGGGATCAGCCAGTCGATTACAATAGTTCATAACATGAACGTGTCTCATTCATTCGTTTCAATAAGACGACTAGCCAGTCTCTTAGTTCCAACTAGGAACGCATGATCAATTCAGTCAAGATAACCATCGTCATCAATGGTGACAAGGCATGAAAGTCAATTAGCATGAAAATGGGGTCGAGTCTATAATTCTCAAGGTCAAGTTCCAGTCTTACTGGATATCCATAAACCAATCAAGACGCTTGGCACTAATACACAACCATATGTATTAAAATATTAACATGCTAAGATTATCGGGTTCATGCAAAAAGGCGTAAGGATATAATAGAGAATTATCATGCCAACATTAAATGAATAAAGCATAGAACAAAATAAAAACACCCAAGCCAGGAAGTCACGCTAACTAGTCCATGCTAAGGCCAAAAGTCACGCAAGAATCGTGCGTGTAAAAAGCACGCCAAGTTTAGTAGGTAGAAGTGAGCGTGAAACGTGGTACACGCTGGCAAGCGTGTGCGTATGAGCGTGACAAGTAATACACGCACGCACGCACAGCGTGAGTGTGAGGGGAAATTCACGCACGTACTCAAAGAAGTGTGCGTAACTAAGATTCACGCACGCCTGCAAGGATGTGTGCGTGACTCAAAATACACGCACGCACAGAGTGAGCGTGACTAAAAATATACGCACGCACTGAGTGAGCGTGACTAAAAATACACGCACGCACTGAGCGAGCGTGACTAAAAATACACGCACGCACAGAGTGAGCGTGACTAAAAATACACGCACGCACTGAGCGAGCGTGACTAAAAATACACGCACGCACAGAGTGAGCGTGACTGGGGTTGTCGGCGGATCGCAGTGGTTGGCTGCGCGCGGTTGGCGCGCACAGCGGATCTGAAGGGGGCGGAGCGGTGCGACTGGTGGCGCTCGCGGTAGCGGCATCCAGGCACGGCGGGATCCCGACAGGGGCGGAAGGAACGGACGCGCGCGGTGGCTCGTTTGCCGGCGGCGATGGCGGGATCCCGACAGGGGCGGAAGGAACGGACGCGCGCGGTGGCTCGTTTGCCGGCGGCGACGGCGTGCACGGAGGAGACATCGTGGGGGCTTGGCCCGGCTGATGACTCGGTATGGTGGTCGGTGCCGGGGCGGCGGACAAGTGAGATATAGATTCCCTTTTTCTTTTGAATTGCTGTGATGGGTTTGTTTGCCGATGCCGGTGGTGGAGGTTGTGGTGATGGTGATGGTGGTGGCGGTGTTATCGGCGATGGTTCTGTTGGTTATGGGATGGCGATCAGGGACAGGTGGCGGTGACGGGGTTACCGGCTTCGACCGATGTGGCCGTGGGGATGATGATAACGACGGAGGTACTGGTGGTCGATTTGATGCCAGATGGTTATAGACGGGAGGGAAGATGGACAGGGAAGAGATGGTGATTAGGTGGTGATGACGGAGATGGGACGGTGATGATTTGATGTAGTTAGGTTAGGGTGTCGTCGCGTCGGTTTGTCCGACATGACAGAGATAGCGTGGTGGTGTCCTGCGTGACACGGAGATGACGGGGGATGGTGTCCGGACTGTCGGACACGAGATAGAAATCTGTATTTGTAATGGGGAAATTTTAGTGGATGGGAGACACAGACACGATGCACATCTGTGGATGAAAAAATTCTGGAGGAGTACCTCTCCTTTTATAGGAGGTGGGAATTCCCAGTTGGATAGGGATTGGGATTAATTAAATCCCAATTAGATAAATCATCATGTAATTTAAATAGATTTAAAGCCAATTCAAATCAAATCCAAATCCAAATTAATTCCATACTAAATTTTAAATATAGCCAATAAAATCTTTTGCAATTTAATTTACCATATTTAATCAAATATTAAATAAACAAGATCTCAAATATTATTTTCATAGTTAATTAAATATGGAAATAATTAATTTCGAAAATCACTATAAATACTTAAATATTAAATCATAAACTAGCTTTTGTAAATAACAAAATTTATTAATAAACAAATTTTACATTTCGCAAAATATTAAACCCAAAATTTCTAAATCACTATTTATTTGTAAACGATGAATAAAATAAGCTTTTTATACAAAATAAAAATATTTATAAAATTTATAATATTTTTCTAACATATGTACCTCGACACATATTCGCACTCGTCGAGCAATTACCAAAAATAAAATTTTGTGCGCGACGTAAAATACGACCACGCGACGTACAATAACAAATTTTAAATCAGTACCAAAATAAAATAAAATAAAAATCAGTAAAAATTTAGGGGCTTTACAGCCGAATAGCAAAGCTATAAGTCCAAGTATAGCTTGTGGTGCTAGTAACCATTTCATATAGATGAGTTGGCATAATAGCGGCGATCCATGTGCATACCTTTGGATTGAGTCAAGAATTGTGTGCACGGTATCAATGAGTCGAGTTGAATGTGTGCACGATCTGCAGCACATGTTTAGGCCTAAGATTTGGCTGCAACGAAGACATCGTACTACGGCACGAAGTGTGGCATCGGTTGATGAGTCGTCGACACAAAAGTATAAGTAAGTTGGATTAAGTCATTTCGACTTTAAGTCAGGAAGGGCCGTAAGGCAAAGTTGGTCAAGTGGTATTGAGTTGCAAGGCACGGCCTCAATGTGGATACACAAACGGAGTTTACGGCACGACTAAGTGATTGAGTCTTAAAGTATGGGCCGAAAGGCAAGCACAAGTCGATGTTGACATTGTTGGCATGAGAAGGGTTTATGTTGTAAAAGGAAATAAACCTGTTGGTTTGTATAGGTGGGTGAGGAGCTCACTCCACTAGTACAGTTGAGTATTGATACCCACACAGTTTTCATGTACAGGCACAGGTAGAAGCTCGTTGGCACGTAGCTCGCTTGGATACGTCAAGGCGTGCAGCCGAAATAGAATATGGACTTATACGAGACATAATATATGGACATCTCCTATCTGAAGCATCCGCTGGCTCGTTAAATTGTATTGAGAGATGAGAGAGTGCTGAGTGATTATAAACAGAGAGAAAAGTGAGCTTGAGTAAATAATCTCGGCTTCGTGCCCTTGTAATATTTCGTTCATTATCAATAAAAGACTCTGATTTTGTTTCAATACTTGTGTTGAGTTTGTTTATTCAATGTTTCTGCTTGGGACTTCTATGCGATGACCCCATCGCTTAGCCTGTAATCGGCCGTTATGGAACCCGCCTTGCATGAGCACAATCTAGGCTCGTACGGCATCATGCCTTAGCGAGGACGATCGGTCCTACGGGACAGGGGCATGACAGACGTAGTCTAAGCGCAACAAACCTTTTTTCTTTCGTCTCAAATTGAACAAGGTGAGTGGCTTGACCCTTTTGTTCTTCAACCAATCGACGATACCAATATATATAAATGTTAGATGAAGAGGCAAGGACACAAATACGTATTTTCAATGAACTGTTGCACGATTTCTGACATACACTTGCTATAAAACTGTTATGCCATGATTCTGCTACATGTTTACTTATGTTATATTTGTTATAGAACTGTGTTATGCAAGGATGAATTCATGTATGATGCAACGATGAGGAGGAGCTAAGTTCCTTATGAACTCGTAAAACCATGCTTGATTAACTAGTTTAGTCTAGCATGGTCATTGGAAAATAATATTTATTATTTATATATATATGACCTTAATCATGGTTAAGTTTGGAGATGCATATTGACTAGAAATTATGGCATGACTAGTGTAGTCGTGTGCCATGACTAGCATATAAGCCATGGTAGAGATGACCTAGCCATATTTATGTCTCCTGTATGGAAATAAGTCAACTTGTGGCTTAAACATATTTTTGGCTTAATTAATTATTTTTATAAGCTTTTGACTTTTTAGAAAATAGGGTTGTATCAAATTTGTCCAAACTTAACCTGAACCTAATCCAAACCCATATAGACATGTAGTTCGTCCAAATACGTCCATGTAGATATATTATATACATATACCTTTTAAGTTAATATGTTTTCATTTTTGGAAAGTTTCTATTTATAGAAAGTCTATGTCCTAGGTATAATCTTAGTTGGCATTAGTTTATATTTAACCCGAAGTCAAACCAAATTCCAATTAGGCTTAGCATCAAAGATACACTATATATATAATAAAAAGAAGAAAAAAAACTCCACTTTTTTAGAAAAAGAAGAAGAAGAAAAGTTGGAGTTTTTCTTTTTTTATTTATATATAAATGTATAACGATTCGGTCCTGTTGGCACAAATTTCGTCTCGAGTTGAAGAGCGTGCACAAAATAATTGACTAATTTGCAAAGAGGTCGATACGGTAAATTTTGACGAATATGCATCAAATTCGTCGCGCACACACAACCAATTTGAATTCCGTCAAAGCCCACACGTCCGCGAAGTCGATACGCACCTTTCGATGCTTTCGGTTCACGACAATGTTGCCTGGTTTGGCGGGACGTACGTTGTATCGGAGAGATTTTAATGTTTTTGAAAATAGTTTTTTGATGGTTTTTTTTTCTCAATTTTCATATTACTTTTCTGTCTTTATTATCTTGTTCATGTCTAGTAATAGTACTGCTATACATGTGCCATATTTTCCTGACCTGTTTGACCTGTACTTGACTTGGACATGACTAGATAGACTTGGCTTCCTAGTACCTTAGGAGAGAATATTTTATTAGCCGTGGCTATACCTTTATTGTTAGTGCCTCCCCGGGCTACGATAGAGAACCTATTATAGGACTGTTAGTGCCTCCCCGGGCTACGATTTTTAGCCATAATTAATATTATATTCTCATGACATGTCACCATCCATAGAGTTTCTTTACGTGTTATTCTTTCTCGATTGGTTATCCTATATTTCTTGCATGAGGTTTACTGTACCGTAGGAGTATATATTATGTGTCTTGCTAGTCCCCTGAGGACCTGGTTATCTTTCCAGGTTTAGTTAGAGATGAGGACTACCCGGAGGTATACTGTTCTGGAGTCGAGGAAGGTGACATACCTTCGCAGGAGGACGAGATAGTGGAGAAAACTTCTTTTGAGACATGTCTCTTTTAGACTTGATACTTTATTTTCTTCCTTTTTCAGTGGACATGTAGTTGATTATTTATTTCTTTATACTGTAGTTTCAGGATGTCTTACCCGCACATTTATTATTTTTATTTCATGTTGGAGAGATCTTTCTCTTTAGTATTATTTTATTGGACTTGATATATCGTGTCTTATTTTCTGTGTGGATGAGATTAGCTGTGACCTGTGACTTGTATTGTATTGTATTGTATTGCTGGGTTGTTATCATGATTTACAGCTTAAGCATTTCGCTAATGGGCTTACTTTATGATTTGGCCCATTGGTGAAGTGTTGCTGGCATGTACGTACCCTAGTCCTATATATATATATATATATATATATATATATATATATATATATATATATATATATATATATATAAAACTCCAACTTCATATATCAAAGGCGCAAAATACCGAGGCCTTTACAAGTAAGCACAAAAAGTAAGACTTAGAAAGCAGAAATAGCAAGAGACTGCCTCCCGCTCATCGACCCAAGAGGTCAGGTAAGCAAGGATTGCCAGAAGGCCTTCTGGTCGTATTTGTAGTGTCTACTAACTTTGAGAGTCTGTCGTAAAACCTCCCTGATCAGTTGGTTGGACGAATATTGGTGTCCCTCGTATCTGTATTTGTTGCAGTTTTTCCAAATGACCCACGTGATGGCGGCTGCAACGATCTGGTGGCCGTGAGAGGCGCAAGCCCAAGTGACAAGGAGATCGTTGAAGCTCCCACCGGCCTGGTCCTGTCTGCAACGATGTGAGAGCGCGGTCTATACCTGCGCAACCAATTCTCCAGAGCAAAGAATGTGGTCTACAGTTTCTGGTTGTCTCGTCGTACAACAATGACATGCAGAAGCTAAGCTGTAACAAATAGTCGTAGGAGCGTCATTAGTGGATAGCTTCTTACGAAACACTCTCCAAATCAGAAAGAACCATTTTTTGGGGATGTATTGCTGCTAGAAAGGTCTAATGATGGGGGATGCCGCACAAGTGCCGCGAACAACACTTCTGGCCGATGCTAAGGAGAAAGATACGTTGGCCGTAATAGACCACTGTAGAGAGTCCGGTTCTGTCATGATCATCAACCCAGCTGCAAGTAGCACATCAGCAGCCGCCTCCCCAATCCATTCCCGAGCTCTCTTCCAGTTCCAGTCTCCCGAGCGATCCCATAGATCTCTAATCGAGCTGTTGGGAGGGGCAGCCTGGAACTCGGTGAGGAGGTTTTCCCCGACCTACAGTTCGTGGAATAAAGATGATTCTCTAGTGCCCAGCTCAAGGCGGATCAGAGGTTCGTCGAAATGCCGACCGTACAGGATGCGGCACCATGATGCGGAGGATCTGCAATTGGAAGCAACGACAGATGGATGATTGTGCTTGTAATATCTGGCCTTCATGAACCTAGCCCAGATAGTGCAACTAACTCGGAGCTTCCACCGTAATTTTATCGAGCAAGCATCAACGAGCCCAATGATGCTTATCCTTTCTGTCGCAGTGCCTCCAGAGGAAGTTCACTACCAGAATAAGTCATATTAGCGACACCAGAACACGTCGCTAAAATGACAAAAAACATCGCTAAATACATTTACCGACGTATTTAGTGACGTTTTTTTGTGGTCGCGGAAAGCCATGTCGCTAACAGGCTAGGGTGTATATAGGGATGGAGGTGAGCACATGCTGAATTAGAATCATCTTCCCACTAGGCGATAAGATCGCGTTGTGCCATCCCTCAAGTTTATTTCTGATTTTGCCCACCAGCCCTTCAAAAATGTCCGCGTTGGATCTACCGTACACCAACAGACATCCTAAGTAGGAAAAATATGGATACACAACTGCGAAGGAGGTGATGTTGGTAAGAGAAGAGGAGTGATCTCTGTTGGTCTTGTGGTGGACATATATGACACTCTTGTTGGGGTTGATGCGATGGCCTGAGCATTTGGCGTATCTCTGCAACGTGTTGTGAATTACTTCTACTGACCCAACATCTCCGGAGAAGAAGATGAGGATGTCGTCTGCGTATGTCAGGTGGGTGATGATCGGGCAGCCGCTAGTGGTGTGGAAATGCTGGAAGTGTGGGGTACCCACCATTTTGTTCAGATTTTTGCTTAGCGCTTCGGCGGCAATAATGAAGATGGTGGATATATATATATATATATATATATATATATATATATATATATATATATATATATATATATATATATATATAAGTCAAACTTGTGGCTTAAACATATTTTGGCTTAATTAATTATTTTTATAAGCTTTTGACTTTTTAGAAAATTCGGTTGTACCAAACTTGTCCAAACTTAACATGAACCTAACCCAAACCCATGTAGACATGTAGTTCGTCCAAATATATATATATATATATATATATATATATATATATATATATATATATATATATATATATATATATATACTTGCTCTGGTCAGCGCGTCAATCCCAACAAAAGCGTGATCTACGTCCACCACAAGTCCAATCGAGATCATACTGCCACCCTCACCTACATCACATCATTCGCAATCTCGTATTCGCCTTTTACCTACCTCGGCTGCCCGCTGGTGTACGGCAAATCGAACACTGGCATCTTCGAGGGACTGGTGAGTAAAATTAGAAGGAAGCTCGAACACGCTATGCTATCGCCAGGAGGCAAAATATTCTTGATTAAACATGTTCTCTCATCCATCCCCATATATACCCTTGCGGCTTGCTCCCCCCCCAAGAAGGTGCTGACTACCATCGAACACCTCTTCTCTGACTTCTTCTGGAGCCACAACCAAGGAAAAAACAAGCACCATTGGGCCAGATGGGACACCATAGCCAAGCCTACAGCCGAGGGAGGCTTGGGCTTTGACCGGATGTCACACATTGTCGACGCCTTCTCGATGAAGTTGTAGTGGAAGCTCCGTACCGGTAGAAACTTGCGGAATCGCTTCATGAAAGCAAGATATTTTAACCATATCCACCCGTCTAACGTAATCTCGAATTGCAGATCCTCCACGGCTTGGCGTCGGATCTGTTAGCCCAATGATTACATCGTGTTTTTGAATATGGCTAATCAGTTAAGTTTAACATAATGATGTCACTAATATTCATATACTCACTATCATGTTGCTACTTAAACTTAGCATTGTCCTAATTGTCCTATATCATATTGCCATGCTTGTATCGTACTGCAACATATTTTGCACAACTAACATGTATTTGTAGACATGCAGTAAGCATGATCAAACCAGGACATAGACAATGAAGAATTAATGATGGACCAAAGACGACGTCATACAAAAAGATTTTTCTGAACCGCCTAGCGACCTATCCGGGGCCTCGCATCGGGGGTTCCGCTGCCCGGTCAGCGGATAGGGGTCGAGGGGGCAGCGCCCCCCGTCGGGGGTTCGGGGGCGAAGCCCCCAAAAGGTATTCAGATTTGTAGATCTGTATATCTTTAGACGACTGTTGTCAAGAAAAAGGACGTCTTCAGGTCTGCTCATATATCAGAAGAAAGGCGTCGTCAAAGGGCTCTTGGTTTTCCTATTTTTTCCAAGTATGTAATTTTCAATTTATTGAGTATAGAAGAATGTGTACGTTGAGTCGCACTGTGTCATCTAAACCCCTAGACATATCTCTCCAAGCTCTACCATATAAACATACCAATTCTTGAACCAAACCAAGCTCCACCAAAGCCCAAAGGCCATTTGAACATTCTGCCACCAAGGAGGCAGAGTTCGAGCCGAACTCTGCCCGCACACAGAGTTCGGGCCAAACTCTGTCCTCTGATTTCCAGGAGCTGATTTTTAGGGTTACCTATTGCTAGCTGGTACAACGACCATATTTTTGAATTTTGAGACAAGAATTCTGGCCGAATTCTGCCTTCCAAACTAGTTATAGGGCATGATTTCAACCTTTTTCAATAATCTCTTGATCGCATCTCTCTTCTCCTATAGCCTCATACAAGACAAAACCTTCCTATCTACTAGCCAAGCTTCCTAAGCCTAAAAGTGCTCAGTGCTATTCAGTTAGAAGTTTGTGTAAGAGTCAGATAAAGTTGCTTAGAAAATTCTAAGTGTTGCCCCAGCAATCTTTGTAAGAAGTTGACGTGCTTTTCTGAGTAAAGGCACGTGGTGTAACTACTATTTCACAAATAGTGGATTTCAATCCTAAGCTAGAGTTCTCAGGCCTGGACTAGTCCTCCACGAGCGAAACCAGGTTAAAATTGTTGTGTTTGCGTATGCTTTTCTGATCTTTATTTACTTTCGTATTTCTCTCTGATTTATTTACTATCTTGATAGTTGTTTTGTGGAGGTGATATAGAGTTAATTTTTATTTTGTGATTATCGACACAAACTTTATTCATCCCCTCTCTAGAGTTGCCTACACGTTATTTCAATTGGTATCAGAGCAAGGTTTCTATTGTTAGGCTTAACATCCTTAGAGTAGATCCTTGTTTATTTGTGTATGGCATTGTATTCCTCCTCCTCAAAGAAAGAGGGTTTTACTTCTAGTAGCATGGACAATCATGTTTCTTCTAAATGCAAGAAATGCTCTAAGTGGAAAACTATGGCTAAACAATCCTTAGAGATTCATGAGGACTTTCATTCTACAAATGAAGAACTTTCAGAAAAGGTCATTCATTTAGAAGAATCTAATAAGCTTTTGAGAAATAAAAACAATGATTTATTATCTAGACTTGACTCTCAAAACTCATCTTGTGTTTCTTTAAAGAGTTTGAATAATTCTTTAATTTTGAAAATCAAATCTCTTTCCTCATCATTAGAAGATCTTAAGAAGCAAACACATGAGCTACATCCTTTGCATGAACTTCTATTGAGTCTTTAAAGAAGCAAAATGATGATTTTATTTCTAAAATTGCTATATTTGAAAAAGAGAATTATGCTTTAAAAACTAAATTTGATTCTCTTACTTGTATGCATGATAATTTGTTATTAGAACATGATATTCTTAAGACCAAATCCATGCATGTCCATTCTAGAGATATTCATCATTCTAGTATGTCACATGTTCATAATCATAATCATTTCGATACATGTGCACACACTAGTATTAGGTGCTTCTAGTGCTCTCGCATTGGACACATAAGTGTAACTTGTCCTATTCCTAGGAGTTTTTCTACCAATGCTAGAATAAATAGTATATGGGTCCCTAAAGCTAACAAATGTGGATCCAAGTTTATTTGGATACCAAAGTTTTCGCCTGATATTGTAGATGGAGATTCTTGTATCGAGATATAGCACCGAGGAGCGTATTGGTGGTTGCAAAGCTCAAAGGTCATCTTCGAAGCAATTGCACCAACACAAGTGTGGCTACTAGAGCCACTTTGGTAACATGCTAAACGATTATCTTTAAATGGTTTATATTTGTTGAATCTAGCTTGTTTTTCTTGATGTCTTGATACTAACTCACATTGACATTCTTCGGTTGCTTTTTATATAAATCAATGTGAGATATAATACTAGCATGCTTACTTGATTTTCTTCTTATTTCTTTTATCTAGCATGACTAGTCACTTAGCTTAAATGATTAGTTCACACTATGTAGTTTATCACTCATTTTCTATTAGTGTGACATATTTATATATGCATACTCGTTATTCCTAATCTTTATTTATAAAGCATGCATATCACTCTAGTCCATAGGACCTTGGTTTTGATTTGAGTTAATATGATTTTAACTCTCCGTCTTAAAAGTTTTAAGGTAGTTACTTCTTGCCGATTTGTATTTAATATGTCATATTTATCTTAATCGGTATTTGTGAATATATGTGTTTAGTACAAGCTTCTTATTACTTAACAAGTATACACTTATACTTCCATTTTAACCTTATGCTTACATAATATATTCATTATTGATTTTCATGTTTTATTTTGATTAAACCTCTTATGAATCAATTATGTATTTGCCTAATAAAGCCTATTTAAACGTGTTTTTGAATTTGTGATAGTTTTTCAAATATTCATTACGGATACATGACTATATTCATTAAATCTTCATTTACATGTAGATAATATATTTCTTATATCGATATCTATTTTTGTATAAATATCTTTATGTGGGCATATGAGTTTGTAGAAGCATAAAAAAATTTCAGCAATGAAGCCTTATGCGTCTAAGCCAATGAGAATATATGCGCCCAGCCAGTGAAGCTCTATGCGCCCAGCTAGTGAAGCCCTATGCGCCCAGCCAGTGAAGCTCTATGCGCCCAGCCAGTGAAGCTCCATGCGCCCAAGACAAGCTCCCCCAAAAAGAAGACGCATAGCCTGAGACATGGCTATGCGCCCAAGCCTGATTCAGTCAAAGCCATGATCAAAACGTGTACCGAAGCGTACGGCCACGTCAGTCTCCACGAGCAATCGTGAACCGAAGCATGCGGCTACGTCAGCACCACGATCAACCCACGACTACGCAGCCTGCATGCGCCTACATCCTATGCGCCCAAAGCAGGACTATGCGCCCACATGAAAACCATTGTGTTTCCTCATGTGGGCGCATAACATCATTCTAGCTCAGAAACTACTATAAAAAGGGGTCTCATCCCTCTTAAAAAGACAGAACGGAGAGCATTTTCAAGAACCAAATTACTGCACTTCTTGCCAGTGAGCCGAGAGTTAGTAATTTTCTTAGGTTTTCTCCTACTTTTGTAATTGGAGTGTCAACGGAGTAAAAGAGCAACTGTCGCTCGATCTCCATAGTCCCATTCCCCAGAATTCTTTTTTGTACTCGGGGATTCTCAGCGCAGGATCTCTCATGCGTACTCGATTTGTGGTACCTTGCGCCAATAAAGAAAAGACAACGTTTCGTCTTCTTTTTGTGTGTGTCCACAAAAATGACGACTCTGCTGGGGACTACCTTTTCCTCTAACGAGAAGGTGGTGATGCAATCCGATACCGACAAAATGGGGAGCATTCAGAAGATGCTGATCGTAAAATTCGATCAGCAAACATTCGAAGAGATGCTCTCGAGGGATGGCTCTACTCCCTCAAAATCAGCGAAGCCAAACAAGTCTCGCAAGACTTGGCTTCCGAAGGCTCGCTGTGCATATCATGCTAGTGTCATAGCAGATACGCAACTTGAGGACTGTCACGTGGGCGCATGACTCTGCCACATAAGCTCTCCAAATGAAGAAGGCTCACACCGTTCCGGGCTCTACTAGCCCAGTGACTTCTTTCCTGCACAACTAACAACAGAGTGTTCGACACTCGAGACTTGGCAGAGGAAAGTACTACGATGCCAAGAATTGGGGTGTTCGACACTCTGGGCAAACCCAGCGAGGCTGACAAACGAAGGAGGCAAAGTTGGGAAAAAACAGCGCTACTCCACTAAGCATGCGCCCAAGGGGGTGTTTGGGTGCATAACTCCAATCAGAATGCTTCTGTCTTCGACAGATTGGGCATCCATGGTCATGCGCCCAAGGATATGCGCCCAGGCTCACTTGATCCATACTATATGCCCATATCAAGGAAGCTCAGACATGCTGCCAAGAAATATGCACCCAAGGCCAGTCTCCAAGGCCTATGCGCCCACAGCAAAAAGACAGGCCCCAACGCGTATAGCACGGGACTGTCTTCAAGGACATCACAGAACTTAGGTGTGGGGGTCGCCCCTGCATGTGAACTAAGTCTGGATGCGCCAACTCTCCTTACGAACCCGCATACAAAGCTCGGCGATGCATGCAACATGGGTTGTAAGGCAAAACTCCCTTCCTCTGACTTTAGCGACACGATAAATCATAAGCGTAAAACGAGGAAGGACATAACAATCCATAGCGCACATCCGTGCACCAGTATTGTTATCAACTGTTGCTGCTCCAAAGTAACAAGAGTGCCTCAGAGAAAGTTTGTGTTTCGACGGCTGCACTTCTCTGACGATGAAAAGCCGCAATGTGTCTCATCCAACATGGCTTCATGGGGTCCTCCTTACGGAAGCCCCAATCAAAGACGGTGGACCACGAACCCAACTTTCTCTCTCAGTTCTACGAGAAAAAGAAGACAAAGTCTACCAACAAATGGCCAACAGGCTGTCACATCTGAAGGAGTCTATATGGGCACCCGGTCAAAGGCAAGATTTCGTACAGATGACGAAGAATCCCTACCTGGGGGTAGTATTCCCTCAGAGTCTGAAGTGGATGACCTTCACACTGGGGGTAGCCTTCCAGAGGACGACGATCTCTCCGAGTCTGATGGTGACTATCTACCTCCTCTACCTAAAGACGAGGGACTTGCCTACTTAGAGACAGACGATATCAGCAACAGTTGTACTATTTTCTTTGTTCATCCTCGCATGTTATCTACATACATGGCGGACGAAGAAAGACCTGAAGAAGCTAGTGACATTCCAGCAAACGGCTAGAGGGTCTTGAAACAACATTCGCTAAGGTCACTGATATGCTTAACAGTATCATGGCGGTCCAAGCTGCTGGGGCAGTCCCTCCACCTCAACAAAACGTCTCGGCTCACCCTAGTCCAGTTCATAGCAACAACCCGCCTTCGCTACAAAAGGAGTATAATTTCGTTATGCCTCATCCAAATCTTGTAAATGTCGGGAGTGGTCCTTCGCCAACGATACCTGACAACCATTCAGCAGCTGTTTCCCAACACCTGCTCAATCAACAGGATGCAATTGATTCCATGGTCGCCCATGTTGACACCATCTTACACAAAGACGAGCTGCAGAAGATGGGGATATCTTAACCTTATCCCCCTGAGTGGGAGAATGCTACTTGCCCTCCTAACTACAAGCCGCCGACGCTGAATTCATTTGACGGATTGACTTCTCTTTATCAACACATGACATACTTCAACACGCAAACTTTACACTTACCCAGGGACGATCCATTCTTGTCAAAGCTGTTTATTAGCACCTTGCAGGGGGTAGCTTTCGAATGGTTCTGCAGTCTACCTGACGGTTGCATCAACTCTTTTCAAGACTTGGAGAGGTTGTTCCTCAACAGGTTTTATGAGAGTGGCATGCATGTTAGTATGTCCACCCTCATCGAGACCAAGCAAATGAGGACTGAGTCTGTCATCGCCTTCATCGAACGCTTCAGGCGGCTAGCACTAAAGATGTCCTTCGGCATACCAGATTCAGAACTTATGGATACTTGTCGACATAACTTTCTTCCTACAGTGAAGTTCTGTCTAGGTATACATAAGTATGATACATGGCTCGCTTTCATTGGGGCCGCTGATGCTACTGAAAATGACGTCCCTAATCTGGAACTACTAGGGTTGAAAACACATAAATCTGAAGACAAAGGCAATCATCCTCAAACTATCCCTGTCCGCGGGGGTAAAGGAAAAGAAGTCCTGATGGTCGACACATCCAAAGGAGCTTCCAATTCTCAGGATGCCTCCGACAAGCCTAAGGAGACCTTCTCCTTTGATAAAGATGATGTCATTACCATCTTTCATACATTGACAAAGGATAATAAACTGACATTGCCTCCACCATGACGTCCTGTAGAGGCAAACTAGCTCAAAGATCCCAAGTACTGTCTTTATTATCAGTACGTGCATCATTCCACCAAGGACTGCATCGTCCTGAAGAAGAAGATACAACAGCTTATCGATAACCAAGTGATCAACCTCGAAGCTGAAGATAAGGTCGTATCTTCTAACATGATCTCTCTTCAGTTTGGTGACTTTCCTCCCACACAAGTCCCAAACGGCGCGATCCCGATTCCTAAGACAATAATGGAAGTCGTCAACCTACCGCCAGCTCGCAACTCAACCTTGGTGCCACTCACGACTGAACGTGGTGAGATCATGTGGGTCCATCCGGACCTTGTACAAGAAGTGACGTAGGGGATAGTACATCCCAAAGCAAAAAGGGGTAAGAAATACAAGTCATGCCATATGGTATCCTCTCCCATCTACGAGGTTCTATCTGGCGAGACACGATCGGGGAAGACTTATCTTCGGACATACGATCCCGCGCAAGAAGAAGCAGTACCTTCTCAAGCTTATGCTACCTCCACAAGCTCAGAAGCCGGCCCGTCTAAGCCTTCAACTACAGACAAAGCCAAGTAGAAGGAGATGCGGTTTGACAAGTCTCTGAAGGCTCCAGCTCTCGAGGGCTTGGATCGGCCCTACAACTTTGACATACTGGCACAGCTAGCCAATACACCTGCCAGGTTGTCTCTGTTTGATCTGTTGCCACTCTCCAAAGAAATGTGAAAGGCCTTAAGTGAAGCATTACTACATGTTGACTCTTATCTTGCTGAAGTTAAAGCTACGCTGAAGACCCTGTCTTCTGTCCTCACTGCCACAGTACTATGGAAGTGGTGCCCAACATCACCTTTTCACAGGAGGACATGCTACTAAAAAATAATTGTCATGATAGACCACTGTACTATACAGGGTATATCGGGACGATCAAGGTGGACCGCATGCACATCGATCCATGATCCTCCCTCAGCATCATTCCTAGAAGTCTGCTTCAAATTTTAGGGATCCCTCTGCACAAGCTATCTGCAACCAACACAACTATCATGGCTTTCGATGCGGTTCGAAGCCACCCGCTGGACAAGATCCGTCTCAAGTGCCAGATCGGTGATATCCGAACGGAGGTTTCCTGCTATGTAATCGATGCCAATGTATCCTACAACGTCTTGTTGGGACGTCCATGGATACACGAGAACATGATCGTTCCTTCCACACTTCACCAGTGTTTCAAGTACGTCAACAGCGACGGTGTCGTGAAGTCGGAGTTTGCCGATGCCGATCCTTTTAAGGGCATCGAGGCCTACTACGGAGATTCGGTACTTTACCAATCTCAGCCCCCAAGGATGACGACAACGAAGCTGAAGCAAGTTCATCCTCCAATGATGGTCCTCTGATTACCCGAGTCAAAGGACGTACTACTCTAAAAAGTACTCCGAAGCCTCTCACAATCTGGATGAAAAAGAAAAACCCTGACAAGGTCAAACCATTGACCATCACTCTCAGCAAGACACCCCGGGAGGAACCTGCTGATGTTCATCCTTCCAATCCTGAAGAATTACCCTACGTGGTGAACTTGGCCAAGACCGTGGCTCCCCTTCCGGATGATGATCCTCTCAATGAGTATATCAATACTCATAATAATGTACCTTCAGCGGATGATGTTATCCCTGAAGAAGAACTTGCGTATTTTCTTAGTAAAGATTTATCTTTGAATTACCCCGATGTCTATCAATCTGTAAGCCACTGTATAGATATGATATATGCTCTAGAGAACGGCATAGGACCACACCTCTGCATGCCGGTCACGATGCCTCACCTGCGGGAAAAAGTTTACCCAGAAGATATCCACTACTTCATCATTCCATCCATAAAGAAGGATGAACAACTAATCATCTTCGGTCGTATAATTGGCGAGAGAAAGTTCATTCCAGACTCTACTTCTCCCAAGCACAACACGGAAGCTGACTATGACTCTGAAAAAATATAACTTTTTTGATATAGTTGGCAGGCCAAGAATATCATCCAGAATATGGGATATGACATCAAAAGCGACCAGGGGCTAAATTATGAACCAGGGACGACGATTGCCAATACGACACTTTGCTCCTCCCGGCAAACCTGAGAACTACTATCAACGAAACGGTGTTGGTTTGAGCTATGTCACTCCTCTAACAACTCACGAAAGATCAGATGATGAAGTAGATCGTTGTTCTCATTCTTCTGACTTCTCCCTCTGGGACTCATACTCTAACATTAGCGACATATTCAAAGCAACTCTGTCCGTCAACATGATTTCCGTTGAACAAATCGCGGACGATGTCCAATCGATCGAGCTTGAACAATGGGCTCAAAAGATGGATACTAGGTGGGAGCTGCGCTTCGAACAACCTGGACCACCTACCGAAGACGAAGTCATCCAAGTCAATTTAGGAGATGAATCATCTTTTAAACCAATCTTCATCAGCAAAAGTCTATCTGACGAGGAACACCAATCTCTTATACAGCTTATCAGAGAATACATCGACGTCTTTGCATAGAGCTATGAAGACATGCCAGGCCTGGATCCTAAAGTCGCCATGCACCGCCTGAATATTTTGTCTAAAGCTAAGCCAGTGAAGCAGCAACAACGACGATTCTGACCAGATGTCATGGAGGCCATCGAAAATGAAGCCAAGAAGCTCATTGCCAGTAGATTCATTCGCGAAGAACAACACCCTAACTAGGTTGCCAACATCGTTCCAGTCATGAAAAAGAACGGTAAATTTCGAGTCTGTATCGATTACCGTGATTTGAACTCTGCATGTCCGAAGGACGAGTTCCCTCTACCGATCACCGACGTAATGATCGACAATACTTGCGGCTTCGAGCGGGTGTCCTTCATGGATGGATTCTCAGGCTACAACCAGATCAAGATGTTCCCCGACGATGAGAAGCACACATCTTTTCGAACATCGTTGGCGGTATACTGTTATATGGTGATGCCCGAATTGAAAAATGCAGGGGCGACATACCAGCGAGCCATGAACATAATTTTTTGCGATCATTTGTGCAAAACAGTAGAGTACTACGTAGATGATATCGCAGTAAAAAGTCATCTCAAGGACAACCACCTCCAATACTTGAGAACAGTATTCGAACTAATACGTGCACACCAACTCAAGATGAATCCAACCAAGTCTTTTCTGGGAGTCTCCAGCGGCAAGTTCCTTGGTTTCATTATCACTTCAAAGGGTATACATCCTACATCAGACGATTCATTTCGAACCTTTCTGCAAGGTGTCAACCATTCACTCTGCTCATGAAGAAAGGTGTATCTTTCGTGTGGACTAAACAATGTCAACACGCATTCGACGACATCAAGGCGTATCTCACAAGCCCTCCAGTATTGGTAGCTCCAATAATGGGGAAGCCTTTCTTACTATATGTCCGCGCTATGGACCATTCTCTTGGCACCCTATTAGCTCAGAATAATGAAGGCGGCCATAACAGGCAATCTATTACCTCAGTCGCACAATAGTGGGTGCCGAGCACAGATACACACCTGTGGAAAAGGAATGCCTTGTCCTGGTATTTGCCATCTAGAAGACACGCCACTATGTGTCAGGGCAGACTATCCACATCATATCTAAAGTCAATCCTCTCATAATACTCATGACTAAACCGGGTTCTCTCAATTCCCGTTTAGCTACATGGGCAATGCTATTGACTCCATATGATATGCTCTTCGTTCCTCAGAAGGCAGTAAAAGGCTAAGCATTAGTCGATTTTCTGGCAGCTCATTCGGTGCCAGAATCTTCCAAACTCTACAATGAAATTCTCGATGAAGTAGTAGAGTCTAACACTGCAACTGAAGAAATTCCCATTTGGCGAATGTTCTTTGACGGTGCATCAAGAACAGGACCCAAAGGAAATATTATGGCTGGAGTAGGTGTCGTGCTCGTATCACCTGATCATCTGGTTATACATCGCGCATATTCTCTCGTGGAACCATGCACGAACAACGTGGACGAATATAATGCCCTATTAATCGGTCTGCAACTGGCAAAACAAATGGAAGTTGACTATCTAGAAGCGTACGACGATTCCAAGCTAATAGTTAGTCAAGTCCGGGGGGATTATGAAGTTCGTCATGAGATCTCATCCCCTATCACAAAGCAACAATCGAGTTGGCGTCTATTTTTGCTTGATTCTTCATCGAGCACGTACATCGACTACAGAATATAGAAGCAGATGCTCTAGCCGGTCTCGCTGCTTCCTTGACCGTTCCTACCAATACTCAGCAGTCGATCACAGTGTTTGGTCGAGAACTATTCTGTGTGAAAGATGCCTTGCATATTCATCACAGTTACACAACAGAAACAAATGTCGATATTAAAGAGTGGAGATTCCCTTTCATAGACTATGCTGTCTATAGAATCCTCCCCGAAGACCCGAAGGAAGCGGTGTCTATCCAAAGGCGATCCCTCAGATTTTACTACGATACAGCTACCAAGATGCTGTACCGACGCTCTTACGATGGGCTACTATTACGATGTTTATCAGACACAGAAGCCAAACATGCACTCCGGGAGGCTCACGACAAAATTTGTGGTGCACATCAACCAGGCCTCAAATTACAAGATCGCCTCAAACGAATGGGTTATTATTGGCCCACGATGATAGCAGATGCTGTTGAATATGCAAAAAAAATATAGAGCCTGTCAGTTCCATGCCGATTTCATTCATCAACCTTCAGAGTTTCTACACCCGACGGCAGCATCTTGGCCTTTTGAAGCCTGGGGCATGGACGTCATAGGACCAATCAGCCCGCCATCCTCCAAAGGACATCGGTTCATCCTAGCCATAACCGATTACTTCTCCAAATGGACATAAGCTATATCTCTCACCGAAGTGAAGGCATCGAACGAGATCAATTTCATCAAACATCACGTTATCTACCTCTTCGGCCATACCTCGCAGGATCATCCATGATAATGGTCCACAATTCGTAAGCCATGCATTCTATCGGTTCTGCGATAGGAATCGAATCTAAAACGTAGCCTCTACTGCCTACAATCCAGCGGCTAATGGGCTAGCAGAAGCCTTCAATAAAACCATCATTAAACTTCTCAAGAAGTTCGTGTCTTCAAAAAAGCACGATTGGAATGAGAAGCTCGGTGAATGTTTATGGGCCTATCGTACAATGGTCCGGACTCCAACAGGCAGTACGCTATTCTCTCTGGTTTATGGGAGCGAAGCAGTTCTTCCCCTAGAAATCCATATTCCTTCTCTTCGAGTAGCCTTAGCCAGCGAGTTGACTGCCGAAGAAAGGTGCCGTTTGCGTCAACAGGAGCTCGAAGCACTAGACAAAAAATGCTTGTTAGCTCAACAGCGTATTGAGCTATACCAAGCACGTCTTTCCATAGCCTTCAATAAAAAGGTGAAGGAAAGAATCTTCCAAGTCGGTGATCTAGTCTTAGCAGTGAGAAGACCAATGGTGATGACGCACAAAACAAAAGAAAATTTTCAGCCTAAATGGAAAGGTCCTTTCATCATAGAATCAGTGCATTCTAACGGTGCGTTCCGACTAACCAGGCCGGACGGTGACTTTCTCATGATGCCTATCAATGGCAAGTTTCTGAAGAAATACTACGTGTAACCCTTTTTTCTTCATAATGTTCATATATGTTCAGTCATGTAAATGTACAGTGCGATGTTTATGTGATTCGAGAATTATCTAACTATTATCCGTATTTCAAGAGTCTTGAATAAGCCTTGGATAATAGGTCCTCCAAAATATTTTTCCAGTGGAATCATTTCCGTTTTTGACTCTGTCCAAACTCGGTTTGACGAAAATAAGTCATGTCCCTATTACCTCTGAATTGTTTTACAATAATTATTTCCCCAGTGAAATGATTATGTTTTGCCATGTCCATATAACCTCTGAGCAAAGCATTCATCAAGGATAATCACGTCCATATTACCTCTGAATTATCCACTCCCACCTAACGTTATATATCTTTCCACGTCCATATTACCTCTGGTCAGATATAGAATATCTTCTGCTATTACGTCCATATTACCTCTACTAGCAGCTTCGTTCAACTTATTATCTATATTAAAAAAAACTTGAATATAAAACGGATAATAGGTCCACATCAAAATTCTTCAGCGGAATACCCACCAGAAATATCCTTACTACGTCCACATTACCTTTAGTTCCGATATTTCACAAAACCACATTCACTTCTGAAAAGATTCTTTATTCTTTACGTCTATTAAGAGACAAAAAAAGGTACAGGAGCCGTGACGGCTGAAAAAAAAAGAAAGTTACAAAAATCTACGGGATACATAGGCGGTTTATATTGTCTCTTAGAGCCACGACTTCGGCTTCAGACTTCGCGATAGCTCGGCGCCGTACCTCTTCTTGATGAGCGGCTTTATCCTCAAGAAGGACTAGACTCTGATGCTCTCTCTCCAACTTCGCCAGCTGTTTTTCTAAATGGGAGGAAGTGGTGGCAATCATGGCAGCCTGAGCCAAATAATCCTCCTGTTCAGATGTTGCCGCCCTCAAGTTTTATTTGATTTTGTGCTATTCAGTTATTAAGTTCTTCTAAAATTGTTTGGTAAGCGAATAAAAATTTGTTATTTTATATCAACTTGACATTAGTTTATTTTGTTTTGGTAATACTATGATTCGAATTTATAATCTTTCAAATAAGAGAAATTTTGAGTTACACCCATTTTTTATCCAAATTAAGGTGCACCCTACCCAATTACCATAATGAAAGAACCCCCCCTCTTTTTACGAAAATCGTCTTTCAAGGACGATAAACTCATTTGACCAATTTATTTTTACCAAACTATCATTGTCTTCCCTACACTCCACTTTGATGCCCCTTTTCCGTTGTGCACCTCGTCCTCCCCACCAGAGTGGGCATCCAGAGCAGTCAGCCAGCAGCGGCATCGATTGGAGCAGTAGCATCGGCTAGAGCAGTAGCAGCTAGCAGCGGCTAGGGGCGCACAGCGGAAGGGGGTTGCCTGCGGGAGCAGCAGCGACCAGCAGTAGCCAGCAGCGACGGCGGCTCGGGGCCTAACGGAAGAGAGGAGAAGCAATAGCTCATCGGCAGTTGGGGGTGCACAGTTGGGTGGTTGTCGGCGGGGGCGCGTGATGGAGGACGAGACGCACGGGGAAGAATATACGAGTAATTTGGTCAAAAGAGTTGACCGTTAGTGAATGACAATTTGAAAATTGGGAGTGCCTTACATTATGGTAATAGGGTGGGGTGCATCTTGAATTTGGGTAACAAGTGAGGTGTAACTAAAATTTCTCTTCAAATAATTACCACCATCTCCAACCGTTTAGCCATCCATATAGGTTCATGATTTCCATTTTATTGTCGAACTCAAGTGACCCTTGTAGTTACATGGGAGAGACATAAGATCTTGACTGGATGACAGAAGATCAGTGAATCGAGCTATAGGAGCGTATTGTGATTCCTAGAATACTTAACTTCTAGACAGAAGACATCCACGAGAGGGTATTGTTATTCATAAGTACTTATCTTCTTGTGTAATCTAACCATGTCACAAATGTTATCTATATATGCATTTATAGAAAATATAAAATAATGAACAACAAGAGTGTAAAGTACTTGCTCCAATCCTGACTGAATCCGTTGACATTTTAGGTAATGATGTGGATTTGTGTCCTATATTTTTCCTTTTTAGTTTTATTACCGTTAGTAGTTTGTTTTTCTTAGTTGCTTGACTAGATTTGTCTCTGAAAAATTATGAGATGATCGATGTAATAATGGATCAAAACAATTTTCTATGATATTTGGAGTTTGATTATAGATCATGATTATTTCCTTCTGTTTATTCTTGATTGAGTACCACGGAAGCGTATTATGATTCATAAAGTACTTAACTTCTTGTGTAAGCTCACCGTGTCACAAATGTTATCTAGACATGCATTTATAGAAAATATAAAGTAATGGATAACATGAGTGTAAAGTACTTGCTCCAATCCTGACTGTACCCGTTGACATTTTAGGTAATGATGTTATGTCTTATATTATTTTTTTCTTGTTAGTTTTATTATCGTTAGAAGTTTGCTTTTCTTAGTTACTTGACTGGATTTGTCTCTGAAAAATTATGAGATGATGTAATAATGGACCAAAACATTTTCTATGATATTTGGAGTTTGATTGTAGATCATGATTATTTCCTTTCTGATTATTCTTGATTGAGTAGATTGATATTGATGTTATTAATGTCGAAACAGTGTACTATTGTCGATACCGTGACGTAGGCTAGACGTGAACACGAACTCGTACTCGAATATCCGGGAGCGGATCATGACAGTTGTTGGCCCATTGGTCATGGTCAAACCTGATTTTAATAATTGATCAAACTTTGTCCCGATATACTGCACAATTCAGATGATCACTCAAGATGTTTTGGATACTGCTTAAGACCGAAGCTATATTTGCCACTCGAGACTGTATTTTCTTATGCTATATAATTTTTATTTTTATTGAGTCTAGGAATACATTGTACACCAAGTCGTACTGGCAAATAGGCTATCCAAAATTATTTTTCAAATTTGACCTATCGTTTTCAAAATTGACCTATGTTTTGAAAAACATCTATTATTTACAAAAGCTTCTGAAGGATTTCAAAAAGCCCAAAATATTTTTCATTAAATTAACCAAACCAACCCTGACATAACTCGGCCAGAGTTCGGCCAAGGTGAACGTTATGTGAACGTTGGTTTTTGAACTTGGTCTTCCTTCAGTTGCGGTTTGTTAGAAAGAGTTCTGTCCGAATTCTGCCAGAGTTCTGTCTTTGGAAAAACTATAAATAGAGAGGAATTCTGATCATTTAAAATCACTCATTCACTTTCATATCTTCTCCTCTAAAGCTTACGTTTCTTTCAAAGAGTTTTCAAAAAGCTTCCATTTTTAAATCCCAAGCCAGTTACAATTCTCTAGTCAATTTGCCGGTACGATCTGGTCTAGAATATTTCAGAGAAATTATAATCAGAGGCTTGATCAAAGAAAGACTCTTCAAAACTGAAGTTGGTCGAGTTCTTCGTATCAAAGCTCGCGTCTGTAGAAGTTGCAAGGACTTCGTATGAAAACTTGCAGGATTTTCCAATAGTGGATTCAACTGGAAGCTAGAGTTCTTCCGACTGGACTAGTTCTCACAAGAGGGAAACCAGTATAAATCTCTGTGTTTGCGTTTACCTTCTGAACTCTTTTCTTTACAGTTATTACTTTGTAATTATTATTATTTCTGTGATCTAACTGCTAACAAAGTTTTTAATTAGCAATATTATGCTGCCTACTCTATTCACCCCCCCTAGAGTATTCTGCTTTACGATTTCGTTCCTATAATTGGTATCAGAACGGGTTATACAGGTAAAGCAAGGTAATATTACAGTTATATTCAGTTATCTTTAATTGTTATATAGATCACAACATTTCACATGGCAACTGTAGAATTCATAAGTGAAGGCCAAGACACAAATAGACCTCCACTGTTTGACGGCACACACTACACTTATTGGAAAATACGGATGAGTTTCTTCTTAAAATCTCTTGATTTTGACTTATGGTCTATAGTTATTGATGGCTACAAAAAGCCTCCTCGTATTACTGTTGAGGGAGTTTTAGTTGAAAAACCCCATAATAAATATACGGAGGATGAAAAGAAAAATGCCAGTCTTGACGCACGTGCTATTAACGCTTTATTTTGTCCTTTAGACAGAACCGAGTTTAACAGGGTGTCGACTTGCACAACATCAAATGAAGTGTGAAAACTTTTCGAAGTAACCCACGAAGGAACAACACAAGTCAAGGAGTCAAAGATCAGCAGACTTATTTAAGAGTATGAGGCGTTCAAGATGAAGCCAAATGAATCCGCCACTCAGATGTTTACGAGTTTTCTGGATATTGTAAATCTTTTGTCTTCATTAGGCAAGGAATACAGTAACCATGAGAAGATTCGCAAACTTCTACGAGCTCTCACAAAAAACTGGATTACAAAGGCTACAACAATCATTGAAGGAAACGACCTCTCAACAATGTCTCTGGAAACACTCATGGGTAAGCTACTCACTCACGAGTTGGAACTTCAAGACTTTGAAGATGCTACACCAAAGGAGAAGTCAGAGAAGTCGATCGCTTTGAAGGCTCAACATAAAAGAACTGTCGAAGATGATTCTGAGGACAGCGACTCTGACTCTGAAGATCAAGCTCTTCTAGTAAGAAAATTCAAGAAGTTCATGAGATTCAACAGAAGAACAAAAGACAGCAACAGCAACAACAACGAGGAAGATTATATTTGCTACGAATGTAAGAAGAAAGGACATATGAAGAAAGATTGTCCAACAGCATCATCATCAACAACAAAAAAAGCAGCACATATGACAAAGGCTACCTGAAGAGATCTACATCAAGAAAGTACGCCAGTACAAGCATATGGCATGAAAGCGAAGCCAGCGATTCAGAAGATGAACAATCAGATGACGCTGCAAATGTATGCTTGATGGCTTGCGATCAGGTAATCACTAATCCTCTGTTTGATCCTTATGATGATTTCACCTTTGAGCAACTAGGAGAAGCTTTCAGTGACCTGTTAAATGACTACAGAAAACTGTATAGTAAATATGAAACCTCTAAGAAGGTACTCAAAGAGTACAAAGGTGAGATAGGAAGACTTACCGACCAACTAGCTGAGGTTAGAAATAATGATTCTTTTATTGAGTCTGGTGAGCTTTCTTCTATTAAGTTGTTGTTAAACGAGACTACCAAGTTATCCAAAGAAAAAGACCAAACTATCATCCAGCTAAAGGAAGACCTATCTAAGGAGAGAAAGAATCTCCAGTGTGCACAAGTCAGAATGGAAACACTTACATCTGACTATACTAGATTATATGACACCTCCAAAAAGTTAGAAATTAGTTTAGGAAAACGGCCTGAAGTTGTTACTTCATATTCTAACACGTGTCAATTACCGAATCACCAGAACACACCCAAACCAAACATTGTCAGACCAAACCATACCAAACCTACGCCCAAGAAGCCTAATAGGCATGCATTTTTCTATACTAGAAAACCAAAACCTACCAATCATGCACCTCACACAACTTTCAACACTCAACATACAAAATGTCATTATTGTGGCCTTATTGGTCATATATCCTCTGCATGTAGAATCAGAAAGTTAGTAGATTTAAATGTTTATGCATGGATACCAAAAACTAACCTGTCAGGACCCTACAAGAAATGGATACCAAGAGTTTCATCTGCAAATTGTTTTATAGGTGGAACGCCCTTCACATGCTAGAAGCAAATGGATTCTCGACAGCGGTTGCTTACGGCACATGACCGGTAATGCTTAATTATTTGCAACACTGTCGAAGAAGAATAAAGAAGGATACGTCTCCTTTGGTAATAATTTAAGAGGGTACATAATCGGTATTGGTGACATTGGTAAGGCTCAATATCCTGTGATTAAAGATGTCTGTCTAGTTACCGAGTTAAAACATAATTTGCTCAGCATAAGCCATTTAGCTGATCACGGTTATGGCATTAACTTCGTCAAAGACAAATGTACTATAGTTGATAGCTCAACTGGCAGTACTATCATTGAAGGTATCAGGGAAGACAATATATATGTTTTCTATCTGTTAGAAGATGCTAACAAAGCAGTTAGATGCTTGATGGCCAAGAGCATTGAGAGTCAACTATGTCATAAGAGACTCGGTCATGCAAATATGGACATAATTTCAAAACTATCCACAAAGAAGTTGGTACGCGGCTTACCGGACATATCTTTCAAGAAGGATACGGTATGTGACAAATGTGAAAAGAACAAAGCTATCCGATCCGTCTTTAAATCCAAGAACGCTATAAGTACCACTAGACCTCTACAACTGTTGCATATGGACTTATTTGGACCCAGTAGAATTGCTAGTCTATGTGGTAAGTTATATGCATTTGTCATTGTAGATGATTTCTCTAGATACACATGGGTATATTTTCTTGCACGCAAGAATGATTCTTTGTCAGAATTCGTCACCTTTTGTAAGAAAGTACAGAATGAAAAATGTTTCATGATACTCGCATTCGTAGTGATCATGGAGGCAAATTTGAGAATGCAGAGTTCAAGCAATTATGTGACACACACAGTTATTTGCATGAGTTTTCTCGCCCTAGGTCTCCACAACAAAAAGGAGTTGTGGACGTAAGAACATGACTCTATCTGAAATGACTAGAGTAATGTTGAACCAGTTTAGTCTACCTAGATACTTTTGGGCTGAAGCTGTCAATACAACGTGCTATATTCTCAATAGGGTTCTAATTCGACCTATATCGAAGAAGACTCCCTATGAGTTATGGTTTGATAGAACACCCATTGTTTCATATTTTAAGATATATGGTTGTAAATGCTTTATTCTTAATACTAAAGACAAACTAAGTAAATTTGATGAAAAAGCCGATGAAGGTATATTTTTAGGTTATGCCGCAAAGAGCAAAGAGTACAGAGTCTTCAACAAGAGAACCATGATCATCGAAGAATCAATCAATGTCAAGTTTGATGAACTAAATCAACATTCAGTCGATGATGATAATGAAGACGTGATTACACCAAGTACAGCTACTGCAAAACCTTCACACAAAGATGCAAAACCTTCAAGCAAAGAAGCCGGAACTAGCAATCCTGAGGATACGCCAAAAGAGATAATATTATTGGCAGATCATCCAAAGGACTTGGTAATTGGTGAGATTACTAAGGAAGTAAGTACTCGTTACTCTAATAAAGATATAGCTTCTTGTGTTGCTTTTGTTTCACAGTTTGAACCCAAAAACATTGAAGAAGCATGTACTGATAATTTTTGGTTAGATGCTATGCAAGCGAAATTAAACCAATTCGAACGAAATCAAGTTTGGGAACTTGTTCCCAAGCCCATTGATCATCCAGTCATTGGCACCCGTTGGATATTCTGAAACAAATTGAACGAGAATGGTTTAGTGACTCGTAATAAGGCTCGACTCGTAGCTCAAGGATACAATCAAGAAGAAGGTATCGACTACGATGAGACATATGCCCCAGTTGCGAGATTAGAATCCATTCGTATGTTATCTGCATTTGCATGTTTTCATAATTTCAAGTTATTTCAAATGGATGTTAAAAGCGCATTTTGAATGATTTTATAAAAGAAGAAGTTTATGTAACTCAACCTCCAGGTTTTACTGATTTCAAAAATCCTGATTATGTTTTCAAGTTGAAGAAAGCCTTATACGGTTTGAAACAAGCCCCTCGTGCTTGGTACGATCGTCTAAAGCTCTTTTCTACTTGATAACGGTATTTCAAATGAAAATGTTGACACTACACTGTTTATAAAATTTTTGAATAATAATCTTCTCTTGATTCAAATCTATGTAGATGATATTATTTTTGGATCTACTGATGAATCTCTTTGTCAAAAATTTTCAAAGTATATACAGAATGAGTTTGAGATTAGCATGATGGGAGAGCTGAAGTTCTTTCTCGGACTGCAAATCAAACAAACCAACAATGGGACGTTCATAAATCAAGCAAAGTACACAAACGATCTATTAAAGAAGTTCGACCTGGAAGCAGTCAAACCACTTAGCACTCCAATGGTGACTTCAACCAAGCTTGATATTGATGAACAAGGCAAATCCGTTGACATACGTAAGTATCGAGGTATGATCGGTAGCTTATTCTACTTAACTGCTAGTCGACCAGACATTATGTTTAGTGTTTGCTTGTGTGCACATTTGTGAGTCCATCTAATTTCTATTATTATTGATTTTATTTAATTATTTATTTTTTTCCTTACCATTTAAATCCTGTGGGTTCATAGTCCATATTTAATAAATTACTATAGTGTATGGATAAGTTTCAGGGTATATATAAAAAACCCTTACAAACCATATCACCCAGGGACTAAAATGCAAAGTTTAAATTCAAACTTTGTATCCTGAATGGGTGTCTACTCCAAATCAAACTCAAACACTGCAGGATCCTTTGGATAACTGGTGATGCAAATTCGAATCTCATTTGAATTATTTGAATCATTTGAATCTCTTTGAAACCTTTTCGATCTCATCCATGATTGACATATACATATATATATGAGAGTCCTCCTGAGAGTTTCTCTACGAACCCTAGCAAATAATCCTTCACCCCTGCCACCAAACTCGAGCAGAGAAGCAAGAGTTTAGAGGAGATTGATTACCTGGTAAGTTTTTCTTCTCATCCATCTGTTTCAATTTGGAATCCTGTTGTTACTGTCAACAAATGGATGGGTAGATAGATAGGTGTTCGTAGTAATTCCTCAATAAGTGCACGGTAGGCCTTGCCTTTGACTTTATGAGGCACACCCCTATGAAGATAACCTAGGTGCAATACATAAACCAAGGGGGTGGGTAATAGGAGTAAGTATCTCTGAGATCCAGAACCTGGGAAACGTGTGACTGCCCCTAAAATCCTACTGACTATATGATGCAGGAAACCATGGTTAGGATAGATGCCTAGACACCAGGGTAGGTATCAGGCATGGGGATACCTAGTACACTCTAGGAATTGATATCACTATCACCATGACATCTTGGATATTAACCTTAAGTACTGTCTTACTTATAGATGTTTCACTAGGGAATAGGTTGGCAGGACCTTAGGATTTAAGAACACAAGGCTTAACCAGATTGATGCCTACATTAGAATGGTCAAGTTAGACAGAAAGGGAATCAGTCCCTGCAGGCTGTGGGTACAGGGTTTAGGCTTAGTAAATCAGAGCCTTGTCTAAGCAAAGAGAAACCCTTGTGTGGATGGTGCAAAGTTGTACATATAACAAGTTTTCTGATGTTCTGTACATATATAGACAACTCTAGCAAGAAGTCCTTTCATAACCTGTACTTAAGCTAAGCTGTCTGCTACAGGAATTGTTCTATTGAATAAAACCAGGGAGTAGTTATTATTCTGTTTACCTACCAGGAAGACTTAAGCAACCTGTTACACTTGGCCTGGGTATGGGACTACTGGGAAGATAACAAGTTAATACACCAAGTGTATTCGAGATCCCATACCAGTTGAAGGGATTAGGTTACCAGTTGACAGTTAAAGCTAGGTGTAAAACTAGGAAACAACATTAGAAATCTATAGGTCATGTCAAATAAAGGTGGAGACAGCAGTAAGTCCCCTGGTTCTAACAAATTCATGACACCAAGGGAACATCAAGACTTCCAAGTCCAGATTTCCTGTCTGCCCCCAAGCCAGTACACAGGCCAAGTGTACTGGATTCACAAGAAGTATTGGATGGCCAGGTCTTTTGTCACACTACTCTAGTTGGTAGGGATGAAATATTGAGTATTGATAAACACCATATCTACCTTACAGTCAAAACAGAGTAATCAAGCTACAACCTATTCACCTGTGGGTTGGAGTGCTCTATGAGCAAACCTGTGAACCATTGTATTGTCCCAAATCCTGTGGGTTGATATAATGCAGTAGGCCAATGGTTAGGGTAGTAGCCTGAGAACCAGGGACATAGGGTTTGCATCCCATATTATCTGACAGGGAGCCACCTAACATCAAGAAAACCTGGAAATGGGTTTTGACACTAGAGTATAGGCATGTGTCCTTTACCTTGCCAGTTGCACCAGGTATCAATTTGAGGGCAGGTTTACTGATAACCTTCATGAATCAAGCCTTGGACATCAGCCAGATAAAGGGACTTATAGAGAAAAACCTGGAACACCTGTGTAATACCAAAACTGGTAACATTTACATTCATTAGGAATTGCCAGGGTGTGGATGTTACTCAGGGGACTTCATTCAGGTTCCAACCTGAACACAGGACAAACCTGAACATTGAAACACACAGGTATGTAGCTGTGCCTAGGAAATTGGTTGCACCAAATTAGAAGTTACCTGTAGATTAGTGTTCTGATGCATGTAGGAAGTACTTCAATGACAGAAGGACAAGGAAGATTGACAAATAGGATGGGGTTAACTCACAGGTACTCCCTAGAGTGTACACAGGGTTGAGTTAGTTTCCAGGAAAGTGAACCAAGTTATGGTAACCCAGTGATATCAATAGTAGGTATCCAGTCTTGCATAGGACATGAATACCATAACTGGTGGGTAGGGTTATCTGTAAACCAGTTCAAAATAGAAAAAAGGGGTTTGGTTTAGACAATAGAAATCCTTCACTAAATAGATTCACTGTTTTTCTGATGTGTTGATACCATTGCTTTACAAATAGGTTCCTTGGACCTTGATTTGGACTCTGACCAGTGCCAGCAGCTCGGGACGCCAGGCGAGTACAGTTTCTTGTTTGCCTTTCGATATTGATCTTTACTATATTTCATTGATTAGTCATTGGTTATGTGATTATTTTCTAATATAAATTGTTGAGTCGGGAATGAGAAGTACCAAGGATGTGTGATCTGACCTTAGACCGTGTAGACCGTGTTGCACTTATCTCTTGTAGACAGTGTTTTATTTATTGCAAAGTAGACAGTGTAGTTCGTGATTATTACTGCATTTAAACTGTGTAGATCGTGATTATTATTTTGTAGACAGTGTTTCTTTACTGTAATATTTTTTGTAGATCGTGTAACTGTAGACCGTGTAACTGTAGACCGTGTAACTGTAGACCGTGTAACTTTAGACCGTGTAGACCGTGTCGCATAATTGTCCCGAGACCGATCATAAGGAATCACATCTGTGCGCAGTTAAACGTATCTTTCGATACTTTAGAGGTACTTCTTCTGTCGGCTTATGGTATCCTAAAACCACATCATTTGACCTAACTGGTTATTCTGATGCTGATTTTGCCGGATGCAAAGTAGATAGAAAAAGTACTAGGGGCACATGTCATTTCCTAGGAAAAGCCCTAGTCTCTTGGTTTAGCAAAGCAAAATTCTGTCACATTATCAACAATTGAGGTTGAGTATATCGCCGCAGGACGTTGTTGTGCACAAATTTTGTAGATGAAGCAAACTTTAGAAGACTTTGGATTGCATTACACACACATACCCATTTTCTGTGATAACACTATTCTATTAATTTGACTAAGAATCCAGTATGTCGCTCTCGTACTAAGCATATCGAGATTCGACATCATTTTCTTAGAGATCATCAACAAAATAGAGATATAGACCTTGTATACATAGACACACAAAATTAATTCGCTGACATATTCACAAAACCTCTAGTGGAAGATCGTTTCAATTATTTACGTCGAGAATTAGAAATTTTAGATGTCAATAATATTAATTAATTTTGTTTTATTAATTAATTTGTTTAATACTCAATAACTGTTTTCGAGACAAGCCTAAAAAGAGTCCGTCTGTCACCACGACTACGGTCGAAGCGAAGCGGTACTTAAGTATTCCCCGGTGAACCTTCGTTAGCTGGGACACTACTCCTACAGCTAATCTGAAACAGATGCTGAGTAAAGAAAATTAATTTATAAAATAATATTAATTATATTATTTGAAATTTAAAATTACTAAACTTTGAATTAAATATTTGAAATGAGTTGATGAAAAGGATATGGCCCACTAATTAAAAAAATAGGAGAACCCTAGGTGAATTCGACCCGAGTTCGGTCCGAATTCGGCCAGAGTTCTGTTGGTGCTGTATGCGTTTTAAACCAGAACACGCGGCCTTCTCCTCTTCATCACTTCCAAACCAATTTATCATCATCATAGCAGCAGCCGAAGAACACCCCAAACCCTAGCTATTCTCCACTCCTTTTCTTTCAATCAACGTGGAGATTTTCATCTAAAATTTGGATTCGTGCGGAGAATCACATCCTCTACAACATACTTGATTCTCGGAAGGTATAACTCCTCTCCTCCACTTTTAAATTTTTAGGGTTTCTTAGTTTTGGGAAAGAATACGTAAGGGATTCAATCCTTTCAAGAGAAAGAAGACCCATGCCAGTGAAGAGGCATCGTCTTCTGACTCGAACACGGATTCCTTTTTTTCTCCGGTCCAATCGGGTGACAGCGTATCGGATGAGTTTTACTTCAAAACTCATGACCAAGCATTATTTTGGTATGCCGATTTTGCTATGCGTACTATATGTACCGGCGCTCCGATTAAGTGGACTGTATTTCCTGATCACCGTCCCTTCTTTGAGGCATTAGGGTTACACCATCTCGCTACCCTACAATTTCCTATAGCTACTAATGCCCTTAGATTGTTCTATTGTAACTTCGTATTCGATACTTTTACCGCAAGGACTCATTTTGGCGGGATAGACATTGAGTTCGATGATGTGTTGTTAGCGAAAATCCTTGGTATTCCAAACGAAGGTGTCCCGCTCGATGACATCACCGACTTCGATTTTTCCGAGGGCACGACTCTTGTTAGTTTCAAGAATGAGCTTTGTACGCTCGCACGTGCTCGTCCTGAAAAGTTCAAGGCCAATAACTTGAACTTGTTTAACTACGAGTTACATCACATCATCTATTCCACTCTTTTTCCCAAATTTATTTCAAAAGATGATGTCACTGCACTAGAACTTTCTGCCATATATTACATTCTTAAGGGGATTCCTTTTTCTGCCCCTAAGACTATCATTCAGATGATGGGTAGATGTCGTGGAAGAGAGCGCAATCTCTCTTATGTGATGCTTATCCCACGCATCTTTCAACATTTTGACATAGACTTATCCACTTGCGCTCTGGACCCTGAGCCCAAGTTTCTTAAGATTTCTCATCGTAGCATTGCCACTGCTCCTCAACCTCATGCACCTGCTCCTACTGCACATGTCCCTCCTCAGACTTACCCTATGACTTTTGAGGGTATTCATCAGCACCTCTCGGATCTGCAGACTTTCTTTGTTGACACTTCCAGGGAACATGAGTTCCGTGACGTGACTCGGTTCCAGCCTATTGTTAACTCTTTTGCCGATCTCAGATTTGCTCAGACCGGTCACTCTGCTAGCTCTCTTCCTAGAGACCCTTCTGTATCTGGTTACCGCATTGATGATGAGGCGATCCATTCTCTGTTCCAGCCAGGGAACGCTTACGATTGGTATCGTACGTCTGGTGCTACTCCACACACCTCTGGAGCTGGCACTTCTGGAGCTGGTCCATCCGGACATGTTGGACATACTGGCACAGCAGATGATGACGATGAGGATGATTTTTGAGTTGTCATACTTTTGAGACTGATGATTTTGTCTTTTGTTTACTTAGAAATGCTCCAACATTCCAAGATAGTATCAGTACTCTTATTAGTTATGTGGTTATGATTTGTGTCTTTTTGATGGACATGTTCTATGCTTCAGTTTAACATTTTATTCAGTTCAGCTTTTCTTATAGCATTATCTTTTATTTATGCTTCCATTATCTTTTGTGTTTCTTCACTGATTGTTACTTATGCATATATTGCGGGGGAGCTTTCTCTTTTGCAATTATTTTGCTAAGTGACAACGGAAGAGAAATAAGATCTAACATCTTCATGGATACAGGTTATGAACAATTTTTTTTTCATTATATATATCAGTACAATTTTGATTTGATAAAGACCAAAGATGTTATATCGATCAAGGTTTGTCAATTATCAAAATGGAGGAGATTGTTGGCCCATTGGTCATGGTCAAACCTGATTTTAATAATTGATCAAACTCTGTCTCGATATACTGCACAATTCAGATGATCACTCAAGATATTTTGGACACTGCTCAAGACCAAAGCTATGTTTGCCACTCGAGACTGTATTTCCTTATGCTATGTAATTTTTATTTTTATTGAATTTAGAAATACATCGTACACCAAGTCGTACTGACAAATAGGCTATCCAAAATTATTTTTCAAAATTGACCTATCGTTTTCAAAATTGATCTATGATTTGAAAAACATCTATTATTTACAAAAGCTTTTGAAGGATTTCAAAAAGCCCAAAATATTTTTCATTAAATTAACCTGACCAACCCTGATAGAACTCGGCCAGAGTTCGGCCAAGGTGAACGTTATGTGAACGTTGGTTTTTGAACTTGGTCTCCCTTCAGTTGCGATTTGTTACAAAGAGTTCTGTCCGAATTCTGTCAGAGTTCTGTCTTTGGAAAAACTATAAATAGAGAGAAATTCTGATCATTTAAAATCACTCATTCACTTTCATATATTCTCTTCTAAAGCTTACGTTTATTCCAAAGAGTTTTCAAAAAGCTTTCATTTTCAAATCCCAAGCCAGTTACAATTCTCTAGTCAATTTGTCGGTACGGTGCGGTCTAGAAGATTTCAGAGAAATTATAATCAGAAGCTTGATTGAAGAAAAACTCATCAAAACTGAAGTTGGTCGAGTTCTTCGTATCAAAGCTCGTGTCTGTAGAAGTTGCAAAGACTTTGTATAAAAACTTGCGAGATTTTTCAATAGTGGATTCAACTGGAAGCTAGAATTCTTCCGACTAGACTAGTCCTCACAAGAGAAAAACCAGTATAAATCTCTGTGTTTGTGTTTGCCTTTTGAACTCTTTTCTTTACAGTTATTACTTTGTGATTATTATTATTCATGTGATCGAACTGCTAACAAAGTTTTTAATTAGCAATATTCCGCTGCTTACTCTATTCACCTCCCTCCCCTTCCCCCCCCTATAGAGTATTCTGCTTTACAATTTCGTTCCTACAACAGTTCCATGCGTAACGTTGGATCTCAAAATATAAATCTATTTTATCTAAGATTATTATATTTATTTTCCTTTTTCTTTTTTATCACACGAAATATTGTAACAAAACCTTTGTGTTTGTCGTTGTACTATATATAACTTAACTAGTAATGTGCATGTGTTTGCACGGGCATAAAAAAGTATGGAAAAAATTTAATATGAATTTATTATAAAAAAAATGTTAGTCTTAGAAATTGAACTCAAGCAATCAAGAAATATTTTCCACCTTCACCAATTGAGTTAAAATTATTTAGTTATAAATATATACTACTTGGACCGGTTATTTCTGAGCAGTTTTTAACCCGTATTATATACTTGAGAGAGATGTTAGAATAACATGTGAAAGGGACTTTCGGAAACAAAGGCTGTCAATAGACTCAATACAAGTGTGCAGACCTAACAACAAGCTTGACAAATCTACAACAAGAAACAGAGACAAATCCAGGTTTTAAGATGACCTTTTCCTTGGTATCAATCCAATTTGTCTCTTGGCCATTTTTCTTGCCATTTGTATAGCATTTTTCTTGCCATTTTTCTTGCCAAATGTTGTTTATGTACAACCACAAAGCAACACCAAAACCAAATTATAATTTTCTGAAAATATTATTAATATCTGAAAATATTCATTTTGCGGTTGTGGTAGATACATAAAGAATGAGCACAAAGCTTGCCGATCTGAAAATCAAATTATAATTTTCTGACTTCTTTATCACAACCAATTTTCAAACACAATTCCAATAGACTAGAAAAATTTTGGAACTTGGGGCTACAAGTCACATCAAATTTATAATCTATTTTCATAGAGTGTGTTAAGATATATCTTGAATCATAAATCTTTAAATCATATATCTAGAATCATATTCCATATGTATGTCCCTAGTACATGTTCCAATTAACCAGTAACTCATCTTGAGAGCATCGACAACATCGACCCCTGCAATATCTATGTGCCTGTTAATTAAGGTCAAGAGGACATAACCTAATCAATTTTCGTATTTGGTGTACTGAAATTTTTTATGTACACGTATTATATTCAAAAATAGTTTACAGATTTCGCTTGGAAAAAATATATATAATGTCTCCCCTTATATAACCTTAATTTTCTAGTGAAAATCAATCCCATTAACCGTAAAAGTAACCAAATTTAGAAGAAAAATTTTAAAGACACTTAATATTTTACTCGGACTAGTTCATTGCTTCAGAACAATTCAAACTGATCCAATTTTTACTCAGGACAACCCAAAATTTTTCTTTAGGACTGCCCTCTATCCAATCCCTCTCCCCCTATCCCGCCGCAACAACCACTAGCACCATCTCCGCCCGCTCGCCGCCATCCCCCAACCCTCTCCAAACAACCCCCTCCCTTAGTCCTCCTCGAGGTCACTCGTATGATGTGCGCCGACGCCCGCGTCGAGTCCGCCGCAGTCAACACGACCATTGACACGACAACTGTCAGGCCCCGTACGGAGGAGGAGGGAGCCGAGCAGATGGCAGAGGAGCTTGTCGAGAGGTTGACGGAGATAGGGTTCTCGTCGAGACGGCAGGGCACAGGAGGCGGGGTAGGGAGAGGGTGAGGAAGTGGAGGGGGAGAATGAGAGGAAGAAGGAGCTCATGTTTGACGGTCCCTCCAATATAAAAAACTGTCAATTTTTTTGACGGTCCTAAAAAATAGGACCGTCATTTTGACGGTCCTAAAAATTAGGATTGTCGAAATATTTAACAATCTTTCCAATAGAAAAGACTATCGACAATCCTTCCAATAAAAAAGACTTTACTGTCAAAAAAGAAAATTGACAAACTTATAAATATTTTTTTCGATGACAGTCTGAAACATTTTTTCGATGACAAACTTATATATAAGTAAAAAAAATTGAATTCGCCTAAGTAAAGCCTTTAGAAATTTCTTATTTTATTTTTCTGACTTGTTAAGTCTGCAAAAACTAACTTAGCACACACAAAAATTGTAAAAATGCATTAAAAAACAACAGAACGATAAAAGCATCAACGTCAGACGCTTCACCTGAGAAAAACGTTTCTGCTGATAAAACGTCGGACAATCCAGGATTTTCGTTATAGAAATAACAAACGGTCCATTTTTATAGTTTTAGGATGTGTTTGATTGCAAGGTGGAAAATATGTGGAAAAGAAATTAATTCCATGGAATTATTTTCCTAGGAAAAAAATTTCATGGAATTTTAAAAAAAATTCATGGAAAACTTAATTTGGGTGTTTGATTGCCATTATTTTCCACGGAAAATAGTTATTTTCCATGGAAAATGATATTTTCCTATGGGTTGGACAAGTTTCATTTTCCACCATTTTATATGAAAATATGGAAAATGATAGTTTTTTGGAAAATAATTCCATGGAAAATATAAGCTATCAAACACTACAATTTGTGGAAAATTTGTGATGGAAATATTTTTCAAGGAAAAAAAGCCCAATCAAACACAGCCTTAAAGTTTCGAATACTTAAAAAACAACGGTAATGTGGAACAATCTGAAACCCTAAGGCCTCGTTTGGTTCACGGAAAGGAAATGCATTCCTTTGTATTTTCCATGGGAATGGAAAAGTATGATTCCTGTCACATTTTCTTTCCGTTGTTTGGTTGATGTAGGAAAGAAAAACAAAAATATAGCAATGTTCCAATAATATCCTTACATATAAAATAAAAATAACATTATAAAAAATAACATTAATGGTAAAATAAGCAATAACACATGGTTACTTTTGTCATAGCTTTTGTAATAAATGTTAGGAAATGAGGAGGGAAAATTAATCCCATGGATCATGAGTGGAACCATATTCCCTCCAATTTTCTCCCTTGTGAGGAAATTGATTCCCAAGTTTGTGGTTACCAAACAAAGGAAAGGAACAACTTTCCTTTCCTACTTCCTGTTGGACTTGGTACCAAAAAACCAAGTCTCACTCATATTCCTATGCATACACGTTGGAGAATTCTTAGATCCCTTTATGTTGGATGAACATGCTATTTTTGGGTTACTTTATCAGTATATATATACTACTCCATTCATCTTGGAAAATACACTCTTGGCTTTTAGTGATTTTCCTACAAAGTCTCTCTCTCTTTCTTTTCACTCTTCACCTCCAACTTCAAATTTTGTTCTTCCAATTTTTTCGTTCTGGGCAAAGCTAAGTTCAAGGTCACTCTTTCTGAGTTGTGTGCGACGAGGAGATACCGGTAGAGCGGGAGTTTTACCACTAAGAGCATTCAGAACAAGTCTGCACATAGACCCGAATCAACTCTTAGGGCAGTGCTTCGTGCGCGACTTTTCCGGAGGCCGGTAACATTTACTTTATTTTATTTTGCTTGCAGATTTTTTGGAATAATTTTCAACAATCTAAGAGTTGATTAAATAATTAGTTAATGGTATAAATATTTGTACAAAAATATATGCCACAAATTTGCTTGGTGTGAAAAAAATATCCATTACTATTGCTTTCCTTTGTTACTATTAGTCTGTTCTTAATTTACAGATTCCACTTTCTCTAAATGACATCCAAAATTAGCTTCTTGAAAACCTTTTCAAAGGAGTTTCTTGTTATTTTATGCTTATAAGGCTACATTCAATATAAATGTACAGAGTCAGGCATGTATGATGAATATTTCTCATTTTTTGAGAACTTGCTAACAAAGTGAAAATAATCGTTTCTCCTCACTATAGACATTTATTTTTTTTACTGTTGAACATTTGCTTGCCTAGCAACTAATATTCCTAACTGACAAACATTACTTTGTCGACTAATAAATATTCCTCACTATTAAATTTTGTTCCTCTTCAAACAAAAGGATTGAGTGCTTAAACATTTAATTGCCTAGTTATTGTTAACGATTCTTTATTTTCAACAAATATTCCATTGAAAAATTGCTAGCCCAATATATATATTCATATATATTGCTCCTTTGTAACATCTTTCTTTTAACATACAAATTGCTTAATTTGTTTACCAAACTTACTTTAGAAATAATTTCGCCTACTATACCAAGTTTTGTTTAGCAACATTTCTTAGCAAAATTTGTTGTCACTTATTATTTTGTCACCATAAAGCAAAGTTATTTGCTGCCTTCAAACAGTTTTTCATTTTGTTTGCTGTACTCAAACCATTTTTTCAGCATATACTAAATTTGTCTTCTAGCAAAGTTTGATGCATTCATACTAAATTAGTTTATCCATATAAACTAAGATTGTTAAACAATCCGTCTTTTAGCAAATTTTCTCTACTACTAATAAGTGTCTTTAAGGAAATTGTTAAGACAAAAGACAATTTCTACTAGACATTTTTTGTTAGAAAATTGTTAGATAATTTTGCTAGACAATCTTTATATATATTGTCAACAATTTTTGTACTATTAATTATTGTTAGACAATTTTCTTATTCAATTGTCATCATTTAAGATGCACATTGTTTAATAAATCTTGGCTAGATATTGCTTAATATTTGTTAATTGTCATATCAATAACAAATATATTGTTATTTCTAATATATAACTATTGTAGTCTCATAAGTCTGTTTCTATAAATTAACACATTAGATAAACATTATTTTGTTAGTATCTTGTGCCAATACTAGTTGGGTAATTTCTTTTACTCAATATTTCAATTTAGGATAAATTAAACAATAAATTGATATAGTAAGATTCCTTTAATTTTAAAGTTCTAAAGTAGAGATTTGTTTGGGAACAAGCCAAAAGGGCCCTTCTGTCAAAAAGACATAAATCGTCTAAGCGACCGGTCCTTAAGCGTTCCTAGTGAACCTCCGCTTGCTGGGATCCGACCCCTACAGCTAACCCAACCTTATCAAAACTTGAAAACTAAAAGTTTAAAGGTATATTACTAAAATCATTTGAATTGTCCATTTTTAGCTTAAACCATCTTTATTGAGTAAATAATCTCTGCAGACTTTAGAAACCAAATTGTAAGTTCTAAGAGACTTGGAACAGAAATCAGATTAGGTTGAAGTCCATAGATATATCTGACTCCATAGCTATACAAAATTGTAATGGAGGCAAATAAAGTAGTTTTCTCTAAGAATGATTTGTTTGTGGGGAAATGTTTTGTGAAAGATGGACTGTTTATTTTGAGCACTATGAATAAATTTAAGATCCTTCTTTTGTTGCAAATGTTGAATCTTCGAATGTTTGGCATGGTAGATTAGGTCATGTGAACTTAGGATCTATTAAAATGATGATGAACTTAGATCTTATTCTCAAGTCTCCCATAGATGATGAACACAAATGTGAGATTTGTGTTCAAGCCAAACACACTAGATTGCATTTCAAATCTGTCCATAGGGATTATGAACTCCTAGAACTTATCCACAATGATGTTTGTGATTCATAAGGTTTTGACCCGAGGCGGTAGGAAATACTTTGTTACTTTTATAGATGATCATTCAAAGTATTGTTACACCTACCTCCTTAAGACAAAATGAAGTTCTAGACAGATTTAATTTCTATAAGTCCGAAGCTGAGTACCAGTTAGATAGAAAGATTAAAATTCTTAGATCAGATCGTGGTGAAGAGTATACCTCAAATGAAATGACTAATTTCTGTGAAGAACATGAAATTATTCATGAGTCAACGCTCCTTATTCACCACAGTCCAACGGAGTTGCTGAAAGGAAGAATCACACTCTGTTAGACATAGTCAATGTCATGCTTCTCAGCTCAGGTGCTCCTGATAATCCTTGGCAAGAAGCCCTTTTGTTAACCTGCTATATCCTCAACAGGATACCTAGTAAGACTAATGATAAAACACCTTATGAGTTATGGAATGGTCGAACCCCTAGGATTAATTACCTCAATGTTTGGGGATGTCGAGCTAAGGAAGGGATTCCTGAACCTAAGAAGAGGAAGATAGGACCTAAAACTGTTTATGCTGTTCATAGGATATGCCCTAGATAGTAATGCCAATAGATTTTTTGTAACACATTCTAAAGTAAATGAAATCTCTAACAACATGATTATAGAAGCTAGAGATGCAGTTTACTTTAAGAATATTTTTTCCTTCAAGGATAGAACCCCTTCATCTTTCTCTAACCCTTCTCTTATTCCATCTACTAGTTCTCATGATCAAATACCTAGGTCTCAACTGAACTAGTCATAAAACCTAGAAGGAGTAAAAGATAAATAATTTAAAAGAATTTAGGAGCCCTCAACTTATGAAGAAGCCATATCTTCTCCTGATGCCCCTTTCTGGTAAGAAGCTATTAACAATGAGTATAACTCTATTATGGAGAACAATACTTGGTTTCTAGCATATCTTCCTTTAGGTAGCAAACCCACAGGTTGTAAGTGGATCTTCAAAAATAAGCTTAGAGCCGATGGTATCATAGAGGAATACAAGGCAAGACCAGTAGTCAAATGATTTATCCAGAAGAAAGGATTAGATTATTTTTTATACCTACTCACCTGTAGCTAGAATCACTTCTATTAGAACCCTTCTAGCCTTAGCTTCCATTCATGATCTGCTGATCCATCAAATGGATGTAAAGACAACATTTCTAAATGGAGATTTAAAGGAATTTTTATGGAGCAACCTGAAGGTTTTATTGCTAAAGGCCAAGATAACAAGGTTTGTAGATTAGTAAAATCCCTTTATGGCCTAAAGCAAGCTCCCAAGCAATGGCAGAACAATTTTGACAAAGTCATTCTAAATTTTGGTTTTGTGCCAAATGAATATGACAAATGTTTGTATTCTAAAAATACAAATAAAAGTTGTGTTATCTTATGCTTGTATGTTGATAATATTCTTATTCTAGGATTTTCACTGGAACTGATAAATAACACTAAGAATTATTTATCTAACCAGTTTGATATGAAAGATCTAGGTGTAGCAAATCTTATCCTAGGAATACAAGTATACAAATGCAAAGAGGGTTATACTCTTTCCTTAGACATTCAATTGAAATGATTAGGTCTCTTATGTACATAACAAATAGGACCATAACCAATATTGCATTTATTATTGAGAGACTAAGTAGATATACTAGACATCCTGGTATCATAAAGGTTACTCAGATGCAAATTGGGTAACTAATTCACATGATGTGAAATCACTAGATATATTTTACCCTAGCAGGAGCTGCGATCTCCTGGGGATTATGTAATCAAACTATCATAGCCAGAAGTTCAATAGACTTTGAAATGATAGCTTTGGACATTACCTGTACAGAAGCCAAATGGCTTAGAAATCTTATTATGCATATAACTGTTTCGGTTCATCATATTCCTGCAATTTCTATAAACTGTGATAATAAATCTGTTATAGAACTACTAAAGCATGATTCTGTGAATGCTAAGATGAACAGGCACCTGCAGCTGCACTTCAAGTCAATAAAAAGCTATTGGACAATTTGTGGTTCTTGACTATAAAAGTCATAAAAAGAACTTTACAGATCTCTTGACGAAGAGTCTGTTTACTCTTGACGAAGAGTTTGTCTAGGACATTGATCATATAATCATCGAGGGGGGTGGGGTTAAGCCCATAGTATAGTCACCAGCAGTGACAACCCAACCGAGTCTGACTGGAGATCCCAAGAAGCCGGTTCAATGGATAGGAACAAGCTGGACTAGGTGACTATTATAGAACACTGACCTGAAATTAATTTCTCTTTAAAATAAAAGCCCAGGAGGCTGTACATGTGTACATTAATACCCCATCCCTATGGTGACAGTGTTCCGGTGTGATATGGTTAGGGTGAGTTTAAACTCTTAATAAGTCCAAGCATGATATGCAGGGTTGATACCTATCACCAACCCTTGAGGACTTACCTATATGAGAGGTCGTGAAGGCCGCGACTATGGGATAGGACGATCCTAGACAACTCTCATGAATATCGAATAAATGCCCATGGCCAATCAAAAGCGCCAACCGATAGACTCAAGAACCTCTAGCGTACTATGTGTGTTATTTTCTGAATCTGGTTCAAGAAGTTTGATTCAGGGCATAGTCCATCAAGTACTTCTTCAGATTAAGACAATAATCACTAAGTGAGATTCAAGGCTGTAGTCCATCTCATCCATGCATAGTATATATATTTGCCCAGATACTGTCTCTCATATTCTTCTCTTTCATTTTTTTGGAACTTGGTTTTTTGAGGGGGGATTGTTGGACTTGGTACCAAAAAACCAAGTCTCACTCCTATTCCTATGCATACACGTTGGAGAATTCTTAGATCCCCTTATGTTGGATGAACATGCTATTTTTGGGTTACTTTATCAGTATATATATACCACTCCATTCCTCTTGGAAAATACACTCTTGGCTTTTAGTGATTTTCCTACAAAGTCTCTCTCTCTTTCTTTTCACTCGTCACCTCCAACTTCAAATTTTGTTCTTCCAATTTTTTCGTTCTGGACAAAGCTAAGTTCAAGGTCACTCTTTCCGAGTTGTGTGCGACGAGGAGATACCGGTAGAGCGAAAGTTTTACCACTATGAGCATTCGGAACAAGTCTGCACATAGACCCGAATCAACTCAGTGCTTCGTGCGCGACTTTCCCGGAGGTCGGTAACATTTACTTTATTTTATTTTGTTTGCAGATTTTTTGGAATAACTTTCAACACTTCCTTGAATCCGTGAACCAAACGAGGCCTAAGGCTGTGTTTGATAGGAATGATGGAAAAGTGGAAGGAAAGAAAAATAGAGAGATGTATTTTCCTTCCACATGGAAAGGAAAGAACATTTCCTTCCTTTGTGTTTGGTAGCAAGGATGGAAAAGATAAGAGATGCATTTTCCTTTGTTTGATATGATAGAAAAAGTGGAAGGAAAGAAAGTGAAAAAATATAGGATTTACCAAAACTAAAAACACTTATTTATCATTTGACTTCATAAATAATTTTTAAATAATACATTTATATGGGGGGTATAATTGTTAATTAATACAAGCCTTCACTTTTCCTTCCACTTTTTCTCCCACTTTTGGAGGGATGATTTTTTAGGTTATGAGGAAAAAGTAATCCCTCCACTTTCCCTTCCTTCCTATTTTCCTTCCATACCAAACAAGAGAAAATGAATATTTTCCTTCCTCCACTTTTCCCTCCTCTATTTTCCTTCCTCCACTTTTCCCTCCTACCAAACATACCCTAAGGCCTCGTTTGGTTCGCGGAATGGAAAGGAAAGGAAACTGATTCCTTGGTATTTCCTTTCCTTCAGAAAATTATAATTCCTATAAACTTTCCTTTCCGGTGTTTGAAAAGATCGGGATTATAGCCGAAATATATCTTTAATTTCCATTATAGTGTTTGGTGTTTGTAAGGAAAGGAAACAAAATCAAGTCAATTTTCCAAAATTACCCTCGTGCTAATAAAAATAATTATTACTTAGAAATATTTTTGTCTAAAAGATATTATGGATAAAAATGGTAAATAATATTATGAACATGGATATTTTGGTCAAAAAATTTTGTAATAAATGCGAAAAAGTTGGAGAAAAAGTGATTCCTTAGATAAATGGGAGGAACCACTTTCCTCCCTATTTTTCTACCTCTTGGAAATCATTTTTCCTTTCCAACAACTTTCCTTTGACTCCCAAACATAGAAAAAGAATCACTTTCCTTTTCCAAGCTCAAATTCCGGTAACCAAACGAGGCATAAGGGCTCGTGTGGATCAAGTTTTTGTATTCCTAGGAATACATTTTCAATTCATTTTCCATGGAAAAAAAAATTCAACATTCCCATACCCATGTTTGGTTAGATAGAAAATAGGTAGTCCAAAAATTTAAAAACTTTCATCTCCATGTTTGGTTTAAAAATGAATAGAAATATTAATTTATTTAGTTTTCCTTTCATACCCTTTCATTAATTTCATGATAATTTACATGTTTGAGATAGAAGTTGAAAATTTGAAAATAAAAAGAGGATATAACCGTCCAAACAAAATAGCCAAACATCATTCCTAGGAAAGCAAATCTATTCCCAATGAGGGGCTTAGAAATAGCTTTCCCAAGTCAATGAGAATAGCTTTCCCCTCTACGCACATCATATTCCCTCATTTCCAATCCTAAACATACCAAACATGGGTAAGGAATTCAAAACCCATTTCCAAGCCACAAAAACTTGAACCAAACACCTCCTAAATATTTTGGCTGAGAATGGCCGCAAACGATATATTCACAAAACTCATACGCTTACAGCATATATATTAAAAGAAACAGTAGAAGAAAAACAAGTCAAAAATAAGCCACGATGCAAATCTCTTGCTCTTATTTATCACGATGCAAATCTCTTATATATATATATATATATATATATATATATATATATATAGGATCGGAAGTCCCGTTCTAGAGCCCCGCCGAAGCCCTCCATCCCTTAGCCGTTGGATCGTACGGCATCCGATGGTGCGGGAAGGGGAGGGGAGAGGGGCAAGGGCTTTGGGGGGACTCGGCGGACAGTATCTTGATCCCCGCTATATATATATATATATATATATATATATATATATATATATATATATATATATATTCTTCCTCGAAACAAATCCCAATTACTAAAAATACAACATAAACCTTATTTCTACTTCATAGATACCAGTAGGAAATAAAAAAGAAAAAAACCCAAGAAACCCCAAGGACGTTAACATTCCTCTGTACATGATACACGCCATGTGCAAATCATTCACCTTGCATTGTTGGTGTTTCCCTGAGATGCCCTGGGAGCTGCATTCACCACAAGAAAAGATATATTATTCTCTTGCTATGTTGCCCAAACAAAACTACGACACAGCAACATACCATTTACGGGCACGGCACATATTTTTAACGGCCTATTGCATTTTGGAGCGCATGTGTCGTCCAATGCCCTTTTTATAACCTAATACTTCGCAGATGAAGATTAAGGTTCGGTTTGGGATTGTTCATCTCGACTGCTGCTGCTTATTTTTTTGAGCAGTCAAAGATGTTTGTTAAGACCTGCTTATAAAAATCTTCTAGAAAGCCAGCTCATTATTAGGGTAGGTTTTGAAAGCACTTGTGATACTGCTGTCAAAAGCTGCGTATGATGCCAGTTTTTTTTAAAGAAGTGACAATCTCAAACCAAGCCTAAGCTGCAAATATATGTTACCCATCATTGGGTTACAAGCGGCACCTTCAACAAGTTACATTTTGGGCTCGTTCGTTCTTGCTGAAGCTCATCGCCAAGAGTACCCACAATGCAAACCAAGCTAAAGAAGCTGCAAAAACTGCCATCCACAAAGCAAAAGATGCGACTGCCCGAAATTGAGCAAAAACGAACATAGATTGCACGAGCACGAGATGATTTTGAATATCTTGCCAAACATGATGATGGTGATCTAACTCTATTATCCGGAAATTAGCAATTGACTGTATTACTATAGGGTTTGGGCCAGTCCCCTCCAAGTGGGGCAATGGACCAATCCTCTCTTTTGTATTGCACAGGTCAAATCCAACTTATGTGTAGGGCTCGGGCTATTTCCCATATACTTCCCAATTTGTTTTCAGTAAAATGCCAAAAGCCCCCACCAACCAAGTCGTTTGCAAAAAAAAAAAGACCTGAGTGATGGGCAATGAAAATGGGTAATGCAGATATTTCATCATGACCTTTCTCATATTGTCGAGTTTGAAATTATGAAAGCACAATTGATGGAAGTAATTGGAAAGATGTTTTTGGCCATCCTGATCGTGAACTTGAAAAAGGAAATTATGAAGACGATAAATGAAATGAGAAATTGATTTTACCTAAATTGACAGCCTCTGAGCTTTTCATGAGACGAAGACGCTTGCAAGATCCAACAAACATTCTGCAAGCAAGTAAAATTTATATGAGATCTTGCTTATCTATGACAAAACTTGTGTGGTGTATAAGAAAAGCAACAAGTAAAAAGTCTGGGAAGGTTATGCAATCGCATATCAAATTCCAAAAACATGCATAAAAATCTAAGGTGAGGACTTGTAGTATGTTACTCCTACAATTTGAAATACAACAAAGTTCCAACATAAACTAGATAAAAAAAGGTAAAAGGAAAAAAGTAAATTAGAGACAAGTTTCAAGGTCATAATAATAATTTATAAAAATGTGTTTACCTCAGAGAAGGCAAGTTACCGCGTCATAGGCAATCCATGAATGCCAATCCATTCAAGGTTAGATCCAAATCATTAACTATTGTCCAGTCATTAGAATAGTGATAAGAGCTTCTAGTAGACAAGTAATTAGAAAAACCACTTACATCATATTTCATATGCTTTTATATAATGATTCAGTAGTAAACTGCAACACTATTATGTCAAATATTTATAACTTTTATATTACCAAAAATGATTTTTTTACTAAGTGGTGGGAAAAGTTACCCCTAGGTTCCACTGATGGTAAATAACGAACAAACTACCCAAGTCTGATACGTATATGCAACAAAATTATTCACTTGCAATGTCTAATGTGTATATGCAGCCATAGTTTACACTTTCGGACGATACCGATCCGATACAGCCGATACCGATATGGTTTGGCATGTCCCGATCTGATAATGACCGATACCGACATTGGGGATCTGTTTTCCGACCAATTCGGCAAAGAAAATTGAACGTAAAAGACGAATCAATGAAAGTTTAAAGTATAATGAGGTTGTAAAAGCATGTAAAAGAAGAAAATTTATCTATTGCATGTAAACCAATCGGTAAGGTTGACTGCTATTTTATTTAATTTCAAAACTACTAAGAAATAACACTGAGAATACTTAAAATTATGTCTAAATGTATAAAATATATATTTTTAAAAGTTAATAATTTATTAATAACTATTTGTTTTCCAATACCAAAATATCTGATACTCCGATCTGAAACCAGCGATGCTACCGATATCGCCGATACCGATACTCGTAGGGATGGTCCGATACCGATACTGCGAACCTAAACAATTCTTCATTCACAGTTGTCTGACCAACTTGATTAAATTGAAAATCAGTTCCAAGTTTGACTGTTTAAAAAGAAATCTAGGCCCGCAGCTCTTGCCCAGTTTGAAATCTTATATGTCAACCTAAAATCTGGATCAGAGTGCCCATAGAGTACAATCTTATCATTTACCCTTTCACCAATGGCTTGTGCTCCCTTTAGAAGTACCAAATTCCTAGAGCTGAGGAATCAAGAACAACTTCAATATGAGTTATAAGATAGTGAGCAATTCTCACAGCTTCAGAAACCCCGGGACTAAAGAGCAAGGTCTGAGGGATCCAAGCTCAAGCTCACCCAAGTCGAGAAATGAAACGAAAATCACCAGAGATACCAAAGGGGCCTCAGTGTGAATACTCTTCTCTCTGAAAGATTCCGAAACCTTGTCCGGATATGCAGAAATGCTAACAAGACATAACGGATCTTAGGCAATGTTGGAGAGTGCAGAGACATGCTAGTTCCTATAGTCTTTCTATCACTCAGAGCAAAAACTTCCATAGACCCATACTTATTGGCCAGCTGCAGGTTGATTATCTCTTGACCCTCCCAGAAACGGGTACAAGTCGAGTTCTTATGGTAACCTGTGAAAATAACTGTTCTGGTCCAACGGTTTATTTTCACCAATCCTAAATAATTTTTCTTTCTGAGGATACCCAACTTTTATCATATGTTTCCAATTTTATCATATGTTATTTTTATTTTTAATGTAATTCTTCATGTACTGATTTACTTCAGTTCCACACCCGGTTAACTTCAGGAGTATAGTCCAAATTCAGAATCCTAGTATTGGTTGAAGCCATTTCAGCCATGACGTTCCATGGATCTATACTCTTCTCTCGCCACATAAAAGGACTATCAACAGGAATGTGATCTAGTCTATCATTTCCCCTATGCTTAATGCTGCACCTCTGCTTTCACTCTGTAAATTGACAGTAATACTTAGATAATTATTTCATACACCGCCATTGGAAATTTCATACTATGTCGGTAACTTCAAAAAAGCGACACATGTTAATATTAAGTAGTTAGGGGGTACATGTCATGGCTATTTCGTAAATGTCAATCGAGTCTAAACTTCCATTGGGTGCAAGGAATAGGAATTCTACTACTTTTACTTCTATATATTTGGTTACACATATAGCGTATTTGGCAATTGGAAACTTGGAAGGAAAGTAATGGAACAAGTACTTTCAAGTAGACGTATTATTTGGCAATTGAAAAGTAAGATTGGAAACTTATAGGCCCCGACCATTAAATTGGAAACACCTCAACATCCCACTCTCTATCCAGATAGGTGGGAAGCCATAAAAACAATAACGACTGAGTTGTTTATTATGTACTTTCTAGAACCTAAAAATCCAAATTTGAACCCTCCATTTTAATAATCAACACCGTGTCATCGCACCAAGTTCATGTCAAGGTAGTCAAAGGCGCACTTGAGGCGCAAAGGGTCCATATCGCCCGAGGCGCAAGGCGCACTTAAGGCGTGCGCTCGAGCGAAGCGAGGCGCAATATATATATATATATATATATATATATATATATATATATATATATATATATATATATTGCATTGATAAACATGTGTGCTTCCAATTCCTCCCTTGTGTAGGTTAACATGCAATCACTTTAAATTGAATTTTTAGGATATCCTTGAAGTGGAAAATTCAAATTAGCATGACTTGATCTTATAAGATGGAAATTATATATATATATATATATATATATATATATATATATATATATATATATATATAAAAACAAAATTACTAATGTAAGTAATAAAACAAACATATTAAATGAAGTTAAAAAACAATATTATGAAGTCGGGAAAAAAACTAACAAAAAATGATGTTAGAAAACAGTATACATACTAAACAAGTTAAAAAACAGTATTCAAAGTAAAAAAGTTAAAAAAAAACTAGAGAAAAAAAAGTAAAAAAATAACAAACAACAGTTCAAAAAAATAGCAGCTTAAATAACACTCAAAACACTCCGCCTGGAGGGCCCTGAGGTCAAGGCGCGCCTAGGCACGCCTTAGCTATTCCAAGGCGCTCGGGAAAGGCGTGCCTAAGGCACGCCTTAAGAACTGTGCCTCGCCTTGAGTGTCTTGAGGCCCTACCCCTGCGCCTAGGAGCAAGGCGCGCCTTTGACTACACTGGTTCATGTATCCTAGTTTCTAGCAAGCAAAGAGGATTTTGATTTGGAAACTTGGTTCCTCTTATTTAAAACCAGAAGGAACTATGATTCTAAATTTTTAAAAGATCCCAGTTGTCAAAATACCCTATTTGAAACTGAACTTGAGACGTATGAGCATAGAGAAATTAAAAAAAATATACCAAATGGCGGGTCAAGAGAAAGGTGTTAGATTTTGGAAAGTAATAAAAAATGAGTCATTTGTTAACCACTTTCCACCTAATTAGATGAAAATTAAATGGGAGAAGTTTTCAATTTCTTTATGGAGCCTACAAGTTTCCAACCTTAGTTTCCATTGGCAAAACATGCAACCGGTGGAAAGAAGACAGTTTTCACTAATTTACTACGAGAAGTTTGGATAGTAGAAAAACATTTTCTGATTATTATTGACTAAATTTTAACATTTTCTCATTATTATTGACCAAATTTTCAGAACAAAATAGTGCACGCAGATGACTTTTCTTGCCACTTAAAACATTTTTCGTACAAGTAAACACCATAGTTTGCAATATCGGCCGATGCCGATACCGATCCGATATGGCCAACACCGACACGGTTTGACATGTCCCGATCCAATACCGACCGATACGATACTTGACCGATACCGACATTGGGGATCTCTTTTTCGGTCTATTCGGCAATGAAAATCAAACGAAAAAGACCAATTAGCAAGGGTGTAAAAGCATAGTAAGGTTGTAAAGCATTAAAAGAAGAAAACTTATCTATTGCATGTAAACCAATTGGCAATGGTGACTATTATTTATTCAATTTCAAAACTACTAAGAAACAACACAAAAAATACTTAAAATTAAACCTAAATGTATAAAATATTTTTTCTAAAATTTTAATAATGTATTAATAATTATTTGCTTTCTGATAACAAAAAATCCGAAACTACAATCCGAAACCGCAGATACCAATACTCATAAGAAGGGTCCAATACCGATTCCAATACCGATACCACGAAACTTGGTAAACACAGACCCCTTAAAATCTGAAGGACCTATATCATTTTGAGAACCTAGCAACCATGGCATTCTCCAACTTCAATAACATCATTCTAAATATGTTATCAAGTTCTGAAAAAACAGCTACAACAAGGCATGCTAAGCAACTCCATCTCTTCTCATCAAATAGAAGACTCCAAATCAATGACAGTATACAGCTATATATATATATATATATATATATATATATTGACTAAAGTAAAATATAATCTACTAGGCCAAACGTTAACATCTTAAACATAATTCAGTGAAGATTTTCCAAAGAAACAAACTAGGCTAATTAAGATACAGATTGGACAAATAGAGTACATACGAGTTATGTTTTGCAACTACAAGTTAAAAGTGGTCAACTCAAATGATACTTACTTCCACGGGACATCCCCAACCAGCATCCAGTCACCATCCTTGTCCTCGTAAGTAGGCACGTACTCTGTCCCACTAACCGGATCCACCAACCTCCTCTCATTTGAACAGTTACCTGTTCATTAACCAAAAACCTCAGGGAAAATTCACAGTCAAATCATCAAGTCAGTAACAATTCTGTGACTTACGGATCTTAAAGCAGGAGAACATCTCTTCCAGTGCAGCCAGCAGCTGCTGGTAACCGCCGTAGGTCCCCAGGTTAACCTTCCTCAGGTAGGGGGCACCGTCGACAGCAACCTTCACGTAGGTGCAGCTCTTCATGGCATTCTTCCGGAAAGATCTCACAGGTGGCCATCCTACCACTTGAGCCCTTAATTCGAAATATGTGTATCAGTAACCATTGTGACTCGACCAAAGTCACTATACTCATTCCAAAATATTCGGGCTTGGATACATGAAATCTTTGTGAACATTATATTCTACAATGATATCGGTATTGTGTATATTCTTGAAATAAAGGGTGTTCTTTAACGAAAATCAATCAACTACAATTGTTGGACTTTGGAAGGAACCCAGCTCACTATTAGGCTCGTACGCCAGTCCAAGCTAAGATGGTGCTAGGATGGGTCCTCCCACCTTGTAGCCGACTCTCATATATCAAATAGGAGAGGTTGCCACCTACATGCTTGGAAAGCAAGTTAGGCTTAAGAGTTTTGGTAAAGCCTAACCAAATCCTATACATATGGGGAGCCTCCTTATCTACATCTCCATGGATAATGAGGCTGCACATAGGTAGGGGTGGAGCCTAAATAACTCCTTAAGAAGGAGGGAGGGGGTGTGGAGGAGGTTGGAAACAAAGTACTAACCTTGACCAGTAACCGTAAGTTCATTTATTTGTTCTTCAAACTGTTAAAGGATCAATAGAAATACTTTGTGAATTTATATGGGATTAATAAGAATATGCTGAAAACAGGATAAGCAATATGTGGAGGTTACTTCAGCAGAGAAGTATCTACTTTTCTTTCATCTTTGTTCTTTAAAAATATTCACATATGTAAAAGTTTTTTAGTTCTTTAAAAAGGAGGGTGGCACCCAGCCTGCCTTTAACTCCCCTAGGTAGAGAATGATACTGGAGTTTCAAACACTCGTCTATCATCTTAAAATAACTAGATACATGCATGATCTTCAAAGCAATAAAAACATATAGCCTAGGGCCCATTGAGATCTATTCATTATAGATCGTGTTTGTTGTAGCATTCCAGTTTGTTTGCCATGACATGGATGATGCTTGAGATCTAGGGTTTTATTTAAATATGTGTTAATGTCAATGATACTTTTTTGCAACATAATAATTAAATGAAATCATGTTGTTAATTAGTTAGAAGAGTAGATCTAATTGAACTTTTGTCTTAATATGTCTAGTAAAAGTACAAATCCATGATATTTTTGGCGGACCATTTAAGGGTTAATCTTTTTTGGATTAGATGTCAATTCTACATAGATCCATGAATGTGACAACAAACTATATTTGGAGATCATATCATATGTTGTTTATGATAGAAAAAGCGATTGCAAATGTGAAACAAATAACTATTCACCATAGATTGGTAGACAACAATTAAAGGGTTCTTCCATAAAGATCTCACCATCATGAGTCCGCTGGCATCAGCGAAAGAAGGGTTGGGTTACACTACTCTCCGTGTGTAACTAAGTTACACCTAGCAGATGTCACCCTTGCATCATACAAGATCCGTTACAGTGAATATAACTTGTTTGGTAAAACATCTCATTGTGAGATACTTGTAGAGAAAAATTGTTTTGTCATGATGGATCTTGCATGATCCAAGGATGATATCTACTAGGTGAATATAACTTAGTTGCATACAGCTAGTATTGGTAATTCAACCTACTAAAAAAGGAAATCCATCTATGAGTTATCCACAATAACTATATACTAGTCAACTAGAATCGTTAATACACCTACCACCAAAACAAGTCTATACTTCAAAATTATTCAATGATAGCCACTAAGTTCAATTTGCACTATAATTAGTAATTTCGAGCACAGCTGGTGAAAGAACAGGTCTATGAGAAGTTCGAGTAGCACAATAATATTAATCCTACTTACAAAAGCAAGCCAAATAAAATCCCTACAAATTGACCATGAATATAAGACTTCTCTAATTTAACTGGTTTAAATATGTTTTAAAAAAAATATTATAACGATTTCTGACATGAATTCTACTCATCAGAAGTTGATGGAAACTCTTATGAGTGCGATTACAGCTTCTTGTTTATAAAAATAGCAAAGTTCACATTTTCACATGAGATTTCATCCAAAGTTCGGATTTTGATCCCATATTTCTTCAAACATAGTAAAAAAAAATCAAGGAGAGAGAGGGAGGGCGTACTTGGCGGCGGGGGACTTGTCGGCGGCGTTGCTCCGTCCGGCGTCGGAGTCGGCCGTGACGTCGCCTCCGATGGAGGAGACGCCGCCGAGGCTGAGCTCGAAGCCGCGCTTCCTGTCGGGTTCGGGCCTGGAGGAGGACCCGGACCCGCCTCCGCCTCCGGGGAGGCCGAGCGTCAGCACGGTGTCCTCGTAGTCGAGCCCCGAAACGTCAGACTCCGTCGAGCTCCTCCCGGTCTCCGTCGTCGACATGCGCACTTCACTTCTGTTTCTCTCTCTCTCAAGAATTTAGGGTTAAGGTTAGGGTTTCCCCCTCTCTCTCTCTCTCTCGAAATGAGAGGGAGGAAAGAAAGGTGTAGGTTATAATGGAGGAAGGTGGAGGGTCAGATTGGGGAGATCTGCCGCCACGAGGGCAGGGAACCGACGGCTGAGATTTGTCGGAGTGGGGGAGGAGGACAGGAGCTGCGTGTGCCCGTGCTATTGTGGACTGGGACGTTGGAATGTGGGCCCCTGACATGTCGGTTCGCGCTGTCCCCGAACCCATCATCCGGCTCGGCTCACATCTTGTATTTCAACAACAAGAATATATCTTGTTAAAATCATTGCCTATAGAAACAAATAAAAATAAAAATATATAGTAGAAGACAAATTCACGTAATTCCAAGTAAAAAAATTCAGCTGTCATTTGTTATTAATATTTAAACAAAAATTTAAAAATAAATGACTAGTTGGCTGTTGAAGCCAAGCCAAGGGAAAGATGGAGAAAATGAAAGGCAAAAAGAAGGCGAGAGTTGGCGGGAAGAAATTGGTTGGGAGAAGCTGGAAGTGGGCCCACGTGTCTGTGGTTAGTGGAGGGAAAGCTTAGTTGGTTGGTCCCCTGGGACACACACGTGACAACTCCCGCCTCCTGTCGGCGTCCTGTTCCCCCTGCCCCACGGACACCTGTCGTTTAACTCCCCATCCTTTTTGTACCCTTTTGTAGTTTTCAAGTTTGAACCATAAAAATGCTATCAAAAAAAAAAAAAACCATAAAAAGGAAAAAAATATCTTTGGCTACACTTTGATACTTTCAGGTCCTACGGCTGCCTAATGGGCCGGCTGGCCCAAAATCTAATCTAAGGATCGGCCCGTTTAAACTTGGCTTGGGCTGGAATAGACTGGTCCAAAACTTTTTGCTTGCATCGGTACAATTTCAGTCAAAGCCCGGGCCGCTCGATCCACTCCCCACTCAGGTCGAACCAGGTTACCACCAACTAGAACTGGAGGTCTAGCACCACCCGGCCAAATTGGGTCGGTCCAGATTACTTCTCTTGTGGGGGATCATATGCAAGGAGAGTATGTTGCGGTTGTGGTGAGATACGGTACGATTGCGGAGTTGGTGCGGGACCTTCAAGCACATAGGGATGAGCAACGGTTCGGTTCGGTCCAAATCGAACCGAATCCTCCAAAACCGACAAAACTGAAACCCGAAATTAGGGAACCGAAAGCCGAACCGGACTCCTGTAAACCGTTTAAAACCGAACCGAATTTGATGTTCGGATTACGGTTCGGTTCGGTTTTGTGGGCCACTTGGGCCGGGCCTTAAAGAAAAAATTAATATACCTGAAAAACATCCACAGTTGGACCGGACCTTAATGAAATGCAGCAAATAATGAAATGCAGCAAATAACACTTGGGCCGGGCCTTAATGAAATGCAGCAAATAACAAAAAATGCAGCAAATAACAAGAAATATCCAAGTTTTTGCATATAAAAAATATCCACAGTTTTCTTCCACAACACATCAGAAATATACAAGAAGTGACAAGAATTATATACATAGTTCTCTTCCACAACATCAGAAATATAGAAATATACATATTTATGCACAACTTTCAAGTTTTAGCCTTAAGATTTTCTCACATCATACAAGCCAATGAAGCCATCATCCCAACCCTAGCTTTCTGAGTTCTCTTCTTAATCAAGCTAATGAAGCCATCATCATCCCAACCCTAGATTTTCCTGCACAACACAATAAAAAGAAGGAAAAAAAAACTAAAATGCGACTCAGATAAGGCTTATTTATGCATCATAATTGGATGCATGTAGTATCAGTTCTCTTATTCTCAACCTCATATCATCATTGCCATTTTCTCCTCAAATATGTTAGTAAAATTTTCAAGAAAAATTTCACTAAATGTCTCACCAAATGCCTGCATTAAATGCCTCACCAACAGCTGTACATTTCGCTAAATGTCTCACCAAATGGCTGCATTAAGACAAGCAGCTGCAACAGTATAAAGAATGAAAGAAGCAGTACAAAGAATGAAGACCATGCAGCATTAAGACCAGCAGTACCAGACAAGCAGCTGCAGCAGTATAAAGAATGAAAGAACAGCAGCAGTAAACATCAAGACCAGCAGGACCAACATTAAACATTAAGACCAGGCAGCATTTGTTGGAATTATTCAATAATTAAGGGGCCACACATGTAAAATTAATTGTGTTTGGGCTATCTAAATAATTAAGCCAAATTAAAGTGGTCTATTTGAAAATTGGCTTAAGGATATAATTGTCATGGAATTAATGTGTAGATACCGGAGATAATTCTAATTTGATGAGGGGCCAAATTAGAAATATCAAAACATATAAATATATGTATTCATTAGGGTTATGGTCCCCAACTTATAAGGCCACCAAAAGAGAGGTTTTCTCTTTTTCTCTTCTGCATCCTCATCAACAGAAAGAGAGACAAAGGATTCGGATTCCTCTTTGTCATTAAGGGTCGTAGCAAGTTGGAAGATCGAACCCCATTAAAGATGACCGCTTCAAGATCCATCAAGCCTAGCAATGGATTCAGGTACGCTTCCGCAATTTATTTTTCGGTCTTCATCTCATGAATCGACATGGCACAATAAATTTCTAACAAGTGGTATCAGAACCTTCATGTTTGATTTATGAGGTTGAAGTTTCAGAATCAATTTTTTTTGTTATTGTTCAAAAATCATAGATCCTTCATTCTAATTTTAATTTAGGGTTCCAATGGTTCATAAAATAATATTTATGATACACGAATATTAGATCTACAGTTTCTCAATAACTGATTTCTTGATACACGAATAAAATTTTATTCCGGCCAGATCATGCTGGACATGTATCCAAACGATACATCCATAATTAATGGACTAGGATGGTACTTATGTTTGTGTTGTTTGATCAAAATTGTTGGCAGTACTGCACATGGTGGGTTATAATTTATGGTGGAATATAATTTATATATTTTCTTAGTGTTGTACTAGATGGCTAAATAAAGAAAACAATTATTGGAATCTTGTTTTCTACTTCTGAGTTGTTTCCTTACATAAACAACTGTTCCAACATGTTTGCACATCATAATTTATTTATTTTATTTTTTGCATACATGGTTCTCCATTGCTTACAAGTACATTGATTTGTTGTCAATCCTTCGTTGATTTGATCGCCATATTAAGAAAATCTTGATAGAATTCATAATTTATGTACAGTAATGATCTCTCAGTTCATGCTTAAATATTAGATATGGATGCATGTGATAATGACTGTAGAAATTCTCCATTATATTAAATATGCATGAATATGCTTATTGCTGGACATGTGATAATATGGAATGTCGGTTAGATTCTAATTACTCATGCTGATAGATATTTGGTGTTACTCAATTTAGAGTATTTTCCAATCTAAGTTGATCATTGGAGGACAAATTGGAATCAAATATAGACAATTTTATGTTTGGCATAAATTTAGTTTCCAATAAATTTATGTTCTAAGTCATATATTTGATGTAATCTATTGACGTACATATCTTCAGCAGATTATTTTAATATAATCTTTATGGGTTATTTGAAACAATCTATTGGTCCATATCTTCAGTAAAATATTACATAAATTTTATTATGTTGACAATGCTCAATTTAGTCAAATTAAGAATATTTGTTTGAATCATGTAAAGAGATTCACATGCTTATGATTATCTTATTTGAGTTGTAATATTTTATATTTTAATTATGCATGTACATAAAGTTTTGGACATGATTCGGTTTTGTAAAATTAGTCAACATTCAAAAATTTTTTTTTGCCTTTTGTGACTAGCAATAGTTGTCTAATATTCTAAATAGACTCATTGAAACAAGATATCGCCAAAGTGACCTCTCTTGCGTAGATAGTCTATGAGAGATGTTGGATGTTTGTGTTTATATATTCATGCGGGTATTAGTCGGCCCAAAGGAAGGTTAATACTTGGCCGAATTGCACAGATACTTGTGGTGATAAATGTGTGACAATTGTAAGGTTTACATGTGAATAATAACTCGATCCAAAGATAGGCTTATTATTTGACATGACTTATTGTCAACGTTTGATCATTGCACCAAGAGTACCACTTGCAGTTAATATCACTGTCCAAAGACTTGATATTAATGATGTACTAGGTATCTTGAGATGGGGTTCACCATTATTTGAATTTGTTTGACTATATTTTACTCTTTGGTTATTAATAAGCGCATGTTTGTCTATTTATTTTTGTTCTCTTTACAGTTAATGTTGCTACAATATCTGCCAATAAGAATTTAATTTTCATGTTTAATGGGATAATCTTTAAGGGTGAAAAAAAATACAGAAGCTGCTAAGGGTCCAGCTCAAAAGAAACAACAATATAAAACTAAGGGTTATTTCTTTTGTGACAAGCCAGGACACATAAAGAAGAAATGTACAAAGTACCACGTATGGCGTATAAAGAAAAGTACATTTCTAAATTTAATCTGTTCTGAGGTTAATTTAGATTTAGTACCAAGAAACTCATGGTAGCTAGATTCTGGTGGGACTACCCACATTAATGTTCTAGGCAAGGTTGCCTGAGTTACCGAAAGTCAATTGATGGTGAAAGATACATCTATGTGGGTGACGGCAATTCGGTAGAAGTGAAAGTAATAGGATATTTTAGGTTATTTTTAGGAACCGATTATTATTTGGATTTGATAGACACTTTTATTGTACCGTCTTTTAGACGAAATTCAATTTCAGTTTCCTTAATGGACAAATCTGGTTATCATTGTTCATTTGGAAACAATAAGTTTAGTCTATCTTTAAATTTAAATATTATTGGTAATGGTTCCCTTAAGGTTTATGATAACCTATATTCAGTTGAAACTATTGCATCTTATAATGAAACCTTGCAAGTGAAGTCATATGGTACTAAACGCAAAATTAATAATATATTTTTTTAGCCTCATTATGACATAAGCATTAGGTCACTTCTCTAGAAATAGAGTTGAACGATTTGTGTCTGATGAGATTTGGATTCCATTGACTTTATAGACTTTAATGTTTATATTGAATGTGTAATGGGAAGACAGACCAAAGTTAAATTATAAGCAGCTACTTTATTGGTTATGCTACAGATCAAGGGGTTGATAATTGTAAAACCCCTAAAATTTTACTATTTTTATTTATTTATTAAATTTGGTACTGATTTAAAATTTTTGTATTGTACGTCGCGTAGTCGTATTGTACGTCGCGCACGAAAATTTTATTTTTTTCGAAAATGCTCGACGAGTGCGAATAAGTGTGAGCATACATATATTTAGAAAAAATAGTTTTTCTATTTTATATACTTTCAAAATATTATATATAATTATTATTCTTGCTATAAAAGCCTTTTTGTTTTTAGCAGTTATTAATAGTAAATAATATTCTTTGTACATACATATATATTTCATAAATATTTTATTAGTTTATTTTTAATAATATTTATTATTTTCGAAATTAATATTATAGGCATTTTTGGAAAATATATTTTTGAATTATTATGGCGATTTAAATCTTGATTTGATTCTATGGATTTATTTAAATAGTTAAAATAATATCTATATTTTGAAATTTGATTTACCTTATCTAATTTTAAGCTAAAGGTTGGAATTTAATTGGATTTAAATTGGATTTGGATTTGGATTGGTTTTGGATTTGAATTTGGATTTAAATTTATTAGTAGGTAATTATCTAATTGGGTTTAAACTACTCTTAATCCTTATCCAACTGGGAATTCCCACATCCTATAAATAGGCAGGTACTCCTCCACATTATTTTCTCCATATTATTCCTCCACAAACTCCACAACCAAACGTGCGTGCATCGTGTCCTTGTTTGTTCCCTTCCATCCATCTTATTCCAATATTTTACATATACATTATTTCTCTTCCGTGTCGACAACTCCGACACAATACATCACAAATTCCTATCCCAATCCTATTCTAAACCGTGTCCACCATCACCCCGACGAGAACCCGTCTTCCGACCAAGGCCCTGCCACCACCGTACTCCCTGTCCGAGACCTCACCCCCATCCACCGCGAGACTTACCCCCATCATCATCATCTCCACCCTGCTCACCGATAGCAAAAACCACCGCCACAGCCTTCACCACGCCCCCACCGCACACCCAAATTCCGATCACCTTGGCCGAGCACCGCCACCAACACAGAATCACCATCACCACCACAGTACCAAAATCCAGCCATCACGCTTCCGCCCAAAAAGCCAACATCCAACACCACCACGCCAAAACCAAAAATACGAAAGAAAAACAATACCTAAACCCTTGGCGGCGGCGTCCCTGTGTCTCCCGAGCACGCCTCCCGTCGAGCCGGGTGCATCTCCACCTGCTGTACCGCCGTCGAGACCGTGCCCTCCAGCCGTGGCCGAGATCCTTCCCGTTGCGTCCACTGGTCACGCGACGCGGAGACCCTGGCACCGACACCCACCTCCTTCCGCGCAGGCCGCCGAGCTCTCGCACGCCTCCCCGGCGATCCGCCGTTGGATTTCTCCAACCGCCCGTGCGCCATCTGTTTTCTCCCGACATGTCCCCGACTCCGGCAGTTGCCCGCGCCGGCTTGACCGTCCCTACAGTGCGCATGCGTCTCCCCCATCCTTCCTCCGGCGCCGCCCCGAGTGGCTCGCCGTCCTTCCTTCCGTTCCCGCAGCCCTCTGCGTGCTGCGTCCCTCGCCAAGCCGCCGTTCCTCCGCCCCCTTCTCCTCCATCGAGACGCTCGCCTTCGGTCCCGAGCGCCAACGTCGGCGATCGCCCGTCGTCCCGACCACTGTACGTGCCCAAACCCCCTCTCGGCGTGCCACGCCCGACCGCCGCTTCCCGATCTGCTCAGCCCCGCTCGCCGTCCGCCTCTCTTCCTCTTGATCACTTCACCGCCTCCTCCCAACCCTCTTGCTCCACAGTCGCCCGCCGGACCGCCGGAGCTCCGTCGACCCAAAAACCCCCTTTCACTCCGATCCCTCTCTCCATCTCAACCTCTCGTTCTCTCTCTGTCTAAAGAAAAGATTAAGTAAGGTTATTATTATTATTATTATTATTATTATTATTATTATTATGTCTTTCTTTCTTTTCTTTTATCTGTTATTTATTATTATTATTATTATTATTATTATTATTATTATTATTATTACTTTAGCTTTGTTGTTCTATTGTGTAGAGGGAATACTTTGAAATTATTATTATTATTATTATTATTATTATTATTATTATTATTATTATTATTATTATTATTATTATTATTGCTGCTACCAGCAGTACCGTCCCTCCAATTGTATATAAATTTTATTTTTAGTAGAATTACTTTTGGTCACTTTAATTATAGTATATGCATTGTTATTATTAATATTCTATTTTATTAATTAAATAGATAATTAATAGTTATCAAAATCCGATTTGATAAAAGTAGGAGTTTTAAGTCCAAAATAAAAAATTTTAGTTTTCTGTCAAATCCATTCTTACAAACTTAAAGCAATTGTGGCAAAAAAAATTAAATTTTGTATTTTCAAGTATTTAAACTAGAGATATTTGTTGAACTAATGTAAATATAGTTTCTCTATCTAATCCATATCATTACAACTTAGAATTTTTGCCAAAATGATTTTCTTGACTTTAAATATTTTTCCTATGGATATTTTGGACTCATGAAAAACTAGTTTTAAGTATTATAAATATCTTTCAAAATTGGTATATATGTTATTTTCTTCAACTTCTCGATTTTCCTACAGTCCATGACTAATTCCCTTTCTCATATTCCCCGCCAATCCTGTACCTCCCCTTATCGACCCTAGCTAACTTGATCATTCTGGACCCAATGGAACTATCTGTGCCATCATCAGAGGCTCCCATGCATAGTTGTAACACCGAAGTCGAACTTTGTGCCACCTGTATTGTACTACACCAGGCAGCTCACCAGGCGTCGCAACAGACAAGTATACCTTGCTAATTTACTGTCAAATTATTTATTTTCTGCATTATTTATTTTGTTTCATATTGTTAGTTTCCTTTGTTATAAACTGTGCGTCCAAGCCATACTTGGGTGCAAGCGACTTTATTAGTCGTTACTTTATTTTATGCATGTTGACTTAGTGTTAGCGGACTACCTTCTTGTTAGGGGATATCCTTATATCTCCTTTAGCTGTGACACTCACACTACACGGTTTGAGACAGTTTGCTAGGGACACGACTTATTGACTAGCTATCTCTAAAGTCGTGTGACGGATAGATGATCGTAACTGCTATGACTAGGGTTTTAGAGACTCAAGCAGTTACAAAACTGGACGAGCCATGGACATGACTTGAACAGTATGGGAAATATTGGGGGAGCCAGTCGCTAGTGCGTATGGGAATCCAAACAGGTAAACCACAGTCTTCGGATGGAACTGTGGCGATTTATTTGCAGATGTCCTCTGATGTTTTAGACGTTACGGACGGATACAGATGACTGGATGTCAGTTACATACACATGAGCCTAAAATCCTACCCATGCGCATGAAAGTTGTCCTCTAAATTGCACATTAGGCGGTTAGAATCTCCTTTGCATATTTTATATATTATTTTATTATTCTGACAGTTCATATTAGCTTGTTCTTCCTGTATCTTGCTACGTCCGTCTGAGGACCTGGTTTTTCCCCAGGTGTGTGTTCATGTCTTCCGCAGGTATTCTAGCCAAGGCCGTGGTCTTCTCCATTCCTTCGAAGACGATTGCGCTTGGTTCGTCTTGCCATCTTATTGATCGATTCTTGTACATTTCTTTCATTGAGATAGTTGGTAGTGGACTTTGTCTCCGTCCAACGATTGTATCATAAATATTCAAGTTGATTTTTATATTATTATTCTTTTCATTGTGGATGAGATTTAGTTTGTCTTGGATTACTGCATTTACAGCTTATGTATACATACAAGGTCCTTGTACTTCGTATGTATACAGCTGGCATGTTTACGTACTTGGTCCTACGTAGTTTGGGACTGGGGCATTACAATAATTATACAATCCCACACTAAAAAAAAATATTTGAGAAGAGAAGTGTAATATTTTTTGATGTTGTTGAGTTTGGGGGAGAAATAAAGTCAAAGACATTATCTTTGAGGAGGAATCGATTGTGATTCCTACTATCACTTTTGACAATGTACAGGATTTTGTACCTGTCATTGATCAAGAAGTGAATTTGGAGACTCAATAAGACAATGTCGAATTACCTCTACAAGTCGTTGTTGAGATACCTTGACAAGATAATGTAGCGGCACCCCCATTCAAGATAAGGTAATTATTTCTGAGGAACAAACTCAACAACCTCAAGAACCGATAATGTTAAGATGGTTCACAAGAGAAAGGAGAAATATAATTTCGGACAATATTGTCATATTTCTCTAGGAACGTGAGAAAAACTATGGAATATTGGAAGGTGATTCAATCATCTTCCGTCGGGCCATAAAATTTCCAACTCTTAAAAGTTGATTGAGGAAATAAATAAGGAGTATAAGTCTATACAAGACAATAAAGTTTAGGAACTTGTCACATTACCAAAAGATACGAAGTTCATTGGTTGAAAATGAACATTTAAAACCAAGAAAGATTCGAAAGGATAATGTCGAGAGGTATAAAGTACGTCTTGCAACTAGTGACTACTCAAAAGTTAACGATTGATTTTAAAGAGACTCTCTTCGGTATCTTTGAAAGACTCTTTTAAAATAATCACAACACTTGTTGCACATTTTAATCTTGAGTTACATTAAATGGATGTCAAAATTGTGTTTCTCAATGGTAACATCGACGAAACAATTTATGGTGCATGCAGAAAACTTTGTGTCGAAAGACCCAAAGAATATGGTTTACAAATTGACAAAATCTATTCATGGACTCAAGCAGGATTCTCGTCGAAGGTACTTAAAGTTTTACCAGTAATTATCTCGTTTGATTTTTGAGATAAACACTATTAAAGATTGTGTATATCACAAGTTCAGTGGGAGTAAACAATTTTCTTTAGTTATATATGTTGATGACATACTGCTTGCCAAAAATGATATAGGTATATTGTACGACACTAAAAATTTCTACCAAATAACTTTCAGAAGAAATATCTTGATGTCGTTTCTTTTGTATTAGGAATCCAGATATACCGTGATCGTTCTCGAAATATTTTTGGATTATCACAAAAGATTTATATCAATAAAGTACTTAAAAGATTTGGCATACAGGAATGCAAACAAGGTGACAACCCTTTCGTTAAAGGAGACAAGTTCAGTCTTAGTTAGTGCCCTAAGATTAGCCTTAAAATTAAGAAAATACAATAGATTTTCCTTCATGATCAGTTGTAGGGAGTCTAATGTATGCTCAAGTATGTACGCGTCAGGATATTGCGTACATATTAGGATGTTAGGCAGATATTTAAGCAAATATGGATGGATCATTGGGTAGCAGCCAAACTACTTAAGTAATTAATAGAGAACAAGAAATTATATGCTCTTTGTAGGAGATCGGATAATTCTGGAGATCATAAGGTATTCTGACTCCGATTTTGTTGGATGCCAACACAGCAGGAGATGCACATCAGGTTATGTTGACTAATGAAGATATATTTTGGATGAGTGTCAAACATGCACTCATAATTTTTTTCACCATGGCAGCAAGGTTTATAACATGCTGTGGGACATCTATTCAGGGAATATGGTTGCGAAATTTTGTCACAAGGCTGCACCTACAACACGGTGTTGAAAGACCACATAAAATTATGGTGTGACAATAAATCAGCAGTACTGTATTCTAATAACAACAGAAACTTGTATAAGTCAAGGATATTGACATAAAGTTTCTAGTTGTGAAGGAAAGAATTCAGAATAGTTAAAGTGTCCATATAGCACATTATGACAAACTCTATGTTAGCGGATCCGTTCACAAAAGTATTATCACCCAAGGTCTTTCATGAGCATACTGCTCATATGGGTGTTAATTAAGAATATGACAATATAGTGGGAGTTTATATTTTATGTATTTGGGTGCTATTTAGTTTTGGACATATTTATGTATTAAAGTATTTTGGATATTTATCTGATCAGATATATGAAAATTCAGTTCATTTTGTTTTCATTATGTTAAAGTATTGATCTCACTAAAGTTAAGGAGGACCAGTTGGAAATAGACATGTATTGATCACATTGCGTGTAATTTCCATGCTATGCATCCATGATTGATCTATGTCGTTTAGCTATATTGGTATATGTGACCATTGATGGTTTAGTTACGCTATATGTGACAAAGGCCGCTTTGATCCTATGTTGATATGGTTAATGGACGAGATTGTCTGGATATACCCTAAGGATTAAGATAGCAATTTATGAGCTCACTAAGGTTAACACAATTATAAGGTTACATATGTGGCCCAGTGGGAGATTGTTGGAATTATTCAATAATTAAGGGGCCACACATGTAAAATTAATTGTGTTTGGGCAATCTAAATAATTAAGCCAAATTAAAGTGGTCTATTTGAAAATTAGCTTAAGGGTATAATTGTTATGGAATTAATGTGTAGATACCGGAGATAATTCTAATTTGATGAGGGGCCAAATTAGAAATATCAAAACATATAAATATATGTATTCATTAGGGTTATGGTCCCCAACTTATACGGCCACCAAAAGAGAGGTTTTCTCTTTTTCTCTTCTGCATCCTCATCAACAGAAAGAGAGACAAAGGATTCGGATTCCTCTTTGTCATTAAGGGTCGTAGCAAAAGATCGAACCCCATTAAAGACGACCGCTTCAAGATCCATCAAGCCTAGCAATGGATTCAGGTACGCTTCCGCAATTTATTTTTCTGTCTTCATCTCATGAATCGACATGGCACAATAAATTTCTAACATCATTAAGTATAGCACCATAAAACTTGTACCATAAAGAGCAGTAAACATTTAAGACTGGCAACACCAGTATTAAATGTAGCAGTAAATGTAGCTTGTGCCATAAAGAGTCAAACTCTCCCATAAAGAGTAAATGTAGCATGTGCTATTAAGACCAGCAACACCAACATTAAGACCAGCAACACCGACAGTAAATGTAGCTTGTACCATAAAGACTCCCATAAAGATATTAAGACCAGAATCAACATAAACAAATTGTAACTCCAAATCAAATATAAAAACTCACATAAACAAATTGCAACTCCAACTCAAATATAACATAAACAAATTGCAACATTTCAGAATCAAAACAAACAACTACGACAACCATGCATTTTTTGAAGCCAACATCAACATTTTCCCAATTTTTATACCAGCAACATGCAACAAATAAAGAGCAGCCAACCCTGAAAATTCCCAAATTTTTATACCAGCCAACCCTGCAATTTTTATACCAGCAGGCAGCCAACATCAAAATTTCTCCAATTTTTATACCAGTAGCCCACATTTTCCCAACATTTCGAAGATAATAAAATTTTTCCAACATTTCAAAGCTAACAAACGTTCATGAATTCACGCAATAAAGAGGGCCAAGAAGCCGATGGGTACTTACAGTGAGTGAGAACCGGAAAGTGAGAGAAGTGTAACAACAATGTCCACAAGATTCGTAATATCAAGAGAGCAAGCCATCAAGGGGCCAAATCTAGGTTAAATAACAAATTAATTAAGAAAAAAAGAAAAAAAAAGTAAACAATTATTTGAAATTTTTTTTAATTTCGACGGATTATACTAATTTCTTACCAGATCTACGCTAGATCTTGACTTGTGTAGGTTAGATCTTGTTAGATCTGCACTTAAGGTTTCGAGATGCAGACTTGAAGAGGAAATCCTTAGGGTTTCTCGAACTCAGAAACAAGAAGAGACTGTAAACCCCCTAAATTTTTACTACAATTATTTTATTTATATTTATTTATTTTCGTATTTGCTCGTCGAGTGCGAATATGTGCGAGGTACACATTTTTGGAAAAGCGTTTTGATTATAAATGTTATTTATGTAGGATAGTTTTCAAAATAATATATGATAAGTATTTTTCATTACTTAAAGTTGTGAAAAATGGTGCGCCGAGATTTCCAAAATACTATTCTATTTTTTTATTTTTACAAATATAAGTAGTAGTTTAGAAAACTATTATTTTATGTGTACTATTTGTGTGCGAGAGACATGACATTTATTTCATGTCCACTTCCTTTGGAAGCACTAATTGTTTTATCAAAAAGGTATTTCCAAATGCTTGAATATGATTTTTGAAATTGTTTTATCTAAATTTATTTAAAATGTATTTTAAAGATATTTCCTATCACTATTTAAAAATATTTATTCTAATTTTTGAAATTAATTATTTCTATTATTCATCATAAAGATATTTTGAAATTCGTGAATTTAATGCTTAACTATTTTTGGCAATTTAAATTTGATTTTTATTGAAATTATTTTTAAAATAGTTTAAACTTATAGATAAGCTTTATATAAATATAAATTTGATTTTTGATTGTTCGAATTGATTTAAGCTCGATTTAAACTAAGAGCGAGATATCAAAAAGGGGTTTTAAATATTCTAAGTCCATATCCATTTAGGAGACTCTACCTCCTATATAAGGAGAGCTCCCTTGTTCTTTTCTATAAATCTCATAACCCACAATTCCTCCACAAACGTGAGTGCATTGTCACGCCCCGCTCCCGTAGGAGCGATCGTCCTCGCTAAGGCGTGATGCCACACGGGCCTAGGTTGCGCCCGTGCAAGGCCATGTCCAGAAACGGCCGATTTGAGCTAGGCCACAGAGTCGCACAGAGTGTCCCCATTGTAGCGGAAAGTAAATAAACACAAGTAGAAGCGAATTCGAACTCTTTATTGATATTCAAGAAGGTTACAAGCGGCGCTAGGCCGATATTACAAATCGCTCGAGCTCTCTCTGAAACATAAAAGGCGTGCCAAGTGGCTTACAAGATGGAATGATACATGGTGATGTTCCGATACATTATGTCATGTATAGGGTGCTTCAGCTTCTGCAACGTTCCAAGGCCCTAGAGATAGCTCCGCGCCTTAGTACGTTCGAGGAAAGCTCCGCACCCGCCGACGTTTCCTGCTTCCTGCAAGCAGACTGTAGGGTTATCAGTACAATGTTATGCACTGGTGGGGAGGCTAGCTCGCCCACAATGCTATCATTACCAAACACGTTTCATTTACTTTTGTGCACTGTCTATCATTCATTGTCTTTCTAATCTTGCCTTAGGATCAGTTTCATAGCATATGTCGTAACCTATCCCGTGTTGCCAAATTCAAGTGTCGCATGGAAATACATGCACGACTTACCCATACTTACCTCCGGCCTTCCCTGTCCAAAGTAAACCAAGTTAGTCAATAATTCATGTGTAATAACATAACGTGATTCTTGGAAACATTCAATATCAAGGGCGTGTCCCTGCCTCAGTTTCTAGCGTATCGTAGGCACGTTCTAGCGCGTCGTAGGCATGTTCTAGATGTCACATTTCTAGCATGTTCAGGACATTACATTTCAAGCATGTTCAGAGTGTTATATTTCAAGCATGTTCAGGAGTGTTACAGTTCGAGCATGTTCAGGAGGTACTTGTTCATTTTACTTAGACTACTTTGATTTCAATACAAGGACTTGCACGTGGATAGCCACCAGCAAAGTCCACTTAATCTATATGCACTGGTCGCTGGCATCACAAGCCATTTGGACATATCCCCTTGGTAATTCTCAACTTAGCGTAGGGTGATGGCTGGTACACCCCGTTAAGTCTCTTGAATATACCCTGTACTTACGTCTCCTGGTGCCCAAGCCCGTACCCAGGCAGACCGTAAGCCCCATTTTGATTCCGCCTAGGCCGGCCACAGTTTTCCTCCCATCGCCCGTGCCACAGAATCCTTCCTCATGACGGCCACGGTATTCCCCCCATCGCCCGTGCCGTTTGTCCACGACCATTTCATATTTTACTTGTCATTTAACATAACGGCTGTCTCCGAGCCATAGGCTAACCCTTAGCCATAATGTGTTATCGACCAGGTTGGCATCCGTGCAGCGCGGGTAGCGAGCTCCGTTGCACGTGTCCGTCACACCTGTCGCTAACCATTCTTTTCTTTCTTATCTTTCATGTATTCTTTCTTTCGTTTCTTTCTTTCACTTATTCGTTCGTTCATAGATTCACTCATGTATTCGTTCATTCATTCATTCACGCATTACACAACTCCCAGTGTGGGAGTCGTCTTGGCGACCCATCGGTCCCATAGCCTTTTAATATTGTTATACTCTACTCGGAATGACTATATTGATAGTCTTCCCATTTTATTGTTGTAATCCATTCATTGTTTCATTGTTGGCCGCATAAGGGACATAAACGTAAGCTCGTACTTAGCACGAGCTTGGAGCGCGGTACGAGAGTTCACATTTTCCAAGTTCCTTTCCATATTCTATACAAGCATACAAGATGCGATTATTCCCTTAGCTAGGTGCGTTGAGTCATTTATTAGCATGCACGGTGTTATCGCCTAACGATTCTCGTGATAGTGTCCGTATTGTTATGTGTCTAGGCTAAGCAAAGACGGGTTCATCGGAGCCACCCACCTTAGCGATGTTCGCATCGGCCGAGCGATACTCCGAGCGCGCCTTTGAAAGTCTAAGTCTGGATTCATCTTGACGGGCCAATGCAAGCCTTGCATCGATTCTACATCTGGTCGAGGCCAACTCTTCGGGTCGACGGCTCGTTTGAGTCGTTGAACTTGCCGTTTGAATCGGCGTTCCGCTAGGACGGAGCGGGTCGTTACATAATACACCACTCAAAATAAGTCTCGTCCTCGAGACTTTCTGAGTGCAGGTTATCCTACCATTCCTTAACTCGTGTCGTCGTGTTTCTTAAACAATTTTATCGAATGGCTCTATCGTTCGATGGCATCGAACCATACTTGATATCTTTCTAAGTTCCGTGTCGCACGTGTTTGGTCGATTTTATTGAATAGCCTTTCATTCATTTTAGAGTTGATGGTACTTTTTTATTCAATTCAAGTGTTTCTTCGTCTTGGTTGCTATTTCTCTGTGTCATGGGACGGAAATGGTTTCACGAGGCACGTTGTAATTCGTCAAATACAAGGGTCATAGGCTGAGGAAAACTCACTTTCATTTATCTCGGTCATCGAGATGACCCGATTCACTTCTCAAGCGTTCGTGTCCACGAAATCAGTATGATTTCTTCCTAGCGGGGTCGACCAAGTCTAAGTAATTTTCGTCCAATTCAAGACCAAGTATTTACTATCATCGAGTATATCTTCCTATCAATGGTTAAATTTTGTTATACCAACTTTTACTTGCACGATATCGATTCCATATCATTCACTTGTTTAGGGCCAATCTCGTTGTCGTTCACGCACACTCCGCTCACACGTTTCTTGATTCCAAGCCACGCTCGTACTAGTATCATTCCTTTCTTTTAACACAATTTCAAGTTCTCGATACTCATCCATTCCTCAAGTCTCGTTTGAACTCAATGTATCACTTGGCTGGATCGTGCACGCATTCCAAGCATCCCCAAAATACATGCATTCAGCCAAGCCGCATGATCTAGAAATTTATCATTCTTACTCGAGTCGTATCGTGCACATACTCAAGCGTCCCTGAAATATATGCATGTCAGTCGAATCTTGTGAGCAGGGTTTCCTATATTCGTGATTCATGCTATCCATCCATGCCAATCCTCAAGATCAATCTTTAGATTGCTAACAATTTCAACAGGGTGTCTCGCCTAACCGCTAGGCTATTTCTTTCTGAGGCTAAGTCAATGTCAGGATTGGAATCATAGTTCCCCAACAATAATGCCAACTCTGACCCTAATCCTAGGGTCAAACCAAAGTCGGTAGTACGGGGGGTTTTCTACCCAAGCTCGCGTCACTCAGATTTCTAAACATCGAGCACGATCACCTATTTGCATCAATGTATTCGTCGCGCATATTCGAATCCATTCAAATCACCCAATCGACATACTTCATATATCCATTCTAACCAATTCATGTATTCGATCACGAGTTCATCTAGCTTTGACAATATGTTACGCCCCAATCTCACGCGAGTCCGATTATCTACGGTGGTTCATGAATCACCATACAACGCTCCCGTGGAATAATCATTCTCATCGGGGCGTAGCTCTTGCTTGCGTCTAGACTAATTTATTCTCGATACGCGGATTGGACCTACTCAATCCTCAAACTTAATCATCAAGCACACCGAATCATTCTCGAGTTTATCTTCGCGTCAAACCACAAGTCGAAGCAATCAAATTGCCACGCCATCCAAGTTCAATCACTCCCGCTGTATGAATCACCATATCAGCGCTCACGCAGAGTGATCGTCCTAATCCGGTGCGATGCATATGTAGGGCTGGAGTTGCGCTCGCATAAGACAAGAACGTCAACACTGTCAACGAAGCAAATCCAAGCATTCCAATTTTCATGCAAGCCAAATCAATTCGACAGTCTGACCGTCATGCGTTCAACTAGAAAATCCTCGAGCCAAGTCTATATTTTCTTCGACACATTTTTAACATCCAAAGTATAGCATCCAACGGAATAATAACATTTGCACGATCGTCATTCGCCGAGTCAGAGTACCCCCGAGTTATCGCATATCGATCTTTGATACGCCTCAATACCATCGACGATATGCGTAACCTGACGATCTTCCTTTGCAACCAATTTCGAGTCGTACATTGATGCTGTTGTCCGAGTTGGATATTCCATAATTTCATTTAATATTCAAGATCAAGTTCAACTGCTATTCCTCAAGCTAGTTTCAAGATCGTTGTTCAAACTCACGTCACAATTCATTTGAATCAATCCGAAATCGTACGTGCGATCCTCTAAGTTTCCTCGATCAAGACCATTTATTTTTATTCATCGTTCCGAACCATTTTCTAACTCGCGTTGCCCATTGACAAGTTGTCCAGCGACATCTCGTTCGGGACTTTGAAGTTACGACCAACTAAGCGTGACACATTCTAAGGCCTTGCGCGATCGCATCGCTTGCCGACATACTCGTACGATCCGTAAATCCTTTAGTCTCGCTCGAACAATTTCTATGACGTCCATACACCACTCAGGGTTCGAGCCACTCGACTAGTCGTCGACACTCATTCTTATTCTTCTCCGAACCTATCACATACACCACTCGGATTCAAGCCATACGATCTAGTCCTCAATCACGTTCGCGTCATGCGCTAAGACATCCTTCAGATTCGTTCGATGAATCTCTAGCGTAATCGCTCACGTCGCCTCGACGTACTAAGTTGTTCGCACTAATCCTCAAAATCCAAGCCAATCTTTTCGGGTACGACTAAGCGTTAACTCGATAGCGTTTCTATCGATAGACACTCAAAGTGTATCTCCGTTCTCGATCGAGCGATACTTGATATCCCTCGCAACCCGATTCCACCCAAAGGTCGAGGTGCGCGACACGCAGACTAAGTTGTGCCGCATAACCATCCCATGCGGACTATATTCAAGTTTGCACGCTCACTTGCTAGGTCGATGCAAGACTAGTCAGGAACGCATGCGACATGTTAACTTAGCATGTGTTCTCTATCGAGTCAAGTTTAATATCGTTCGGCATTGTTAGCGTAAGGTTATTCAAGCACGCCTTGCGTTTGCTAACCTCTAGCATTTTAGTTTTCCTTCGACTCAAGTCTGTCGTGGTTTGGCACAAAGGCCTTCGCCTATCGATCCCGTTTAACCGAATACTTGTACGAGCTTTTGAAAATATTTAGACTTATTGTATGGAACATCCCAAGGCACAATGAGAGAGAGCGTACACTTCTTTATCTCCAATGAGCTTTCAAAACTGAGAAATCGGTATGAAGTCCAAGGACGTAAAGCCGTGCTCTGATACCAATCTGTCACGCCCCGCTCCCGTAGGAGCGATCGTCCTCGCTAAGGCGTGATGCCACACGGGCCTAGGTTGCGCCCGTGCAAGGCCATGTCCAGAAACGGCCGATTTGAGCTAGGCCACAGAGTCGCACAGAGTGTCCCCATTGCAGCGGAAAGTAAATAAACACAAGTAGAAGCGAATTCAAACTCTTTATTGATATTCAAGAAGGTTACAAGCGGCGCTAGGCCGATATTACAAATCGCTCGAGCTCTCTCTCTGAAACATAAAAGGCGTGCCAAGTGGCTTACAAGATGGAATGATACATGGCGATGTTCCGATACATTATGTCCTGTATAGGGTGCTTCAGCTTCTGCAACGTTCCAAGGCCCTAGAGATAGCTCCGTGCCTTAGCACGTTCGAGGAAAGCTCCGCACCCGCCGACGTTTCCTGCTTCCTGTAAGCAGACTGTGGGGTTATCAGTACATTGTTATGCACTGGTGGGAAGGCTAGCTCGCCCATAATACTATCATTACCAAACACGTTTCATTTACTTTTGTGCACTGTCTATCATTCATTGTCTTTCTAATCTTGCCTTAGGATCAGTTTCATAGCATATGTCGTAACCTATCCCGTGTTGCCAAATTCAAGTGTCGCATGGAAATACATGCACGACTTACCCATACTTACCGTCCGGCCTTCCCTGTCCAAAGTAAACCAAGTTAGTCAACAATTCATGTCTAATAACATAACGTGATTCTTGGAAACATTCAATATCAAGGGCGTGTCCCTGCCTCAGTTTCTAGCGTATCGTAGGCACGTTCTAGCGTGTCGTAGGCATGTTCTAGATGTCACATTTCCAGCATGTTCAGGACATTACATTTCAAGCATGTTCAGAGTGTTATATTTCAAGCATGTTCAGGAGTGTTACAGTTCGAGCATGTTCAGGAGGCACTTGTTCATTTTACTTAGACTACTTTGATTTCAATGCAAGGACTTGTACGTGGATAGCCACCAGCAAAGCCTACTTAATCTATATGCACTGGTCGCTGGCATCATAAGCCATTTGGACATATTCTCTTGGTAATTCTCAACTTAGCGTAGGGTGATGGCTGGTACACCCCGTTAAGTCTCTTGAATATATCCTGCACTTACGTCTCCTGGTGCCCAAGCCCGCACCTAGGCAGACCGTAAGCCCCATTTTGATTCCGCCTAGGCCGGCCACGGTTTTTCCCCATCGCCCGTGCCGCAGAATCCTTCCTCATGACGGCCACGGTATTCTCCTCCATCGTCCGTACCGTTTGTCCGCGACCATTTCGTATTTTACTTATCATTTAACATAACGGCTGTCTCCGAGCCGTAGGCTAATCCTTAGCCATAATGCGTTATCAACCAGGTTAGCGTCCGTGCAGCGCGGGTAGCGAGCCCCGTTGCACGTGTTCGTCACACCTGTCGCTAACCATTCTTTTCTTTCTTTTCTTTCATGTATTCTTTCTTTCATTTCTTTCTTTCACTTGTTCGTTCGTTCATAGATTCACTCATGTATTCATTCATTCATTCATTCGTTGATTCATTCATTCACGCATTACGCAACTCCCAGTGTGGGAGTCGCCTTGGCGACCCATCGGTCCCATAGCCTTTCAATGTTGCTATACTCTACTCGGAACGACTATATTAATAGTCTTCCCGTTTTATTGTTGTAACCCATTCATTGTTTCATTGTTGGCCGCGTAAGGGACATAAACGTAAGCTTGTGCCTTAGCACGAGCATGGAGCGCGGTGCGAGAGTTCACATTTTCCAAGTTTCTTTCCATATTCTATACAAGCATACAAGATGGGATTATTCCCTTAGCTAGGTGCGTTGAGTCATTTATTAGCATGCACGGTGTTATCGCCTAGCGATTCTCGTGATAGTGTCCGTATTGTTATGTATCTAGGCTAAGCAAAGACGGGTTCATCGGAGCCACCCACCTTAGCGATGTTCGCATCGGCCGAGCGATACTCCGAGCGCGCCTTTGAAAGTCTAAGTCTGGATTCATCTTGACGGGTCAATGCAAGCCTTGCATCGATTCTACATCTGGTCGAGGCCAACTCTTCGGATCGACGGCTCGTTTGAGTCGTTGAACTTGCCGTTTGAATCGGCGTTCCGCTAGGACGGAGCGGGTTGTTACATGCATCGTGCCTGTGACCAATTCCTTCCCGTGTTAGCCGTGATATTTGTACATATACATTACATCCTCCTCCGTGTCGACAACCCCGACACCATACACCCCAATCCTAAACTCTAAATCCTATCCCAGCCTTTTCGACCTCCGCTCACCCCCGACTCATCACCATCACCTTCTGATAATCCGGCGCCAGCACCCATGACAACACCCCTGTCGGCCACCACTAGAGACCCCAAATCCCAGCCTTCCTCTCTGTCTCCATCCACCACGGCACCGCCACCATCACTCCATCACCAACGACCCAGCCCACAGCCGTCACCCCGCCTGAACCCTAGCTCCCTCATTGTCGTCATCATCATCATACCTACGTAAACCACCTTCATCACCAAGTCCTATTTCTCGAACAACCACCAGCCCCGGCCAAGCCCTGTCACCACCGCGGCCAGCCCCCAAGCCGATCTCCTGGCCCCCCGTCCTCCTCCCTGACCGTCTTCCGGTACCACCACAGACAACCATTCCCGACCATCGATCACCATCATATACCATGCCCGACCCGCCTCCTCCGGCGCCATACTGCCACTGCAACCTGCTGTCGCCACCACAGCCCAACCAAACACCCATACCAGCAATACATCGCCGGCTCCATCCAAACACCCAAAAATTTATCACCACCACCATCCCAAAAATAAAATACCAGACAAAACCCCTAAAACACCCCCACTACTTACCCGACCTCGCCGTAATACCGTCGCAGACCTCCTCCGTTAGGTCCCAACGGAGCCCGCTAGCGCAGACCCAGAGCGGTGCGCGACCGCTCTCACCGGAAACCTCTAGCCGGCGCCACCATCTGGCGTGCGCCCTTCCCATCTCCAGCCTCCGTCCCGACCGCCCCTAGTTCTCCGTGCCGCCAACCGAGCACCATCGCGGCTGCGGACCACCACGACGGAGAACCCCTTTTCTCTGCCATCGTCGCACCGCACTGAGCGCCCTCCTCCGCAGCACTCACGGGCGCTCATGCAAGTTCTCCACCACCGGGAAGACCTCGCTCTCCTCCGAAATCCACCGCTCTCCGCCACCAGGGTCATCCACCTCTCCACCGGCCGGTGAGTCTTTCGTTCCCCCGATCTCCCTCTCTTCCTCGACTTCCTTTTCTCCTTCATCCTCACTTCCTTCCTCTCGAATTTATTACTCATGCTTCCCATAGTAGTAAGAGAAACACATCACCAGCTGAATTGATGTGCATTGACTAATTCATTACTTTGTCTTTTAGCGTTTTGTTTTTCGAAGTTTTTGTTTGATGTTATTACTTTGTTTACTGGGAAGAGAAACACAACACATTTATTATAATTATTATTTTTATTATTAGTACTACTACTTTCTTGTCTGTCTTTTCAAGTTTTAGTAATAATATAATTAGTTTATTTTATTAATATAAAGGAGGTTGATAGTAAAATAGTATGTAGATATATTTAAAATTATCACTATTATTTTTATCATTATTACTTTCTTTCTCTTTGTTCCAGTACATCTGTAGTGTATTACTATTAGTAATATAAATTATTAATATTATTGTATGATAAAAGATTATATATTTTATATATATATAGGTATATTATGTATAAACATATATATAAGTTAAATACAAATTTTATTTGATGTTATTAATATTTTTTTTTTGAAATGGTATTTTGTTAGTAGTGATCATTATTATTTTTATTAGTTCTACTATTACCTATTTTATCATTTTTGTTCTCATTATATTGAAATGTTTCTAAATATATTGTCATATTAATAGTATCCTATTTATGTATTTTTGGCCTAAAATAATTTTCAACATGATTACCTAAAATATTTTGAGCCATAAAATGTAGTTTCAAAATTATAAATAATTTTGGTATTTCTCATATGTTTTAATTAATATAGTTTCTATCTCAAGACCATATTTTACAAATTTAGAGTGTTTTCCTAAAAGCGACTTTTATATATTTTCAAGTATTTATCTAAAGGCATATTTTGACTAGTGTAATATAATTTAGTATAATAAATACTTTTCTAAAATCATATACATATTATTTATCTAATTTTCTTTTATTATCCTTATGTCCATGACTAAGCCCATTCCTTCTAATCTCTCGTCAATTCCGGACTTCTTTATGTCGACCCTAGCTAACTTGACTATTTTTAACCCGATGGAACAGTCCGTGCCATCCTCGGAGGTCGCCTTGCATAGTTGTTACACTAAAGCCATATTTTGTGCCACCATGATCATCGTATCGCACCGGACGTAACATCAGACAAGACACCTTGCCATTTCTGTTTAATTACTTGCTCGATATCATGCATGCTTTTACTTATTATTTATTTATAGCAAATATAAACTCGTTCTTTCAAAATTGTATGTAGATGCAAATTACTATACTTTAGTTTTCTTTATGCATTTGGCCTAGAGTTAAGGGACCACCCTTTGTGTGTGTCGCATTCATTGACCTCGACACCTGTGTGCCACAAAGTCACGAGTCGCATATAGATACAGACTTGCGTGCTGATTGATCATCGGTGCGTACAGGCCTTGCGTTAGGATATAACTGCTAATAGTTATAGATGTCTAGAAGACTTAGCGGTTATTAGGAATATCGTGATATGGATACATCACTGTAGAAGCATGGAAAAGAGGATATTGCTTTTAGTCCCACATCGAAAAGGGAAAGAAGAAAGGGCTCATTCCATTCTATATATAAATCCCCCTTGCCTCCTTTGAAAAGGGCACCAAAATAAAAAGAAGAAAAGAAAAGGGAGCCCGTGTCCAGGGAGCCCGTTTGAGCCACAAAAAGTTGCAACAGTGCTTCTTCTTCTTCTGGATCGGCTACAAGTTCTTCACTTGCCATCTTGGCAAGGATAAAGTTGGATCCTGAGTACTATGCGCCTTCACGGGCTAGTACGAAAAAATCCAAGGTAGCAACTTGGACTCTTCTTACTACGTACCTTCGGGTGCTAAGTCGAAGAAGTATAGGGCAGTACGGGCTCAACAAGCCCAGTCAACTGTCCAATCTACTGACCGTCAGCGGGTACCGTTAACTGTTACACGAGCCCACGATAGAAAGTTGTACAGAACCTCCCGTGTCCAGCCCTCTGCGACAAACGCACAGGGTGGGTCCCAAAAGTCTCCCTACAACGATCGAGAGCAAGTGCTTTTATGAGCCTTAGATCGGGGAGCAAATATGCCCAAAAGTTTCTCTACAACGATCGAGAGCAAGTGCTTTTACTAGCCTTAGATCAGAGAGCAAATATGATACCTACGCACCCGGGCGATCAAGATACTCGGGCCCACAAAACGGATGCAAAGGTAGATCAATCTGCTCTTGACTTGCGATAGGTGGTCATTCACAACACAGGGAGAGAGAAGCAACCTTGGCGTGCGATGAACCCTTTCCAGGACATCACTGCACCCAAGTCGCCATCAACTGCTGCTGTCATAAGGCAGTGGCTCCACCACCAAGGGAGTCTGTGTTCCAGCGACCGTAACCTGCTACGCCTTTTCGATATCATCTCGGAAGCATGATGCCAATTGAAGACTTCGTAATGGCCTACTCTCAACTAGACGCATTACTCAGATGTCTCAGTTAGGCACATTGTCTCAGCCTGGCGCATCACAATCTTTTGAGGGAGTTCATCGAAAAAACTTCTTCGAACAAGGAGATCCATAATCCGCAGTGTCAGCACTCGCCAAGGAGGAGGATCGGTCAAATTCATCTTCATTGAGAAGTCAAAAGAGAGACAAACAAAATTCTCTCAAAATTATTGATGACCACATAGGCTTTATGCGGCCAAGTTGATCCAGGCTGCAGAATGAAGAGCCTTATGAGCCTTATGCGGCTAAGTTGATCTAGGCCGCAGAAGCAAGGCTCCTGGAGACCCCATGCGACCAAGTGGACTCAAGCCGCAGAAGCGAGGCTTCCGAAGACCCTATGCGGCCAAGTGGCCTCGAGCCGCAGAAACAAGGCTTTTGGAGACCCCATGCGGCCAAGTAGACTCATGCCGCAGAAGCAAGGCTCCTGGAGACCTCATGCGGCTAAGTGGACTCGAGCCGCAAAAGGAATGCTCCCGAAGATCCCATGCGGCCAAGTGGAGCTGAGCCGCAGAAGCAAGGCTCCTGGAGACCTCATACGGCTAAGTGGACTCGAGCCATAGAAGCAAGGCTCTCGAAGATCCCATGCGGCCAAGTGAAACCAAGCCGCAGAAGGAATGCTCCCGAAGATCACATACGGCCAAGTGGAGCCGAGCCGCAGAAGAAAGGCTCCTAAGGCCACTATGCGGCCAAAATGATTCAGGCTCTACTCTGTGGGGGGCACATGGCAATTTGGCCAAGTCTCAACCACCCAAATTTGTTGCAAAAAAAAAAATCTCAACAGACACCCAGCTGGCCGCTAAAGACCGGGTCTTGGTGCACTGTTACGGCCACGTGGCTACTTGACCACTTATGCGGCCCAAAATATGCCTCATCCAGAAGCCTCTATAAATAGTAGGGTATCACACCCATGCAAAGGGCTGATAATTTTTTCAAGAGTAAAGACTGTGTTTGATAGTCCAAGGAGTAAGGCAGAGTTGCTATACTTTCCCCAGCCTCCATCGTCACCCCCCAAAATCAAAAATTAAACAATTGTACTTAGATTGTTTCCTAGGATTTCTTTCTAGGCTTTTTTTGTACAAGCGAGTTTGCAATCAAGTTCAATTCATCTGTAATTCTTGTTCTTGATATTTTAATAGCAAATATGATGTCGACTCTGCTGGGGACTTCTTTCTCCACTGATGAGAAATTGGTGACGCAATTCGATATGTCCAAGCTCGGCTCTACGCAGCAGATGCTTGTTGTTCGCTTTGATCAGCAAGCATTCGGGGAAATGCTCTCTGATGGGAGCACCAGTCCAGCACAGAAGCGAGCCAACCCAAAAAGAGCCCGCAGGACATGGAGGCCCAAGATCACTGCCCCTCGCCAGGCCCTGGAGGAAACTCTTCTCGTCACTCAAGACGGCGGCCAAAGCTCCCATGCGGCCTCGCTTCAAAACGCAGAGGACCCCGCTGTCCCCAAATCCGGCAGAGGAAAATACTACGATACTGAACTTTTAGGGGCACAAGGAAAACTCATGCGGTCGAAGAAGAGGCCGCATAAGGAAGGTAGCCGCGGGCAGATTGCCTATGCGGCAGCCAATCCTGGTCGCAGGCAGAGTTCCTATGCGACAGGCAATCCTGGCAGCAGATAGATGGCATATGCGGCAGCTAATCCTGACATCAAACATGATGCCCTATGCGACCCTGTCAGAAGCTCTGTCTTTGACCGTCTCTCATACGGGCCAGACCCCATGCGGCCAATTGAGAATGTTGAAGCTTCCAACTTGGAATCTTCTTACTACGCACCTTCGGGTGCTAAGTCGAAGAAGTTAAGGGCAGTACGGGCTCAACAAGCCCAGTCAACTATCCAATCTGTTGGCCGTCAGCGAGTATCATTAACTGTTACACGGACCCCTGAAGGAAAGTTGTAAAGAACCTCCCATGTTCAGCCCTCTGCGACAAACGGATAGGGCAGGTCCCAAAAGTCTTCCTACAACGATTGAGAGCAAGTGCTTTTACTAGCCTCAGATCAGGGAACAAATATGATACCTATGCACCCGTGTGCTCAGGATACCCGAGCCCACAAAATAGATGCAAAGGTATATCAATTTGCCCTCGACTTGCGAGAAGTACTCATCCACAAACATAAGGAGAGAGAGGCAACCTTAGCATGCGGTAAATCCTCTCTAGGACATCACAGTACCCAAGTTATCATCAACTGCTGCTGCGACAAGTCGGCAACACCTAAAGACCGGTAGTCCATCTTCCAACGACTGCACCAGCCAGCACCTGCCCGACGACAACTCGAGAAACATGTGTAAATTTTAGGAGACGAGGAATTTCCTTTTGCCTCATATAATTCAACTCGAAAGGTTCCTGTCGGCAAGGGAGGAAAGAAGACAGGCTCCTCCAGCTCGACAACCTCAGCCAGCACTACAAGAAAACTCTCATCTGGAGGATTGCCACTGACAACCACAAGGGGTGTCTACCTAGGCACCTGGTCCAGAAAGAAGCTTCCAACACCCGGGGGTGCATCCTCGAGGTCCCCTGGGGTGAACGAAGTTGGGGGTGGTAGTCCCCTGTGTAGTATCCCATGCCGCTCAGTCAATCGGAGGAATCAGAATGCCGACGGCGTTCGAACTTAGCCTTGCAATGGCTGCTCGAAGGCCCATTCGGTCGAGGCGACCGCTCGCTCAGGTGGGCTAGTTTCGGTGAACTCACCTCATCTTTGCCTTCACATAATAAATCGCATGTTTTCAACTTGCACAAGTAGGCTTGATAATAAAAGAGACGAATCAACATAGATAAGAAAATAATCCCGACGGGTCAAATTGAGTTAGAATATGGAAGGGTCCAACTGTCGTCTTAGAGTTGGTGCACGACGTGTTTTGAAAATGACACTCGACCCTTCGTCCCGTGGCTTGGGAGAAGGAAAGTTGGTTTGAGTTGGCGAAGTTATGAACGTAGCCTAAGTCATAGGCGTCGCTCGCATGAATGCTTCATAAAGTATGCATGATCCCATCGTCCATGGCTTGGCACAGCCTTGGCTTGCCTATGAGTTAAGTTACGTTGAATAGCTTGTATCATAAGTCTAGGCACCCAAATGACTTGGTCGTTCAAAGTCGAACGCGTGCACGGCACGATCCATCAAGGCAAAGCTTAACGCAACCTTTGCTCGTCAAGTTGTTGCAAAGTTAAGTTAGGCAAGTTATGTTAGGCTATCGGAGTAATAGCAAGCACGGTCCTACAAGTTCTACGACTGGGTATAACCACATAGTCTTATAGTCTCAAGGCCTATCATATAGAGTATGACTTGGGCGTTGGTGTCGCATAGAGTTCAAGTTGGTTTAAGGCACGATGTCACGGACTTAGTGTTTAAGGCAAGAACCATAATTGATTCAAGTGAGTTTTGTAGGAAGGACTATCAAATAGGCATTCATGAAATGATATGGTAACATGGAAAGAATGCTCGCGACCGTGGGTCGTCGAGGGGTCTCAAGGATAGAAGTCTTGAACTTGGTTTTGAAAGAGATGGTAACATTAGAAGAGGAATGACTGTGTGAGATGTCAGTTTGAGTCGAGTCTTGCATGGTCATTGGACAACTTGTCGACAAGGGCAAAGATTTCCTCGAGCGGCAACCCGAGGCCACGGGACCGACTCATCCTAGGAGAAAACAGGGGTATAGCCGAGCTGGGAGTACGCTCCCGCTCAGGTTAGTCGGGGGATTTCAGCGGGGATCGCTACTTGCGCTGAAAGGTATCCCGAATAACAAAGCTATAAGTCCATGTATAGCTTGTGATGCTAGTGACCACATATAGGTGGGTCGGCACGGGCGGTAATCCGCGTGTGTGCCTTTGGATTGAGTCTAGTTGAATGTGTGTACGGTTGGAACACAATGTTTAGGCCTAAGATTGGCTACAACGTATGCAACGTGCCTTGGCACGAGATGTGACGTCGAGTCTTAAGTGTTGGCATGTAAGTTGCATAAGTAAGATTTGGGTCATTTTGAGTCTAAGTCAGGAATCGCCGTAAGGCAAAATTGGTCGAGTGACACTAAGTTCACAAGTCTCGATTGGGTCAGTTGTCGACCAAAGTAGCAAGGGCCGCGAGACGACGATATGGTTTAGTCTCACTGAATTGCAAGGCACATTATAGCACGGTCACATAGAAATGGAGTCTATCGTGTAGTTGCGTCTCTAATTTTAAGCTGTAAGACAAGCACGACTTGATAGGTTAACGTTGTTGAGCTGATGTTGCGTTGCAAGCACGGGATGGTCTAGAGACACAAAATAGGCCAAGGCGTCGGTCCTAAAATAATCCTAAGACAAGAGTAGAAAGACAATCAAAAGGGTTATATTGCACAAAGTAAATCAAATGTGTTGGTTTTGTATGGGTGGGCGAGGAGCTCATTCCACCAGTACAGTTGAGTATTGACACCCACATAGTTTTCATGTACAAGCACAGATAGAAGCTCGTGGCACGGAGCTCGCTTGGATGCGTCGAGGCATGGAGTTCCTTGGCGATTCGAAGTATACGGCCGCATGGAGTTAAGACTTATACGGAACATAATGTATGGACGTCGCCTTCCGAAGCATCCGCTGGCTCAAGACATGTATTGAGAGATGAAAGAGAGCTGAGTGAATTGTACTGTGAGAAGAGTGAACTTGAGCGAGCTTGAGTGATTGTAATCTTGGCCTTGCGCCCTATTGTAACCTTTGTTTCAATATCAATAATGAGCTTCTTTTGAATAACTTGTGTTTGTTCTAAATTTTTGCTGCATGTTCAATGTCTCTGTTTGGAACTTCTGTGCGACGACCCCGTCGCAGCCGCTGTAATCGGCCGTTATGGAATCCGCCTTGCACGAGCGCAATCTAGGCTCGTGCGGCATCACGCCTTAGCGAGGACGGTCGCTCCTACGGGAGCGGGACGTGACATAAATGGTATCAGAGCACGGCTTTACGTCCTTGGACTATCGATTGAATTCTTTAACTTCGTTGTTTCCGTAAAACTCTGTTGCTTTCGCAAAGTTGATATCGTTGGTGCACTCTCTCTCAAATGTCCCACGGATGTCCATACAATAAGTCTATCTATTTTGCAAAACATAGAAGAATAGTTTTTGACAAAAACAAAAAGATGGTCCGCGTAAGCACGATTGGCTAAGTCGGGCCGGGCATATACACCAAATTGCGTCGACCTTAGAAAATTCGAGTGCAGGAATTGAATAGTATCGAGCAAGAATGAGTTGAACTCGATTGAGTAAAGTGAGATGACTATCGATAGGGGTGCTATCGAGAGACGATAACGTCGGTGCGATATAGATGAACGTGATTGAAATTTAAGAAATCGTTCAGACGAAAATTCGAGGAAATAGATTATGAATTGAATGATAAGTTGAGGATTTATTGAATGACTTCATTTCTGAGTAGTATATGCGATAGTCTCAGGGATATCGATCGATCGATCAAGGATAGGGGGTGCCGATGAGTCTATCAGCAAGCATCGCGTGTATGTAAAGCCATAAATTGAGTATCGTTGAATAAGTTGTAGTCTTGAGATTTGACGAGTTGAGTTGAACAATCTAGGAATTGACACGCACGGAATGTGCACGAGATTGAGGATTTCGCGAAGTATGAAACGCAAAAATGATTGAGTAGGTGAAATCAAATCAAGGAAAAGTTAAGGCGTAGTGAACGGATGACTTGATAAAGGAAAATCGATAGGTGGATCATATACAAAAAGTTAGCACGACAGGTAGATAGCGTGCATGAAAGGTTTGATTTTGAAGTTAAGTGAATGACTCTAAGGATTGGATTAAATGTTGCTCGATGATTTGAGTTAGCAAAGGAATGATACGAATTAAGAAAATACGTTGGTCGATGACTTAAGATAGACGGATGAACAATACGCGAATTTGGGTTTGAGAAATTTGATGTTGTGAATAATTCGAGGGATAATGATCGAACTTGAACTTGAATATCGAGGACATTATCCAGACGGACGATAGCATCATTCGTACGACTCAAAATTGGTTGCAAAGGAAGATCGTCAGGTTACGCATATCGTCGATGGTATTGAGGCGTATGAAAGATCGATATACGATAACTCGGGAGTACTCTGACTCGGCGAATGATGATCTTGCAAGTGTTATTGTTCGGTTGGATGCTATACTTAGGATTTTGATTGAGATTGGTATTGGATGAAAATGATTGTGTCTTGATGGTTACGCGGATAACCACAACATTGACGTTCTTGTCTTGCGCGTGTAGGTCCTAAAAATCAAGTTGCACCCATCAACAAAGTCATCAAAGTCAAATTATACATCCTTCAAGTGAACTGCGCAGAAGACAGATTGCGCAACCATTCGATTGTGCAGAATGAACTGCGCACTCATTCAAGTGCACATGCTGACGTGGCCTCGTCATCATTACCTGACAGAGAATCAGATCTTCTGACAGCTGACAGCATGGAGAACGAGAAAACTGTTCATTTATCGTGCAGTACAGCGCTCGAGGACAGCTGTACATGCAGCACAATCTGCCTACAGCACAGTCCATCCCAGCGTGGTCCATCCCAGTACCGTCCATCCCAGCGCGGTCCATCCCAGCGCAATCCGAAGCAAGCGTAATTCAGTTGGCGCACTCCATCAATACAACTGACAAAGTACACGTGGCCTTCATGCCATCAATGACTCATTACGTGGTAACCGTCTGTACACGATCATGCGTATTTCAATCAAATAATGCCATGTGTCCAATACAGTTGGCCCATGATCAAGTAACTGCCAGCGCAGTCTGATGTCTGCGTGGTCCAATGCAGCGCAATCCAACTTGCGCAGTCCAGAATAACTACAAAGTAGTTATTTCTAGAACTCTATAAATAGAGTTTCAAGTCCTTCCTAGGGGGATCATACATACACACAGAGATCGTAAATCATCACCAGAGATCAGAAGTTCTTGCCAAAGTGCTATTGCAATCTTTAGAGGCTACCGTCTTCAAAGTTCACATCGTCCAAGGGATAAAGCGATCGTCTTCAGATCGGATTCCTATAGTTGTACTTTCCCAGAATTCTTGTAATCTTCTTTACAAAGTTTGTTGAAATAAAGATCAACTTTTGTTTTTGCAAACAAAATGGCGACTCTGATGGGGACGACTTTCTCCTCCAACGAGGAAGTGACAACTCAATGTGACGTTGCGTCTATCGGAAAGACGCAGAAGACGCTGGTTGTAAAGGTCAACCAGACGTCCTACGAAGCCATGATCAACTCCAGGACCACCCTTCGCACTGCGACAACTTCTGCCACGAGCAAAGTGCGCCCAGTTTGGGTCCTCAAGACTGTTGCGCAGTCTGTTGATTCTGCCACCAAGACTGCTGCGTAGTCTAAAGTCTCTGCTACTAAGACTGTTGCACAGTCTATTGCACAATCTGCCTCTACTACTCATACGCAGTCTGCTGTTGCCAGTGCACAAACCACTTCATATGTTACCCTGTCAAAGTGCAAGACTCCTGTTCCTCTGGCACAGTTGGCTGAAACTTTGCCTACGCAGTCCACTACTCCAGCAACCAGAGTACAAACACAAATACTCTGGCAACAAGACTTCTGCTGCGCAAGCCACTGTGACTGAGGCCAGAAGACATTCTGCCAGAGTTACTCCTGTACAACCTGCCAGTGCGCCATCAACCCATACGCAAGCTATGCCTGCGCAATCCAAGAGTGACAGCCCTTTGGCTAATCTCTCCTCTTCTCACAACAAGAGGAAAAGCTCTGCTACTCCTCTCAAACACCCTGTTGCTTCTGCACAATCCACTGGGGGTAGTCTTTTGGCTATTCCTCCTCCTCTCCAGAACAAAGGAAAAGGCCCGTTGGTCTTTTCTCAAACTTCCTCGTCCCATGACTTGGAAGACAACAGAGGGAAACGCTCTTTAGCTAACCCTTCTTCACTAAACAAAGGAAAAGGTCCTTTGGTCTTTTCTCAGTCTTCCTCGGTTTTTACCGTAGAAGATCAAACTGAATGTACTCCGGCACCAGTCAGTACAAGAACCCTTTCTCACAAGGATTCTTCTTCTCTCCTTGCCAAAGGGAAGTGTACTGATCAGAGAGGTATTCTGCCTACTCCGGTAGCAGAGTTCCAAGATCTCCTAACCCTCAAGATCTCCCATTCAAGACAGGGAAAATTGTTGGTGTCTCAAACAGAAACCCCTGGGGGTGAGTTTGCTGATCTAAGAACTTATCTCAATCGACCAACTTCGGTGAAACGCAAACAGCCAATGCCGAAGACCAACCAGTATCAGAAGCAAACTTCCAGGATCAAGAATCCGGACACCTATGCCAATGAAATGAGTACTTCCCTGTACACTCAGGGGATAAAACATTTGAAGAACCGGAACCATGTTCCGAATATTGTCAAAGAATTCCTCGAACTACTTCTCGTCCCGTTGCTGTTCCCGATCTCCGAGAACACCTCAAGCAAAAATGGGACAACATCTCAACATCTCCAGTGCAACCATTTAGACACCATTGCAATCACAAGGTGGTCATCAAGTGTTGTTGTCAAACAACAAGACGATCTGTCTTCGATCGTCTAAACTTTTCAAATTCTGAACCTATGTCGGAAGATGAAGACGAGGTTTTGTACGCTTCTGTCAACATGACTTCCAGAGACACTGGGGGTAGGAAGTGCTCTAAGCACGGGAAGCCTCGCAAGCCAAGCCAGCGGTATCTGGATCTACTCCAAGAATCTTCTGAAGGAGTATTCCAACATACCCGATCCCGAAGCCGAGACACAATCGGTCAAAGGAATCTTCAAGATCCTTCTGGTCATCTTCCTCTTTCTCACTCAGGAGATGATTCTTTCTCCGACTATGATGCATACAGTGAAAGCTCAGAAAAGACAGTGTCCTCCACTGTACCCAGAGAAGTGACAGCTTATGTTGTCAATGAAGACCCAGATGCTTCCAGTTCAGCTAGTCAAGAACAGCGAATTGCTGTACTAGAAGACAAGCTAAAAACCATAGCCGAAATGGTCGCAAGTATCCATTCCATCATTGTAGCCCAGCATACAGTACCACCGACCGTACCTCCTACAAATCCCGAAATCATAGCATCGTCGGTGCCTGTCAATGCAGGACTGGAAGTAGCATCTACTCAAGTACCTCCTGTACAGATCCAACCTACACCTAGTCAATCAGGTGCTGGGGGTAGTGCTTATCATGCTGTTCCTCCCCCTAACACTGTGATTCAGCCTGCTCCTTCTACATCAGTAGAAGATGCCAATGAAGCTGTCAAGCTCCTACGCACTCAGTTCGAGGCCTTCAAGGAGAAGGACAACTTGCAGAGGTTAGGGATCAAGCAACCCTATCCAGTTGAATGGTAGAAAGTTCCATTTCCTCCTAAGTACAAGATCCCAACCATCTCGCTGTTTGATGGCAGCACTTCTCTCAGTCAGTTCATTAACCACTTTGAGGTTATGACTGTCCAACTTCAACCAAATGACGCTCTTCTTACCAGAGTATTCGTCGGCTGTTTAGCCGGCGTAGCATATGATTGGTACAGAAGCTTGCCCGATGGTTGTATCACCTCCTTCTCTGGCTTAAAACAAATCTTCTTGGAACGATTCTATGAGGGGATCAACGACATGACTATGTCAGCCCTCAATAAAATCAAACAAAGACACAATGAAACTGCTGAGAGTTTCATTGAAAGGTTCCGCCGGGAAGCTTTGAAAATGCCTCCTGAAACTCCAGCCGCTGTCACCATAGACACCTGCAAGGCAAATCTTTTGCCTATCATCAGCATGTGGATGGGATCTACTCAATTCCAAGACTGGCCATCTTTCATCGTCAACGCTAAAGCAGCTGAAGTTAGCGCTGACAAATTCAAGCAACTAGGGGTACAAATGTCTAACCCCAACCGGGACGAGCACCAGACATCGGGTGGTGGCAATCGCCAGAACAACCGCAAAGGCAAAGAAACTTTGAATATCAACTTGACAAATAAGAACAAAGAATCTCTGGCGGTCAACGTAGCTCCCCCTACGTCCACTTCCACTCCTTCAGCACCTCCACCGAGGAAACCTCATCCGAAAGTGGAGTACTCTTTTGACGAGAATGACACAGTGAGCATCTTTGATTGCTTGATCAAAAGCAATAAGCTCTAGCTCCCAGATCCCAAGAAGCCCGATGAAGTCGGTAAGACTGATCATCCCAAGTACTGTGTCTATCACAGGTTCATCGAATATCCCACTCGAGCATGTTATGTGCTCAAAGGCAAAATTCAGGAGTTGGTCAACGCTGGTGTTGTCACTCTGCAGCAAGACGAGAAAACTGTTACCGCAAACATGGTCTCAGTTCAGTTCGGTGACTTTCTGCCCCAGATGGTACAGTACGGTGTCGTTCCTATCCCCAAAGCTACTCTTGAGATCGAAAATCTCCCTCCTCTATGAAGTGAAGGTCTCGTCCCCTTGTCTCTTGACAATGGCGAGATTATGTGGATTCATCCAGATCTTGCTTCAGAGTTCGAACTTCCCTCTTCCTCCAAAAAGAAAGACCGCTCTAAAGGCAAGACAAAGATTTGCAATATGGTGTCTTTTGACCCCATAGTTGACGAGGAAATCCTTTTGGGCACCAGATCAGGGAAAGCCTATCTAAAGGATTACCCTGAAGCTCAAGAGAATCCTGCTTCTTCTTCTGAGCCTGCTATAGTGCAGCCTGCTTCCACTGAGGATATTCCTACTGTATCCTCACCGGTTGTAGAGTCTATTTCTCCCAAGCCGACGATCGCTGACAAAGGCAAACAGCAAGTCCGCTTCGACAAACCTTTGAAGAAGTCATCTCCCTCAGGACTTGAAAAGCCTTACAACTTTGATATCTTGGCTCAGTTAGCCAATACACCGGCCCGGCTGTCAATCTTCGAGCTCTTGCGTCTCTCTAAAGAGACTCGGGAAACTCTGAATGAGGCTCTCATGCAAGCAGAAACTTGTTTAGCCCTGCTGAAGAAGTCGAAAGCAGAACCAGTCTCTTGCCTCCATTGTCATAGTGTGCTGGAGTTAATTCCAAACATAACTTTCACACAGGATGACATGTTGATAGAAGATAACAGGCACGACCGCCCTCTCTACTATACAAGATATGTCGACTCGATGAAAGTCGATCGCATTCTGATAGATCCAGGGTCTGCTCTCAGTATCATGCCGAAGACAATGTTGGATGCGTTAAAGATTCCAGTGCATAGTCTCTCCAGTACAATTACCACTATTCTCGGGTTCAACCAGGGAAGGAGTGAACCTCTGGGCAAGATTCGCCTAAAACTCCAAATAGGCAATCTTCGCACAAAGGTGACCTTCTATATCATTGACAACCATGGTTGTTCTTACAATGCTTTATTGGGGAGACCATTTCTGTATGAGCACAACATTGTTCCTTCGACTCTCCATCAATGTTTCAAATATGTTGATGACAATAGAGAGGTGCAAAAAGATGTTGCTGATCTCTATCCTTTCAAAGGCGTCGAAGCATACTGCAACGATGCTCGTATGTACAAGGATGAATTCATGAAGGTTGTCCTATCTTTGGACACTGAAGAAGAGCAAGAAACAGTGCCTAATGACACCCTCATCATACCTGTCAAAGGGCATGTTTCTCGTCCTCAGTCATCCAAGCCACTGGCTATTCACTTGCCAGTCCAGAAGCAACCAAATGATGATCAGGATCAAAGGGAGCTCACCTCTTCTGAGCCACTTGTTATTGACTTACGTCGTAACAAGGAAAAAAGGCAGCTCACCTTTTCTGAGCCACTTGTTATAGATTTATCTCATAACAAGGATAAAAGGGAGCTCACCTCCTCTGAGCCGCTTATTATCGACCTCCGTCGTAACAAAGCCAATCCTCCTCCACGTTCTTCTTCTCCCCCTCTTGTAATCAATCTGACCAAGCCTGCTAAGGCTAAAGGTCCTGCTGTAAATACAAATGTACAAATCAATGAAAAAGCATCTACTTTCTAGTATACTGATGTCCTTTATCATGCTAAGTGCTATTTGGATATGTTAGATAACTTTCAATCATTTACAATGGGAGTTGTACAATCTCTTCAAACAGAAGTCTCATTTGAACATCCAAAGGATTCATATCGGATTGTTTTCGCTCGTAAGAAAGGCGAGAGTCCAATACTTTTTAATAAAGGACCGGAACAACAATTCAGCTATACGGATGATAGCAAAAGTAATGACACGGGGCATCTTCAACTCCGTCGTTACAGCCAACAATCAAAAGACATCATCCGAAAGATGGGTTATGACTTCAAGAGTGGCCTCAACTACGGTAAGGGTAGAAGAACTCCTATCCGTATGGCTGTGCCAAAAGGAAAGTCAGAAATGTATTACAGCAGGACCAAAAGAGGTCTCGGATATGCTTCTCCTCCGGTATTATCCCCAGCAGGCTCTGAATCTGATAGTGAAGAGCATTCTAACTCTTCTGATTCCAGATCATAGGATTCTGACACCAGCGTCGGTCAAGTTTATCGATTGATTGTATCTTCTAACATGGTCTCCGTTGAACTTCCAGAAGGCTATGACGAGGACATTGAAGAAAGTCCCGAAATAGATCCTTGGGCTCAACGAATGGATACCCAATGGGAACTCCGATTTGAACAAAGGGAACCTCCCACCGAAGATCAATTAGTTCAAATTGATATAGGAGAGAGCGGATCACCTCGTCCAATATTCATCAGCAAGAACCTTCCAGAGGCAAATAAGCAAGAACTGATTCTTCTGATTAAAGAATACATTGATGTCTTTGCCTGGAGCTATGAGGACATGCCAGGTCTAGATCCCAAAGTTGCTACTCACAAACTGAACATCCTGCCTAATGCAAAACCAGTCAAACAGCAACAACGGCGTTTCAAGCCAGAAATGATGGACGCAATCGACGATGAAGTCAAGAAGCTCATCGCTTATGGCTTTATCAGAGAAGAGTAGCATCCTGATTGGGTAGCCAACGTCATTCCAGTCCTGAAGAAAACCGACAAAGTTTGAGTCTGCATCGACTTTCGGGATCTTAATGAAGCATGTACAAAAGATGAATTTCTTCTTCCTATCACGGACGTCATGATTGACAACACCTGTGGGTTCGAAAGACTATCTTTCATGGATGGATTCTCCGGATACAATCAGATTCAGATGAATCTTGAAGATGAAAAACATACTTCTTTCCGTACTCCTCGCAGAGTCTACTGTTATACTGTCATACCATTTGGTCTCAAGAATACTGGTGCAACATACCAACGAGCCATGAGTACCATCTTTCGAGATCATCTACGCAAGACTGTCGAATGCTACGTCGACGATATTGCTGTCAAAAGTCGTCTAAAGGAAGATCACATCCAAGACTTGAGAACTATCTTCAATCTCATGCGCCAACATCAACTCAAAATGAATCCCACCAAGTCATTCTTGGGTGTCTCTAGTGGCAAATTTCTCGGCTTCGTCATTACCTCTAAGGGTATACACGTGGATCCCGAGAAGATCAAAGCCATTCAAGAGATGCGTCCTCCACGCAACCTAAAAGAGCTACGAGGATTCCAAGGTCGACTTGCGTACATCAGGAGATTCATTTCGAATTTGTCTGGACGCTGCAGACCATTTACTCAACTAATGAAGAAGGGTGTATCTTTCGTTTGGACCGAAGAATGTCAACAAGCATTTGATGACATAAAGCGGTATCTCATGAATCCACCAGTTTTGGTGCCACCAATCTCTGGCATACCATTCTTAATGTATGTCCGTGCTATGGACCATTCATTGGGTGCCTTACTTGCCCAAAACAACAAAGAAGGCCACGAACAAGCCATCTACTATCTCAGTCGTACTATGATTGGTGCTGAACACCGTTATAGTCTGATCGAAAAAGAATGCCTAGGTCTTATGTTCGCTGTTCAAAAGACTCGGCATTACATTATTGGCTAAACTATTCATGTCATATTCCGAGTTAATCCTCTTCAGGTATTGATGAAGAAGCCTAGCACACTCAATTCTCGGCTGGCTACATGGGCCATTTTGCTAGCCCAATATGACATGGTATATGTTCCCCAAAAGTCTGTCAAAGGTCAAGCACTGGCGGATTTCTTAGCAGCTCATCCTGTTCCAGAGACGTCCAAGCTCTATGATGAAATTCCAGACGAGACTTTGGAATCTAATACAATCTCCGGAGAATTTCCTACTTGGCGTCTATTCTTTGACGGTGCATCCAGAATTGGACCCAATGGTGCTATTGTCGCAGGAGTTGGAGTTGTCCTTGTTTCTCCAGACGGGTCAGCTATCCAAAGAGCATACTCCTTAGATGAGCCTTGCTCCAACAATATGGCAGAATACAATGCTTTACTCATTGGTCTTCAGCTAGCCAAACAACTTGACGTCGAGTATCTTGAAGTCTATGGTGACTTTAAGCTGGTTGTTAACCAGGTTAGAAGAACTTATGAAGTTCGTCATCAAGATTTAGTACCTTACTTTGAAGCGACAATCAATATGGCTACATCATTCAAAGCCTTCCTCATCGAATATGTACATCGAGCTTGCAATACTGAAGCTGACGCTTTGGCCAATCTTGCAGCAGTTTTAGCCATCCCCATCAAAAGATAGCAGGTGGTGGTTATCTCTAACCGAGAATTGTTCTGCATCGAAAACAATCGTAATATTGAGTTCAGTAATCTTACTGAAGTCAATGTTATCAATGAAGATTGAAGAACTCCCTTAATCGACTTCATGGTCCATGACATACTCCCTGAAGATCCTAAGGAGGCTACGAGTATTCGTCGACGATCTCTGCGGTTCTACTACAATCAGACTACCAAAACTCTCTATCGGCGGACTTATGACGGTTTACTCTTACGCTGTCTTGCTGGTGATGAAGCAAAGCAAGTATTGCGTGAAGCTTATGACGGTATCTGCGGAGCACATCAACCCGGTCCTAAGCTACAGGATCGCATCCGATGCATGGGTTATTACTGGCCTTCTATGGTATCTGATGCCATCGAATATGCGAGAAAATATCGAGCTTGTCAAATCCACGCAGATTTTATTCATCAACCGTCGGAATTCCTTCATCCGACTGCTGCTTCCTGGCCTTTTGAAGCATGGGGCATGGACATCATAGGTCCCATCAATCCTCCTTCTTCTAGAGGACATCGGTGCATACTGGCAATAACCGACTACTTCTCTAAATGGGCCAAAGCTATACCATTGGCTGAAGTCAAGACCAGTAGCATTATCAACTTCGTCAAACATCATGTCATCTATAGATTTGGTGTCCCTCGAAGAATCATCCACGACAATGGACCTCAATTCATCAGCCAAAAGTTCACAAGGTTCTGTGACGATCATCGGATTGACAATGTCGCTTCAACAGCTTACAATCCTGCTGCTAATGGCTTAACTGAAGCTTTCAACAAGACTATCATCAAGCTCCTCAAGAAGTTTGTGTCTACTAACTAACAAAACTGGAGTGAAAAGCTTGGAGAATGTCTTTGGGCCTACCGTACTACGGTCCGCAACCCTACAGGCTGTACACCCTTCTCTTTGGTGTACGGCTGTGAAGCAGTTCTACCTCTAGAACTCCAAATTCCGTCTTTGAGGATTGCTATCGCCAACGAACTCACGACAGAGAACAACGATCTTCTCCGACTTCAAGAGTTAGAAGCGCTCGATGAGAAGCGGCTATTGGCTCAACAACATATTGAGTTATACCAAGCCCGCATCTCAAAGACTTTCAACCGCAAAGTTAAGGTCAGAGCCTTTCAGAAAGGAGAGCTCGTTCTAACTGCCAGACGTCCTATGACTATGACTCATTCAAGCAAAGGCAAGTTCGATGCGAAGTGGGAAGGTCCATATATCGTGAGCAAAGTCTTCTCAAATGGAGCCTATCAACTCACAGAGCTAGACGGTCGAGTTGCAATGATGCCCAACAATGGCAAATTCCTCAAGAAATATTATGTGTAAATGTAACAGATATTGATTATAATTATCAGACAAGTTCATAAATAAAATTTAGTTTTATTTCATCGTGAATGATAGTACATAATATCAAGGAAGGTCACTATCATCCTTCTCGAAATTGGGACGTGGGCAACTACTGTCCTTATCAAAAACATAATCAGGAAAAGAGTCGAGAACATTCTTGCTGGAACCCACCAGGAACTTGCAAGCAGCCATTCTCATAGCTTCTTCTTCTTCAGTCTTCCCTAGTTCGAGAAGAAAGTCTAAGATGTCATTTGGCGGTTTGAGGGCAGACGAACCTTCGCCCGCTACTATCTGCTTTGGTTGAGCCGGTTCGACTGGACATTCTTCAGTACCCACTTCCATCTTCGGGGCGATCTCAGCCTTCTTGGATGCATCTCCAGAGGACATCTTTATGTTGAAAAGTGAAAGTGACCATCCCATCTGATTTTCTGTTCTATTTCTAGACAAAGAGTTGTAAGACAATGAAGCGACACATTCATCTGACGGCTCGCCCGTTCATTACATTCATCCGACGGTTCGCCTGTTCATTACATTCATCTGACGGTTCGTCCGTTCACATTTATTCGACGGTTTATTCGTTCGTTCATCATATCCCTTTGACGGTTCGTCCGTTCATTAAACACATTCATCCGACGGTTCGTCCGTTCATTACAATTATTTGACGGTTCACCCGTTCATCATCTAACGGCTCGCCCGTTCATTACATTCATCCGATGGTTCGCCCGTTCATTACATTCATCTGACGGTTTGCCCGTTCATTATCCGACGGTTTACCCGTTCATTCCACAATTATCTGACGGTTTACCCGTTCATTCATCACATCCACTTGACGGTTCATCCGTTCATTATGTCTCTTTAACGGTTCGTCCATTCACACATCCACTTGACGGTTCACCCGTTCATCATCTGATGGCCCGCCCGTTCATTACATTCATCCGACGATTCATTTCGTTCATTTACCTTGACGAATCATCCAGTTCGTTCTTATCAGCAACTTGTCATCTTTGATTAAGTTGTCTATTAAAATAATGATATTCAATAAATTATATTTGCCACGTCCATATTATCTCTGAGCAGATATAATTGAATATGATTATTTTCCAGAATCAAGAAATATATCATGTCTTGTACCTCTGAATATATTTTCTATCTCTATTATTTATATCTGAATAAGATATGCAACAAGTAATAGAGCCACAAAAATATCTTTTTATTGATCAAAGATGAAAGACGTTACAAAGACATATATCATGAAAAACAAGAAGATACAAAAGATCTTTCTACTCAGCCGGTGGTGTCATCAAATTGGTCATCTGCTGCTTCAAAATTTGTAGTCGCTCTTCACGAGATTCCATCACTCGTTTCCTAGCTTCTTCCATCCCAGATTTATCATCGAAGGTTGGCAGGGTTACTAGTCTGCGAGTGGCTTCAGCTTGGTGAGCTGCAGCATATTCATCTCTCTCTCGAGTCAGAACATTAAGTTGTTGAATTGCAGTTTGATGTTGGGTAGCTTCATCCTCCAGAGTTAATTGAGCAAGTCTCAGTTCTTCCTGAAGACGGGCAATTACCGCTTGCGATTCAGCAACTCTTCTTTCTTTTTCTTCAGCAACAAAGGCCACTGTTTCTACTTTGGAGTTGTACTCAGCGGACTTGGCAGTAAAAGTATCCAAGAGAATTTGGAAGTTAACTTTCTCAACCGCGGCCTCTTGAGACATCCGTTCAAATTTAGCTTTCACCAGAGGCTCTACCTCTCCCTTTCTTAGCTCTTTATAGCTCTTAACTGAAGTCTCCAGCTCATCTAATATACGATCAAGGAAAGTAGCCTGAGCTTCATCCCCTTGGCTGCGGATGGCATTAATCAAGTAAGAGGTTGGACCTCTAACTGTAGAGAAATCAGCTTCTTCCTTCTCTATTACCCTATCTATTAAGGGTCCCAATGAATTAAAGAAAAAGCTGGTAAAAGAGCTTATGACAAATTGGTTGGTGGCCAAAGCACCCGGAGTAGCATCGACTCCTGTTGATGATGAAGCAGTAGGACGTTCAGCCACTTGGACGAGAGGCTTTTTAAATAAGGGAGCTAAAGTAGAGCTGGTCGCTCCTCCCGGTTGTTCCTCTGCAAAAATAGATAAACTTTATCATTTTGTCTGTCATTTGTAGCTATTGAAAAGATCAAAAGTAAAAGCAATCTTACCATGGCTTGGTTCAGTGATGATTCGGTCATTTGCTGGCCCAAATTCCAGTCTAGCAGAAGTAGCCTCAGACATTACTGCCTGGCTACTGCCTGCCTCGGAGCCACCTGACAAATGACGACTGCTGCTAGCTATCATCGTTACAGGTACTATATCCGTGCACACTGGAGGAGCTGGAGAAGATTCGATTTCTGCATGGATCAAAGATAGAGATGTCAGCTATTAATCTATGAAAAGAAGATTGATAATTTCATTTTATACCTTTGGGATCAACAGTAGGAGTTTCCTCCAGCGCCACTTCCTCATTTGCAATCTTTTCGGGAGATACCTGCACCTCAATATCCTTTTCAGGATCCAGGGTGTCATCAGCTGCTTTGGGAGATATATGGTCTTCAATGTCCTCTTCAGGATTCTGTGTATCATCAACAGCCTTTGATGATGTACTCTCCTCACTTTCATTATCCTCAGGAGCTTCTTCGCTAGCAGTTGCAGCGGCATGATCAGCATCTTCTTGAAAACCGAAGTCGTAATCATTTAATGCCTCGATCATTAGACGATCCTCCTCTTCGCGGACTGTTCCTGGTGTGACAGGAAGCTGAGTAGTTTCTACCGCTGGCGAAGGAGATCGTGAAGCTTCATCTTCCCTAGGCCCTGCAGCCTCCTCTCTCTGTTCAGTCTCCTCTCTCCGCTCTGGACTAGGCTCAGAGGCAGGAGTAGGAGATGACATAGTAATCCCAGCAGCAGCATTCACCACCACCGAGGACAGAATCACCTTATTTCTCTTTCTAATAGCCTGCTTCTTTCTATGAAGAGGCCTTTCTGGACTCTCCACATCGACTACGTCAACCAGCTTTTGAATAGAAGTCGGCGTGGTTGCCTCTTCTCGTTGGATTGACTCGGCCATCTGCCGAGATTGTGATCTAGTAGTAACTTTCTCTGGTTGATCCAGGATAAGTTTCTTCTTTGCAGCTGGGGAAGAAGGTTCATCAATCCTTCTTTTTCTCTCTCTGGCCGGAGATTTAACAACTTTAAGAGAATTTCTTAGTGGTTGATTTACTTCCTCAGGGAAGTTTGCTTCCCTGGAAGCTTCCAATGGATCATCTACCGGTTCATGTTGTTCATCATTTGCTGGAGCTAGTGTAGCAGTTGCTCCTTTCTTTAATCGTGTCGCCGTCGCGAAGCTATCCACCAGACTGAAATTCTCGGCAAAAGTGTTTGCAGCTTTGTAGAACAATGAATACGTATATAACATTCTAGGGCCATTATCATTCTTGTTTGGCATCGAGAACACTGTTCTAGTGTCTCGAGCATTGTAGTAAGCCCATGCTCTCGTACCATCAATCAAGTACCCCTTTCCTTGTAGGCAAGTTATGGCGTTGCCCACATAGAATTGGTCGTAACCAAATTGACGAGCGAAGCGACTCGGCAGATATGGTTCTAGATAGCACTCCTCCTCAAATCTGTATACCAAATGCGATGGTCAGATCGTCTTCAGCCAGTCAAAAGCTGCTCGACCCAGTGGTTGCCTCCCAAGGTCAACCAGATTTGTTGCCATGAATTCGTAACCAGCTGGAGGGACAAAGCTATAAAAATTCCATCCCTTGCCAAGGTTCAGGGCACGTCTGCAGTCCTTCAGACTAACATACACCCACTTGCTTCGGGAGAATCTACGCAGAAAGCTGCCGCTAACTGCTCCCATGTCGGGGTTCATCAAAGATGGATGGTGTAGAAGCAACCACCCGAATAGATAGGTGTAGGAAAACTCCAGTCTAAGGAAATTCCCCTTCTCACCCTTATATTTAATCATGGAGTCGACATACAGACGAAGATCTGCATTTATTCTACAGGTCACCGTTGATAGCAAATCCATCCGGTAGCCGAAGACTAACCGGACGGCAGCGAAGAGTACGCCGCGGTGGAAGCGGTCCACGGCGCTTGCTCCGGGTGCAACAAATCGACGGAGCCAGTATGTAAAAAATCCTGCCAGCTGGGCTTCTTGTGACATGGACCTGTAGCCCATTCTTATAAAGCTCTCAACAAAATCTCCGGGCTTGAGCGGAGGGTATTGGTGTTCATCAGTAACTTTGATATCCATCTTCTTATTCTATTCCGTCAGTTTTATTACTTCACTGTGGCTGAGAGGTTGAAAGAAAGTTGGGTTGCATGAGTCATGATCCTCGGTCTTTTTCTCAATAATATGGTTAAGAAAAAGATACGACAACCACTTCGATGAATAACATATGCCGGAAGAGCCGATCTTGTAGTACAGGGAGCATATGTTATAATGGCACATTAGTTCGTCAAAAACTGCTACCATCTCTGTATTTTCTCGACGTAGTCTATCTAACTCGTCGTTTGTGGGAACATAATCCTCATAAGGGAAGTCTCCCGTTGGTAGGCATGAGATATACTTCATCTCAAGGAGGGCCAATCCCATCTCCCCGCACGACGTCATGAACGTCCCTGTCCTATAGTTATACCTCTTTGCCAGGGCTAGAAACAGATGAGGGTTTGGGTGGAAGCCATACACGGTAGCATATACCGCATTATAAAGCTCGATCTCTTTAAGTTTATCTTCAAACTGAGCCAATACCCAGTTAGCTATGCAGTTCCACCTCCTATTGTCCGGGTTCACCAGACCAGTCAGTCGGATGTCCTGATCCGGATATCTACCTTCAGCCTTTGCATACTCATTGGCAAAGATTGGTGTCCTCACAGGCAGCAGTAAAGAAGAGTTCTCCGGAGGAATACAGCCTGGCTTCAACCCTCTGAGTAAAGTGCTGTATCGCTCAGAAGAGCTATAGATCATGTCTCTATTATTTGGACCTTTCTTGACACAGATCTTTCCTGTCCGTGCATGTTGAAGGGGAGTAATGTCCCAGTCCATCCTCCTGGGATGGCTTGCATGAGCATATCGTGCTAGAGGGAGGCATCTAGAAATGTCCGGTAACAGGATCAGTTTCTCCTTCTTTTGGAAAGTTCTCGACTCAACACGGGATCTAGGTTGAGAACTCTTGTCGATGGCTTCACCAAATAGGAACATGGGTTTCTTGTGGGTGATGGCGTCAGCAGACTGCAAGGGCTGCCCATTCATCAGACTTAACAAAGTCTCATTGTCTTGAGCTATCAAAATAGCTTGGCGGGAGGATGGCAGAGCATATTGTGGGAAGAGCACATGGGATAAGTCTTCTTTGAATTCCGGCTCAGCAAGGGACCCTGCAAATGTTTCATACTCAGGGTCCTCTCTGATGTTAACTGCATCAATCAGAAAAAGCAGAATTCAGTACAAGTAAAATCGAAGATTTTGTCAGCAGATTGTGCAAGCATCAGATTGCGCAACCATCAGATTGTGCAACAATAGCTTCTATGCGCAAACTATCCAGTGGCGCCAACTCATCCACTTGTGCAAGCCATCAGATTGTGCTGAATAACTTGCGCAAAGTATCAGTTTGCGCTGGATAGCCTTGCGCAAATCAGTAGACTGTGCTGACTTTTGCCAGCGCGTTCTAACCGATTGTGCAAGAAAATAATCTTCATAAAAATGAAGATAATTGATTTTGTGCAACCGAAACCCTAAACAGGGCGGCACAACGTAACCAAATCTCTAAAAAAAGATCGATTTGAAGGTGCAGCAATGACAAAAAATCCTAAAAAGGGTTTTCGATCGGATGTCTACCTTGCAGTGCTGGGTGAGCCACTTCATATCGAGAAGGGCGCGACACAGCACGAGCCGAAGACTCGGCTGGGGCCTTCCCTTTCTCGGCGGCGGAGCGCTTTGGGGCCATGGAGATCGACGGGAAGAAGAAGGAGAGTCGAGAGAGTTCGGGAAATTCTTTCTTTCAGATGATCAGAAGAAAGTAAAGAATGACAGAGAAGAGAATGGAGAACTATTTATAGTTTTCGAGAATAAACAGACTCCTCAGATTGCGCCGGATAAACATGAGCTAATTCCTCCGATTGTGCAGACAGGTCATCATATGCGCAACTTGATTTTTAAATCAAAATTCAAAGTATTTCGAAGTTTTGACTATCTTCAAACTTCAAAAACTTTGAAGGGGGTCTTGTAGGTCCTAAAAATCAAGTTGCACCCATCAACAAAGTCATCAAAATCAAATTATACATCCTTCAAGTGAACTGCGCAGAAGATAGATTGCGCAACCATTGGATTGCGCAGGCTGAACTGCGCACTCATTCAAGTGCGCATGCTGATGTGGCCTCGTCATCATTACCTGACAGAGGATCAGATCTTCTGACAGCTGACAGCACGAAGAACGAGGAAACTGTTCGTTTATCGTGCAGCACAGCGCTCGAGGACAGCTGTACATGCAGCACAATCTGCCTACAGCGCAGTCCATCCCAGCGCCGTCCATCCCAGCGCGGTCCATCCCAGAGCAATCCGAAGCAAGCTCAATTCAGTTGGCGCTCTCCATCAATACAACTGACAAAGTACACGTGGCCTTCATGCCATCAATGACTCATTACGTGGTAACCGTCTGTATACGATCATGCGTATTTCAATCAAATAATGCCACGTGTCCAATACAGTTGCCCCCCAATCAAGTAACTGCCAGCACAGTCTGATGTCTGTGCGGTCCAATGCAGCACAATCCAACTTGTGCAGTCCAGAATAACTACAAAGTAGTTATTTCCAGAACTCTATAAATAGAGTTTCAAGTCCTTCCTAGGGGGATCATACATACACACAGAGATCAGAAATCATCACCAGAGATCAGGAGTTCTTGCCAAAGTGCTGCTACAATCTTCAGAGGCTACCGTCTTCAAAGTTCACATCGTCCAAGGGATAAAGTGATCGTCTTCAGATCGGATTCCTATAGTTGTACTTTCCCAGAATTCTTGTAATCTTTTTTATAAAGTTTGTTGAAATAAAGATCAACTTTTGTTTTTGCAAACAGCGCGAGCGCAACTCCAGCCTCGCACATGCATAGCGTCGGATTTGGGGCGATCATTCCGCGTGAGCGCTGACATGGTGATTCATGTCGCGGGAATGATTGAACTCGAAAAATCAGGACGCAACAACTTTGATTGTCTCGACTTGTTGGTTTGATGTAAAGGAAAATTCGAGGATGTTTGGATTTACGATTGATGATTGAGTAAACTTGAGGATTGAATAGATCCAATCCACGTATCGAGAATAAATTAGTCTAGACACAAAATAAGAGTTACGTCCAGATGAGGATGATCATCCCGCGGAAGCGTGCATGGTGATTCATGCCCACCGTGGATAATCTAACTCGCGTGAGATCACGGCGCAACATATTGTTAAGCTAGACGACCTCGTGATCGAATACGTGAATTGGGATGAATGACTTGGAGAATATGAAATATGAATTATGATTTAGCGATGAATTGAGTCATAGTGTACTTGATTTGATAAGGATTGATAGGCGAACTATATCGAACGTGTTTGAAGGGATAGACTATACAAGATGGTTTGTTGAACGAGCGATATTGATATGTCATAGAATTGGTTGAACGTGAGTTGTCGTAGGATGGCTTTGCTGAATGACTCAGACCCCGTGCAACGAATATCGGGACGTATGTAGAAAATCTATGCTCGATGTTTAGAAATCAGAGTGACGCGAGCTTGGGTAGAAAACCCCGTACTATTAATTTGGTTTGATCTTAGGATGGGGTCAGTGTTGATATTGTTGTTTGGGAACTATGTTTCCAATACTGACGGATGACCTTAGCTTAAAGACATAGCCTAGCGGTTAGGCAGACGTCCGAGTACGAAGTGGTAGGATTTGTGGAGGTACCACTCGCGAGTCTCGGTTGACATACATGTATATCAAGGACACTTGAATATGTGCACAATTCGACTCGAGTAGTGATGGCAGATTCTCTATCACGTGGCTTAGTTAAAATGCATGTATTTTGGGGATGTCTGGAATATGTGCACGATCTAACTAAGTGATATGTTGAATCAAGTGAGACTTGAGGAACGGACAAGTATCGAGGATTTTGAAATTGTATTGTGAAGGAAAGATTGATAGTAGCACGAGCGTGGCTCGGATTTGGGAAATGCATAGGAGAAATGTGTACGAGAGTCATTGAACATTCAAGTGATAAGTCGATGAGTAAGTACTCAGTTAAATTCGAGGACAAAACTTTTTCTGAGTGGTGTATGATGTAGTGCCCCGTCCCGCTCAGTCAATCGGAGGAATTAGAACGCCGATGGCGTTCGAACTTAGCCTCGCAACGGCTGCTTGAAGGCCCGCTCGGTCGAGGCGATCGCTCGCTCAGGTGGGGTAGTTTCGGTGAACTCGCCTCATCTTTGCCTTCACATAATAAATTACATATTTTCAACTTGTACAAGTAGGCTTGATAATAAAAGAGACGAATCAACATTGATAAGGAAATAATCCCGACGGGTCGAATTGAGTTAGAATATGGAAGGGTCAAACTGTCGTCTTAGAGTTGGTGCACGACGTGCTTTGAAAATGACACTCAACCCTTCATCCCGTGGCTTGGGAGAAGGAAAGTTGGTTTGAGTTGGCGAAGTTATGAACGTAGCCTAAGTCATAGGCGTCGCTCACATGAATGCTTCATAAAGCATGCACGATCCCATCGTCCAAGGCTTGGCACAGCTTTGGCTTGCCTATGAGTTAAGTTACGTTGAATGGCTTTTGTCATAAGTCTAGGCACCCAAATGACTTGGTCGTTCAAAGTCGAACGCGTGTACGGCACGATCCATCAAGGCAAAGCTTGACGCAGCCTTTGCTCGTCAAGTTGTTGCAAAGTTAAGTTAGGCAAGTTATGTTAGGCTATCGGAGTAGTAGCAAGCACGGTCCTACGAGTTCTACGACTGGGTATAACCATATAGTCTTACAGTCTCAAGGCCCGTCATATAGAGTATGACTTGGGCGTTGGTGTAGTATAGAGTTCAAGTTGGTTTAAGGCACGATGTCACGGACTTAGTGTTTAAGGCAAGAACCACAATTGATTCAAGTGAGTTTTGGAGAAAGGACTATCAAATAGGCATTCATAAAATGATATGGTAACATAGAAAGAATGCTCGCGACCGTGGGTCGTCGAGGGGTCTCAAGGATAGAAGTCTTAAACTTGGTTTTGAAAGAGATGGTAACATTGGAAGAGGAATGACTGTATGAGACGTCAGTTTGAGTCGAGTCTTGCATGGTCATTAGATAACTTGTAGACAAGGGCAAAAATTTCCTCGAGCGGCAACCCGGGGCTACGGGACCGACTCGACCTAGGAGGAAATAGAGGTATAGCCGAGCTGGGAGTACGCTTCCGCTCAGGTTAGTCGGGGGCTTTCAGCGGGGATCGCTACTTGCGCTGAAATGTATCCCGAATAACAAAGCTATAAGTCCAGGTATAGCTTGGGATGCTAGTGACCTCATATAGATGGGCCATCATGGGCGACAATCTGTGTGTGTGCCTTTGTATTGAGTCTAGTTGAATGTGTGTACGGTTGGAACACAATATTTGGGCCTAAGATTGGCTGCAACGTAGGCGACGTGCCTTGGCACGAGTTATGGCATCGAGTCTTAAGTGTTGGCATGCAAGTTGCATAAGTAAGATTTGGGTCATTTTGAGTCTATGTCAGGAATCGCCGCAAGGCAAAATTAGTCGAGTGACACTAAGTTCACAAGTCTCGATTGGGTCAATTGTCGACCAAAGTAGCAAGGGCCACGAGGCGGCGATATGGTTTAGTCTCACTGAATTGTAAGGTACATTGTAGCACGGTCACATGGAAATGGAGTCTATCGTGTAGTTTCATCTCTAATTTTAAGCCATAAGACAAGCACGACTTGATAGATTAACGTTGCTGAGCTGATGTTGCGTTGCAAGCACGGGATGGTCTAGAGACACAAAATAGGCCAAGGCGTCGGTCCTAAAATAATCCTAAGGCAAGAGTAGAAAGACAATCAAAAGGGTTATGTTGCACAAAGTAAATCAAACGTGTTGGTTTTGTATGGGTGGGCGAGGAGCTTATTCTACCAGTACAGTTGAGTACTGACGCCCACATAGTTTTTATGTGCAGGCACAGGTAGAAGCTCGTGGTGCGGAGCTCGCTTGGATGCGTCGAGGCATGCAGTTCCTTGGCAATTTGAAGCATACAGCCGCATGGAGTTAAGACTTATACGGGATATAATGTATGAATGTCGCCTTCCGAAGCATCCGCTGGCTTAAGACATGTATTGAGAGATGAGAGAGAGCTGAGTGAATTGTACTGTGAGAAGAGTGAACTTGAGCGAGCTTGAGTGATTGTAATCTTGGCCTTGTGCCCCATTGTAACCTTTGTTTCAATATCAATAAAGAGCTTCTTTTGAATAACTTGTGTTTGTTCTAAATTTCTGCTGCATGTTCAATGTCTCTGCTTGGGACTTCTGTGCGACGACCCCGTCGCAGCCGCTGTAATCGGCTATTATAAAACCCGCCTTGCACGAGCGCAATCTAGGCTCGTACGACATCACACCTTAGCGAGGACGATCGCTCCTTCGGAAGCGAGACGTGACACCCTGAACATATACAACAACCCGGTATTCCAAGAGGATGCGCAGGTGGTAGCGATCCACTGGAATTATGCAACAGACTTGGACGTCCCTGAGGGTGACCGCCTTCACCAAGACGACGCAGCTTCCTGCGCAGGGGGTATCACCCCTTCCGAGTCCGAGGAGGAGGACATTCTGACGTTCCTCGATAATTTCTCTGTATGAAGGTACGACACGGAAAGCACGTCCTCTACGGTCCTATCTGTCTCTCCCCATGTACAGATAGTATTTATGGCATGAGATGACCATGAAGGGCGTAGTTATCGACAACGTCTAGAAGCGCTTGAAGCCATGATCCTAAACTTGGTCAAGTCGGTAGACGAGATCAAAGCTGTCTTGCCGACTCAACCAACAAGGACACCTGGACAAACAAGTTTAGGCCCCGCAGTCAACATGGACTCGAACACGGCCTCTCCTCCTCTAGGCGATAATCCTCCTGGAATATCCGCTCCTTCAGCTGTAGACGAGGCCAGGGAGGCAAGGAGAGAAGTCCAGGAGCTCCGAGCAATGTTCAATGCCCGAGACTCCTTCCGGGACCTCAGAATACGGCAGCTGTATTCCGTTGCAAGGAGAGACGTTCCTTTCCCTCCGTGACACAAACCGTTTTATATCGATTCATATGACAAGAAGACCTTTGCCAGCCGGTACGTGACTTATTTTAAGGTCACAACAGACTACTTGCTGCATAGTGACGCCATCCTCACACGATTATTTATCGGAGCATTGCAGGGAATCACGACGGCTTCTGTGTATCCTCACCGAGTTCACTCCTACCACATCCATATCACCTCTGAGTAGGAAAGATCTACCATCAACCTCATATTTACCACATCTAAATTACCTCTGAGTAAATATGTTGGTTCCCTCTCTCAACTTATTATCTGTACCTAAAACCAAGGTACGCCAAGGATGATAAGTCCACATAAAATCCTTAGCGGAAGTACCCAAACCTATCAAGTCCATGGTACCTCTGATAGGATGTCATACCTAAACAGCTCTACTACCCATGCTTCTTATTCAAAGTATTCCAAATTTATAATTTAAAAACTTTGAAGGGGGTCTTGTAGAAGCATGGAAAAGAGGATATTGCTTTTAGTCCCACATCGAAAAGGAAAAGAAGAAAGGGCTCATTCCATTCTATATATAAAGCCCCCTTGCCTCCTTTGAAAAGGGCACCAAAATAAAAAGAAGAAAAAAAGGGAGCCCGTGTCCAGAGAGCCCGTTCGAGCCACAAAAAGTTGCAACATTGCTTCTTTTTCTTCTTCTGGATCGGCTACAAGTTCTTCACTTGCCATCTTGGCAAGGATAAAGTTGGATCCTGAGTACTATGCACCATAACGGGCTAGTACGAAGAAATCCAAGGCAGCAACTTGGACTCTTCTTACTACGTACCTTCGGGTGCTAAGTCAAAGAAGTCTAGGACAGTGCAGGCCCAACAAGCCCAGTCAACTGTCCAATTTGCTGACCGTCAGAGGGTACCATTAACTGTTACACGGGCCCATGATAGAAAGTTGTACATAACCTTCCGTGTCCATCCCTCTGCGGCAAACAGACAGGGTAGATCCCAAAAGTATCCCTACAACGATCGAGAGCAAGTACTTTTACTAGCCTCAGATCAAGGAGAAAATATGCCCAAAAGTCTCCCTACAACGATCGAGAGCAAGTGCTTTTACTAGCCTCAGATCAGGAAGCAAATATGATACCTACACACCCGGGTACTTGGGATACCTGGGCCCACAAAACGGATGCAAAGGTAGATCAATCTGCTCTTGACTTGCGAGAGGTGCTCATTCACAAACACAAGGAGAGAGAAGCAATATTGGCGTACGATGAGCCCTTTTCAGGATATCACTGCACCCAAGTCGCCATCAACTGATGCTGCCACAAGTCAGTGGCTCCACCACCAAGGCAGTCTGTGTTCCAGTGACCGCAACCTGTTGCGCCTTTCTGATATCATCTCGGAAGCATGATGCCAATTGAAGACTTCATAACGGCCGACTCTCAACTAGACGCATTACTCAGATGTCTCAGTTAGGCGCTTTGTCTCAGTCCGACGTATCATAATCTTTTGAGGGAGTTCATCTTCAAAACTTCTTCGAACAAGAAGATCCATAATCCGTAGTGTCAGCACTCGTCAAGGAGGAGGATCGGTCAAATTTATCTTAATTGGGAAGTCAAAAGAGAGACAAACAAAATTCTCTCAAAATCGTTGCTGACCGCATAGGCGTTATGCGGCCAAGTTGATCCAGGCCGCAGAAGGAAGAGCCTTATGAGCCTTATGCGGCTAAGTTAATCTAGGTCGCAGAAGCAAGGCTCCTGGAGACCCCATGCGGCTAAGTGGACTCGAGCCACAGAAGCGAGGCTCCCAAAGGCCCCATGCGGCCAAGTGGCCTCGAGCCACAGAAACAAGGCTCTTGGAGACCCCATGCGGCCAAGTGGACTCGACCCACAGAAGCAAGGCTCCTGGAGACCTCATACGGCTAAGTGGACTCGAGCCGCAGAAGGAATGCTCCCGAAGATCCCATGCGGCCAAGTGGAGCCGAGCCGCAGAAACAAGGCTCCTGGAGACCCTATGCGGCTAAGTGGACTCGAGCCGCAGAAGCAAGGCTCTCGAAGATCCCATGCGGCCAAGTAAAACCAAGCCGCAGAAGGAATGCTCCCGAAGTTCCCATGCAGCCAAGTGGAGCCGTGCCGCAGAAGAAAGGCTCCAAAGGCCACTTTACGGCCAAAACGATTCAGGATCTACTTTGTGGGGGACACATGGCAAGTTGGCCAAGTCTCAACCACCCAGATTTGTTGTAACAAAAAAATCTCAACAAACACCCAGCTGGCCGTTGATGACCGGGTCCTGGTGCACTGTTACAGCTACGTGGCTACTTGACCACTTACGTGGCCCATAATATGCCTCATCCAGAAGCCTCTATAAATAGTAGGGTATCACACCCATACAAAGGGTTGGCAATTTTTTCAAGAGCAAAGACTGTGTCTGATAGTCCAAGGAGTAAGGCAGAGTTGCTACACTTTTTTGAGCCTCCATCGTCACCCCCCAGAATCAAAAATTAAACAATTGTACTTAGATTGTTTCCTAGGATTTCTTTCTATACTTTCTTTTGTACAAGCGAGTTTGCAATCAAGTTTAATTCATCTGTAATTCTTGTTCTTGATATTTTAATGGCAAATAATCACGTGTAGTGCATGGGGAGGGAGAAGACAACTATTAGGCGTAGGGGCTTTCACTCGTTTACTTTCCTCTAGATGCCCTTAGTGACTCAGTCGAGTGCTATTCGGCCGTGCATTTACTTTCCTCTAGCTGTCGTTAGTGACTCACCCGAGAGCTAGTGTGTCGTGCACTTATTTACTTTTCTCTAGATGCCACTAGTGCCTCGGTTGAAAATCTAACGCGCCGTGTTTCTAGTTTCGGAAGGCCCCTGTATGGACGTTGTCTTCAAAGTGCATTTTCACATAGAATGGTTAAGGACCTTTATCTATTTAGACATATGAAATTTTTTGGTGAGCTAACTATATTCAGTTCATGGCATAATATTATGTGTCTTGTTACGTCCCTCTGAGAACTTGGTGATTTCTCTAGGTATGCTTTTGTGATGTTTCGCAGATGCTCTAGCCAAGGCCATGACTTGCTCTTTTCCATCGAGGATGATTGCACTTGAATCATCTTCGCATCGCTCGACAAGTTCCTTAATTTTGTATTTTTCTTTTTGTTGGTAGTGGATTTGTCTCCGCCCAATGACTTGTGTTAAAAATAATTCATAAGTTATTATAAATTCTTTCTTCTTTATTTGTGGATGAGATTAGTGTCATGGCTTTCTACACTTTACAGCTTATGTATACATACGATGGTTCCATATATTGGAGTATACTTCGTATGTATGCAGTTGGCATGATTACGTTCCTAGTCCTACGTATTTTAGGATTGGAGCATTACAGAGACTCAAGAGAGGAGAGAACTTAGAAATTCTACAAGGGGAGAGTAGAGAGAAGGCTAGGGTTTCTCTGAGAGAGAGAGAGGAGAGGAGAACTCAGCACAGCCGCAGGCTCGCAGCAGTCGGCCATAGGGGTGAACAAATGTTTGAGTGAAGTAAAGAATGGAGAGAGAGAAATATTTAGTTTGACTTAAACATGAAGGGGTATAATGGTAAATTCATTTTTACTAAGTAAAACCTAATCGATTTTCGGTTCGGTTGGGTAACCGAACCTAAAACCTGAAAACCAACCCGAAACCCAAATTTTCTTTTTTCCAAAACCGAAACCCGACCCGTTACACTAAAAACCGAACCGAATAGCAAGTTCGGTTCGGTTTACGGTTTCTAAACCTTATATTGCTCACCCCTACAAGCACGAGTGACCACTCTTCTATCCAAGTGGTTCTCACGTACTGGGTAAAGCAAGGTCGTTTCGATACAATAATAATGGCATCTGCTTGAGGGATACAACGAAACTGTGCTTAGAGGTCTACAGACGGACATGAGATGGAACAACTAGTTTGTTATGGTCCAAAGACTGAAGAGGGTTAAGGAAAATCTTAAACGATGGTACAGAAGTGTGCCTAACGCTTCATTAGCGGAGAAGGAAGCATCTCTAAGAGAAGTACAAGATCAATTGCAGCAGGATCTCCTCAACGTTGACTTGGCGGATAAAGATTGCCTCCTCATTCAGGAAGTTAGTAAACTTCGCAAGAAGAAATTCAGCTTGCCCAAAGGGCGAAATGCCAGTGGCTACGAGAGAGAGGCAGGTGCATACAGTTCTTTCATAATGTACATACTAGACAATGTCGCGATCATATTGGCATCTTATTGGATACGGAAGGCAACGAGAAGACGGTACTAGGAGATATCCAACAAGAAGTGGTCATGTACTATTTGGATCTATACACTCAACATGACTACCACCATATATTCCTGAAACTGGTCTGTACATGCCTAGTAATGACTCTTGGCAATAAAGCGATGCTAGCCCCGGTAACTTTAGAGGAAGTGGAGGCCATTGTAAAAGGAGTTGATCAGAACAAATCCCTGGGGCCAGATGGCTTCAACAACAAATTTTTTAAAGCACACTGGGATGAGTTGAAGCTCCCATTGTTGGGAGTTGTGCAGGTCTTTTTTACTAACAGAAGCCTGTTACGGGAGTTAAATTATACATTTCTGACTCTTGTCCCGAAGAAGGCAAGAGCTACTTCTTTGGCGGATTTTCGACCGATACCATGTTATAATTTTTTGTATAAAATTATAACACACCTTATGTGTCGCAGAATGGAGACGGATGCGGGGATTAGCGTCAAGAAATCAGTCATCCTTCATCAAAGGATGGTCTATTGCTGAAAATAGCCTTCTAGCGCATAAGATGATTCTGGAGTTTAACAAAGCTGGTGCCAAGAAGTCGTACATCAAATTGGACTTGCGAAAAGCCTATGACATGGTGAATAGGGACTTCGTATGTCAACTTATGCTGGATATGGGATTTGACAGCACATGGATTGATATGGTACGAGAATGTATTATGACCCCTACATTTTTGGTACTTATAAAAGGCTAACCATATGGATTTATTCGGAGTAACCGAGGGTTACGACAAGGGGATCCTCTGTAGTACCCCATCCTTACATCGTGTCCCATTTCCATCCATTGGGTACGAGAGAAAGGAATATTGTCGCTACCGATTCAGTCGGAACCGATAGGTCGAGATCGTTTGAATCGGTCGAACAAAATGATTGAATTAAGATTCTTTTCTCATTATAGAAATGCGTCTTCGAAATCAAGTCCCATATTCAACGGGTTGCGCCTTGAGGATAGACTCTGCGGCTGAGTTGGAAGAGACCTCCCGTTGATATGCTTTTCATGCCGCACTTGCTTTTTGGCTTTGGTTTTCGTGGATGCATTTTTGTGAATGTTTTTGATAGTTTTTATGGCTTGCATTTTTGAACTTCGTATTCGTATCGAACTCCTTGAATGGCTCAGTGTTCTAATCACTTGTTTATACGATTTTAGGTAATCGTATAGGCGACGTCTAAGCGCGGCCAACCAGTCCTTTGCCTCAAGCAAGACTAAGGTGAGTAGATGACCTCCTTCCCCTCGACTCTCTGGTTTCAAATCAAATATGAAACACAAAAATGCATGCTTGTATTCATAGTGTAGAATCAATAAATTGTGGTACGATTCTTTATGAAACACTTGCTATAGAACTCCTATACATGAAACCAATGCATACTTTCTTATGCCACTTTACTTAGTCCTCTGCAAAATAAGGATGGAATCAATTAACAAGTATCGCAATGATAAGGCTAAGTGCATAAAATGACTAAGTTTCAAAGAAGAATATTACGGTCATTGGACAACTTGCGCACAAGGTGTAGTTTCCTCGAATGGTCGTCTAGGCCAATGAACCGATCCGGCCCAGGAGGAACGAGTATAGCAAGTGCCAGCAGGACTGGCGCAAGTGATTCAGGAACTTTCGAATAGGTCTCGCTAATTGCCACGAAAGGATGGTCGTCTAACCCAGCTATAGTCCATGATGGCTTGACATTGCCAGTGACCTTCACACCCATTCGCTGCTTGAACTAATACTTGTGACACGAGATGAATATGGACAGCTGCTCAATGTATAAGATTTTTATATGCTTGTCTCTTAACATGTTAACATGCAAATCGATCAGGATGGTTAGAAAGATCACCAAATAGCTAACATGTTTTATAAAACTGCTTGAACAAATTGAGAGCTTGGGTTTTAAATTAGCCACTCGCCAGTACATGTGATCGTACTGACCCTCGCTCTCTATAGGTGCTACGAACCAGGATGAATGCGCCAAATAGCCAAGGCAACGTTCGTATTTTGAAGCTTCGATCGTGCATCGGAGACTCTCGCTGAACAAACTTTTGAAGATTCTCTGCAACAGTCTAAGAAGATGTCTTGACTTCATTCCATTTTAGATGGCTGGAATACTTTTGTTGTAAATTGAGAGATGTAATGTATGGAACGACTATCTCATTGACGTTCATTTTGTAATTGATTCATGTTGTAAGCCCGTGCGACATAATTGTAATATGATGTCTATTATCAGTAAAATGCAAAATTTCTCTACCTTAATATGTGTTGTTCAATTTCTCTACGTACTCTTTTAGATATGTTTCAGGTAACCTTATGACAATGCCTTGTGTGATCGCAACCTAGGTTCACACGACATCACTCCCGAAGGACGACTATCGATTCTTCGAAATCAGGGCGTAATATAATAGTATCAGATTTACGTCCTTAGCCTCCAGTCTCGAGTCTCTAGTCTTGAACCGTTGACCTCGTATCGCTGAGATGACTTGTTCTATATGATGAACCCAGGACACTTTCTGAAACTAACGAGAGTTGTCTTTTATCCCAGAATTTGCGGAACCTCGGGTAGAGGATGAGGTGAGCGCTTCCGACGGCTTGAGTAGTTCTGAAGCCAAGCCTTTTATCAATCCGATGGAGAGGATGCTGTCCGAAGCTGGGCCTTCCGACAATCCTATGGAGCGGATGATGCATATACTCGAAATGTAGCAGAGACAGGCCCAATTTGAAGCCAGGTTCAAAGTGCAATTCGAGATGCAGCAAGGAAAACTTGATAAGCTACGACATTTAGTGCAAACGGTCGTGACCAACGGGAATTCTGTAACCCGTATTGTCGAACATGTGACACAACCCACTGAAGTCACTCCCAGGAAACCTTCGCCTTAGCTTGTACCGCTAGAAAATAACACCTTCGATATCACCAACTTCAAGAAGGCGTTTTGCTCTTCCTTCTTCGGCACAGAAGACTCGTCTCTCGTAATCGACTGGCTAAAAGAGATCGAAGATAATTTCGAGCTCTTTGGAATCGATAAAGTCAAGAAAGTTGCTTGTGCTCAACTTTAACTTCTGTCACTACCAAATTTCTAGTATGGGGGTATTTTGGTCATTTTGAATTTTTGGGATTTATTTGGAATTATTGTGAATTATTGAGATTTATTAGAATTTATATGATTTTTGGTATAATTTAATTAGGGGTTATTCTAGACTTTGACTAGTATTGACTTTGGAGCCTAACCTAGATGCTAACCCTAGTGGTGGTGACTTGATTAGGTCATGTGACCCTAACCTAACATTAAGTTAATTCCTAATAGGTCATTTAAAATTTAAGTTGGCATTAGAAGGCTTTAAGTCATAAGCCATGACTTATGGTTTTGGAAATAATTAATTAGCAACTTAGCCCATAGCTTGTGAATTTGGCCCAAGCCTATTAACTAACCTAACCCTAACCCTAGATTGGCTGGCCACATTGGGAATCCCACCCCTATTAATACTCTCTTCCATTAGGTTAGCCCCCTTTAGAAAGTTCACATTTGAAAAAAGAGAGGTAAATCCCATCTTTAGAAATTCCTAGAAAATCCATTTTAATTCCTTTTTAATCCAAATAAATTGCATTAGATCCTAATTTTAGTATTCTTGCTGTTCATGGAGAATTATTCCAGCTTGGGATCAATTTGGGGAAAGTTTGCTAACAAGGAGAAAGATCTAGAAGAGGGGTTTTTCTTGAGAAGTGCATCAATAGGTATTTGATACTAAAACCTATTAATTTCCAGTTTTCTTTGCATATTTGGAAAGCCCTAGGAGTCCCCTAGCTGTAGAATTTGGTTTCGTGTCAAGGTGGATTCATTTTGTGTCCGTATCGGACACGTATACATAGGTAGACCTAGGTATTTGTGGAAATGCCACATAGGAATTTAGTTCACTGTTTTGAAATTGTAATTGATGGGAAACCTAGATCTAGGTGTTGCTTAGGGTTTTCCATATGACTGAGGTGGTGATTGTTCTGTGTCGTGTCGTATTTGGACACGAACAAGCAGGTTTGGATACCACACGCACTGTCCTGCTACTCGGGGTCAAATTCTCCCTGTGTAGGACACGTGGACACGTGACACTAGTTGGACATATTAGGGCAGTGTCTGACACGACACTCCCCAAGTGGCATGACCTATCGTGTCGTGTCGGACACGTAATTTAGTGTGCACGGGTTTTACACTGGGTCGTTCAGTCGAGTTTTTGGGTTCGGATACACGATTCGTACGTGGACACGGGGACACGAGGACATCTCGTATTGAGTAAAGTGTGTAGCCCTAGTGTGGGCATACACGTGTGCACGAGCACGTGTCCTAATTCGTGTCGTGTCGTGTCCACGAACACGATGAATACGTGCACGATGTAGTGTTTGGTTCTGTGTCCTGTTGCTTTGTTTTTGGGTTATATCGATTTGGACACGTTTGTGTCATTGTGGTGGACACGAATTTGACTCTGGGACACGAACACGAACACATGTTGGTTTTTTATTACCAACCAATGATTTGGCATGTTAACATGTTTTTGATTGATATCTTGCATTTACACTGATTTCTGAAACCAAGTTCAAATTCCTGTATTTTTTTAGATTTCTAAATTGAATTTTGATAACAAATTTAACCCACTTGGATGCTGTTAATTATTGGTTTAATACCTTAATGTTGTACACCTACATGATTTCTAACTATTTGATGAATTTGGGTTATATTGGTATATGTTTGGGATTGATTTTGGGGGTTTTGTATATTGGACTGAAATGAGTATTAGTATCTTGAACTGGTTTCCTTTTTATTTGAACCTGAGAATTCAAACTGAAAACTAAACTTGAATATACTAAAATCTGAGAATGGTATTGGTTTGATATTGTGGGTTGTTAATGGTGACAAGGGTTGGTTTAACCTGAATTAGCTTACTTCCTTTATTCCTTGCCTTCACACATTACACTCTATGATAACACTGTACACTGTTAACACATCCCTTACACACACTTGAGACACTTATTTCACTCTTGCTTGTACACTGCTCACTGTACACACATACACATCACCCCTTAACTTATGTATAGATAGTATTGCACACATGTAGATGTTAGTTTTCCCCTCTTTACACATGCTAACACACACACACAAACCCTTCAACCCTATGAAATGCATGTGTATATGTTAAGCTAGTGTATTGTAGTATATGTGTCTATGTATATGTACTTTTGATGCCAAATGTATAGGCCTATTAGGTATGTAAATGTATGCTTATATATATGTAGATATATATATATGCTAAGTAATGTGTGCCTATAGGTAATGTGTAATGACTTGGACAGTTTGTATAGGTTGTATGGACTTGGTAGACTAGTATAGGCTAGTTTAGCCTTGATTAGACTAATATAGACTTGATAGACTAGGTTTAGACCTAGAATGGCATAGTTGACCTAGTTTGACTTTTAGGGTCGACCAAGTTGACCAAGAGTTGACTTTGGTCTAGATTGACCTAGAATCATGTAGAATGCATAGTAGTACTTTATTTTACCATTTTGGACTTGTTGTGACTTGTGCTGTTCTGATTAGGAGCCAGACACCTCTCCTCGGACAGTACTTTTCATCCGGACACTCAGATAGCAGGCGAGTACATTCTCTGATCATTTTACATCCTGTTAGAATTATTCTTCTGCTTTAAATTACTTTACTTGATACTGTCACGTTGGTCACACGGATTAGTACTATATGGATCCCTTCTTGAGATGTTATCCCCTCAGGGAGCATCGGATACTACATGTTCTGTGCGTTTTACTTACATGGTGTATCACTATGCTTCATGGTTCATTGAATCACTTGTGACATGTACTCTCATGATCACAGAGTCTTCCTTGAATCCCCCATTTATGGGCTTTTCTAGAATTCCCATTTATGGGACTATCATGTACCACCCTTCGGGGGCCATTACATGAATCATAACATAACCTGGATGGATCCTTGTGTATTGATTGGGGGTACGGGGGAGTAGAAGTAGGCATGTGAATAATACCCAAGTAGTATCTCATCTGATCACCTCCGTAGTGTCTCATCAGAATCTCGTATGCCATTCACATGTTTATATTGTACTCTGACTCACTAACCACTGTTAGTTCTCTACTTATAATAGATATTTCTATTACAGTTCTCTCTCTATTTATATTCTGTACTTTCTTCAGTTTCCTGTATCTTACTTTACGACATGATTATATTTTCTAACCTGCTATGAACTGTTAAGATGTATTATGCTCGTTCCGTCCTGATTGGACACCGTTGAATGTTTACAGAGGACGAGGATGAGGCTGGTGTGGACACTTTCTATGGGACAGCTCTAGATGACACCTGTGATCCAAATTTCCAGCCGGATCCACTAGCTGTAGAGACTGAGGCTCCCTAGTCTAGGTTTTACTATTTCTGTCATTTGAGATCTGGATTGTATATGTTCTTTCATACTCTGTAGTTGAGACTTTGTATTTCTGGTTGTTTGTTGAGTTGTTATCTTAGACACTTAGACTCTTCTGATCATCTGTATTTCATTTGAGTTCTATATCATATCGTGCTTCTTCTTTCTTAGTTGTGATTGAGTTTACATTCTGCTATGTCACCCCCATTCGGGGAGTATAAACAGCTTAGCATTATATTGTTAGATGTTGTGACCTAGGACAGCGTTCTACCGCCGACATTGCGGCGTAGGCTGGACGTACCCACTTCTCGTGCCCATACTCTAGGGTGCGGGTCGTGACACATTTTTAGTGGTGGCCCATGCAGGTCTAGACTAGAAGTGTAGTGGTATTCGAACCAGAGTATCACTACAGCCTGCAGTAGGATATAGGATATTAGTTTTCAAGGTACTCAATCACATTAGGAAAAAAAACTCTATTTCTGCCATCTAAATCCTTACTGTCAATTGATTCTTTTGAATTTTAACTGTCTGCCTTTGTTATATCGCCTCTTTCTCAGCAATTGATACCCTTGTTTGATCTGTCTTCAGGATGGTGGAGACGCGGTCACAGCATACCATTAATGGGGATACTGTAGAGGGGACTGCTACCTCTCAGCCAGTTCAGCAGGGTCAGGAGGCTGTAGCTCCTGCCACCTTTGCTCGTATTGGGACTTCAGCAGCAGCAGCAGGGGGTATGCCTCCACCAGCTCGGAGGCAGGACCCAATCATCCCAGAGGTGCCTTTCCAGCAGCCGTCGCCTATAGGATACGTGGATGCGGCACAGATGTTCGCCTACTTTCAGCAGTTTATGGAGATACAGCAGACCCGACAGGCCAGGAGCATGGAGTTAGCCATTACGACAGTCGCAGCTCGACCAGCAGTCCAGCAGTCGAGGACACCTGGGATAGAGCAGTTCCAGAAGATGAACCCCAGAGACTTCCTGGGGACGGAGGGGATTTTATAAGCTGACGAGTGGATCGAGCATATAGAGGAGATCTTCCGCCTGGCCCGGATACCGGCAGATCTCCAGATAGAGGCAGCAGCTAGCCGGATGCGAGATCTTGCTCGCACCTGGTATCAGTCAGACCCCAGGGTAGGAGTAGCTGGACGGACCTGGGAGGAGTTCAAGGGCTTCTTCAAGAAGAAGTTCTTTCCAGATGCAGCGCTCCAAGCCTTGGAGTCGCATTTTGAGAGCTTAGTTCAGGGGAGCCTGTCAGTAGAGGAGTACGTTGGGGAGTTCGGCCGCCTCGGCAGATTCGTAGAGGGCTTGAGAGAGACGGCGAAGGCCCAGAGGTTCCGAAAGGGTCTGGTCAAGGAAGTCAAGTCCTTGACCAAGGGCAACAGGGATGCCACTTTCGAGGAGATTTTGACGGGAGCTTTATTGGCTGAGGACGATCTTGAGCTGAGGCTCAAGAGGGGACGAGACCCTGTTGGGGACAGCAGCAGCGGAGGCCAGGCCAAGAGGCCTCACTTTCAGCACCAGCAGCCACAGAGGCCAGTTCACCAGCAGCAATTTCAGCAGCAGGCTCGGGTACCCTTCCAGCAGGTACAGCATCAGCAGCAGGCACCGAGGCAGCAGGCCACCAGCTGTGCTTATTGCAAGAAGCCAGGGCACGGGTGGAACGAGTGTAGGAAGAGACTGGGAAAGTGCCTGGTATGTGGTTCAGCAGACCACCAGATGAGGGAGTGTCTCGTAGCACGAGCAGCTCAGGGAGGAGGAGCCAGGGTTCCAGCAGGCCAGCAGAGGGGACCAGTCCTGCCGATACAGCAGCAGAGGTTCGTTCAGCACCAGCAGCAGGCCAGAGGAGGCCGGCAGGGGCGAGCTTTTGCCATGTCGGCCGAGGATGCAGAGGTGATAAGAGAGCTGATCGCAGGTTCGGTTCTTCTCGAATCCAGTCCAACTTTTGCATTATTCGATTCCGGTGCTTCGCATTGTTTTGTATCAGTATCATTTGCGGTTAGACACGGTATCATAGCTGAATCGTTGCCTAGGTCTTACAAGATCACGACCGGGGGTGGCATTATCCTCTTGAGTGATGTTTGTAAGGGTCGGAGTGTTGTTTTGGGAGGCCGTGAGTTAGAGGTGATCCTGCTCGTAATACCATTGTCGAACTATGATATAGTACTCGGTATGGATTGGTTGAGCAGGCACCATGCCAGCATTGATTGTAGAGGGGGTAGAGTTCTCTTCAGAGTGCCGGGGGAGCCAGAATTCGAGTACTCCAGACGTCAGGCAGAGTAGAGCAGCAGAGTTTTCTGCGGAGTCTCGGTTGAGGAGCAGACGATTCCACACCCCTTGATAGCAGAGTATATGGATGTTTTTCCAGAGGAGTTGCCTGGATTACCACCAGATAGAGACATTAAGTTCTCGATAGACTTGATTCTAGGAGTGGAACCCATCTCTCAGTACGTCTATCGAGTGAACAACAGTGAGTTGGTAGAGCTGAAGAAGCAGGTGGATGAGCTGCAGGACAAGGGCTTCATCCGTTCGAGTTCGTCGCCATGGGGTGCACCAGTATTATTTCTGCCGAAGAAGGATGGGTCAGTACGGATATGTATTGACTACAGGGCACTCAACAATCTGACGATCAAGAACAGATACCCACTGCCGCGGATCGATGATCTCTTTGCTCAGTTGAGCGGAGCTCGGGTGTTCTCGAAGATTGATTTGAGGTCAGGTTATCACCAGGTGAAGGTGAAGAGGGAGGATATTCCCAAGACCGCTTTCAGGATGCGGTACGGGCAGTTTGAGTTTTTGGTTATGCCGTTTGGGCTAACCAATGCACCAGCAGTATTTATGAACATAATAAACAAGGTGTTCCACCAGTACTTGGACAAGTTCGTGGTGGTGTTCATTGACGACATCTTGGTATATTCCAAGACTGAGAAGGAGCACGAGGAGCACTTGAGAGTACTGCTGGAGACTCTCAGGAAGGAGCAACTTTATGGGAAGCTCTCCAAGTATGAGTTCTTCTTGGACCGGGTTGACTTTTTGGGGCATTTGGTGACTGGAGATGGGATCTCAGTTGACCCCAAGAAGATCGTAGCAGTTGAGGCATGGGCAGCGCCGACTTCAGTGGCAGAGATCAGGAGTTTCTTGGGGCTGGCAGGATATTATAGGAGATTTGTGCTGGATTTCTCCCGGGTTGCAGAGCCGTTGACTCGGTTGACCCGGAAGGATGCTGAGTATGTTTGGTCAGAGGAGTGTCAGGCAGCTTTTGATGAGTTGAAGAAGCGGCTTACGACAGCTTCGATTCTGGCATTGCCTTCAGGATCAGGAGGATTCACTATCTATAGTGACGCTTCAGGAAAGGGGCTGGGTTGTGTCTTGCAGCAGCATGGAAAGGTAATTGCCTATACTTCAAGGCAATTACGTCCCCATGAGAAGAACTACCCTACCCACGACCTGGAGCTTGCAGCAGTGATATTTGCTCTAAAGTTGTGGAAGCACTATCTGTATGGAGAGAGGGTAGAGATTTTCACAGATCACAAGAGCTTAAAGTATGTGTTTACACAGAAAGAGCTCAACATGAGGCAGCGCAGATGGCTAGAGTTGATGAAGGACTTTGACATCCTACTTGAGTATCACCCAGGGAAGGCCAACGTGGTTGCCGATGCCTTGAGTAGGTATCCGACAGCCATGTGTTTGACCATGGATCGGCATTTGCTTACAGACTTGGAGAGCCTTAGGATTGAGGTGATCGTGCCCGAAGTGCAGATACAGTTATGGGGCCTTCAGATACAGTCGGACTTGATGGAGAGGATCAAGACGATACAGTTTGAGGACGTTGCTCTGCGGTATCTCCGAGAGCAGGTTCGAGTATGATTGGTGGATGGCGAGTTTTCTCTTGCAGAGGATGGTGCCTTACGGCACGGTTCCAGGTTATGTGTGCCCAGCGGAGATCTCAGGGAGCAGGTTTTGCAGAAGGCCCACAGATCTCAGTACTTTGTACACCCTGGTGCTAACAAGATGTACCGAGATCTGAGGGAGCATGTTTGGTAGAACAGAATGAAGCGGGAGGTAGCTCGCTTTGTAGCTAGGTGCTTGGTCTGTCAGCAGGTCAAGGCAGAGAGGCAGAGGCCCGGAGGATTATTGCAGTCGCTGCCCATTCCAGAGTGGAAGTGGGAGCATATCACCATGGATTTTATATCTGGGTTGCCGCGTACACCAGGAGGAAAAGACACGATTTGGGTCATCGTTGACAGGTTGACCAAATCGGCCCACTTCTTGCCATTCAAGATGGGTACGTCTACAGAGAAGCTTGCGAAGATGTACATGCGGCAGATAGTCAGGATTCACTGGGTTCCGATCAGCATCGTCTCGGATCGGGATAGTCGCTTTACTTTCTATTTCTGGAGGAGTCTACAAACTAGTTTGGGCACTCAGCTCAAGTTTAGTACTGCATACCACCCCCAGACGGACGGACAGTCAGAGAGGACTATTCAGACGCTCGAGGATATGCTGCGGACGTGCGTCTTGGACTTTGGAGGTTCTTGGGAGGATCATCTTTATTTGGTGGAGTTTGCTTACAATAACAGTTTTCAGGCCAGCATTGAGATGTCACCTTTCGAGGCTCTGTACGGGCGTAGGTGTCGTACACCCTTATCTTGGGATGATGTTGGTGAGCGAGCTTTACTGGGACCAGAGTTGGTTGTTGATGCAGCCGAGAAGGTGAAGCTCATCAGGGACAGACTTCGCGTGGTACAGGACAGACATCGGCACTGGGCCGATAGCCACCGGAGGCCATTGGAGTTTAAGGTACAGATTAGAGATAGGATTAGATTTAGGGTTTGTGTTTATGATTTTGATCATATTTGATTATTTAATAATTGAGACCTTGCTTGTGATTAGGTTGGAGACCAGGTTTTCTTGAGGATATCTCCGACTCGTGGTACGATATGTTTTGGTGGAGGTAGAAAGCTTAGCCCGCGCTTCATCGGCCCTTTCGTTATCAGCGAGAGAGTCGGCGACGTGGCTTACAGACTAGACTTGCCACCTGCACTAGTGGGTATCCACAACGTATTCCACATATCACAGTTAAGACGGTATGTGGCTGATCCTAGCCATGTGCTCGACCATTCGGAGATTGAGGTTGGGCCTTCTCTCAGCTATCCAGAGTAGTCAGTGGAGATTCTGGATCAACGGAAGAAGGTACCGAGGAACCAGGTGATACCTTTGGTTTGCGTTGCATGGAGGCATCATTCTCCAGAAGAGTATACCTGGGAGCGGGAGGATGAGATGCGCGAGCGATACCCATATCATTTTGGACCGTGAGGTATACTTTCTATCATTCTCATCAGTTGCATTTCGTCTTTCAATTTCGAGGATGAAATTCTTTTAAGTAGGGTAGATTTGTCACTAGCACATTTCTAGTATGGGGGTATTTTGGTCATTTTGAATTTTTAGGATTTATTTGGAATTATTGTGAATTACTAAGATTTATTAGAATTTATATGATTTTTGGTATAATTTAATTACGGGTTATTCTAGACTTTGACTAGTGTTGACTTTGGAGCCTAACCTAGATGCTAACCCTAGTGGTGGTGACTTGATTAGGTCATGTGACCCTAACCTAACATTAAGTTAATTCCTAATAGGTCATTTAGAATTTAAGTTGGCATTAGAAGGCTTTAAGTCATAAGCCATGACTTATGGTTTTGGAAACAATTAATTAGCAACTTAGCCCATAGCTTGTGAATTTGGCCCAAGCCCATTAGCTAACCTAACCCTAACCCTAGATTGGCCGGCCACATTAGAACCCCACCCCTATTAATACTCTCTTCCATTAGGTTAGCCCCCTTTAGAAAGTTCACATTTGGAAAAAAAGAGGTAAATCCCATCTTTAGAAATTCCTAAAAAATCTATTTTAATTCCTTTTTAATCCAAATAAATTGCATTAGATCCTAATTTTAGTATTCTTGTTGTTTATGGAGAATTAGTCCAGCTTGGGATCAATTTGGGGAAAGTTTGCTAACAAGGAGGAAGATCTAGAAGAAGGGTTTTTCTTGAGAAGTGCATCAATATGTATTTGATACTAAAACCTATTAATTTCCAGTTTTATTTGCATATTTGGAAAGCCCTAGGAGTCCCCTAGTTGTAGGATTTGGTTTCGTGTCAAGGTGGATTCATTTCGTGTCCGTATCGAACTCGTATACATAGGTAGACCTAGGTGTTTGTGGAAATACCACATAGGAATTTAGTTCACTGTTTTGAAATTGTAATTGATGGAAAACCTAGATCTAGGTGTTGCTTAGGGTTTTCCATGTGATTGAGGTGGTGAATGTTCTGTGTCGTGTCACATTTGGACACGAACACGCGGGTTTGGACACCACACGCACTGTCATGCTACTCGGGGTCAAATTCTCCCTGTGTAGGACACGTGGACATGTGACACCGGTTGGACATGTTGGAGCAGTGTCTGACACGACACTCCCCAAGTGGCATGACCTATCGTGTCATGTTGGACACGTAATTTAGTGTGCACGGGTTTTACACTGGGTCGTTCAGTCGAGTTTTTGGGTTCGGATACACGATTCGTACGTAGACACGAAGACACGAAGACATCTCGTGTTGAGTGCAGTGTGTCACCCTAGTATGGGCGTACACGTGTGAACGAGCACGTGTCCTAATTCGTATCGTGTCGTGTCCACGAATACGATGAACACGTGCACGATGTAGTGTTTGGTTTTGTGTCCTGTTGCTTTGTTTTTGGGTTATATCGATTTGGACACGTTTGTGTCATTGTGGTGGACACGAATTTGACTCTGGGACACGAACACGAACACATGTTGGTTTATCATTACCAACCAATGATTTGGCATGTTAACATGTTTTTGATTGATATCTTGCATTTACCCTGATTTCTGAAACCAAGTTCAAATTCTTGTATTTTTTCAGATTTCTAAATTGAATTTTGATAACAAATTTAACCCACTTAGATGCTGTTAATTATTGGTTTAATACCTTAATATTGTACACCTACATGATTTCTAACTATATGATGAATTTGGGTTGAATTGGTGTATGTTTGGGATTGATTTTGGGGGTTTTGTATATTGGACTGAAATGAGTATTAGTATCTTGAACTGGTTTCCTTTTTATTTGAACCTGAGAATTCAAACTGAAAACTAAACTTGAATATACTGAAATCTGAGAATGGTATTGGTTTGATATTGTGGGTTGTTAATGGTGACAAGGGTTGGTTTAACCTGAATTAGCTTCCTTCCTTTATTCCTTGCCTTCACACATTACACTCTATGATAACACTGTACACTGTTAACACATCCCTTACACACACTTGAGACACTCATTTCACTCTTGCTTGTACACTGCTCACTGTACACACACACACATCACCCCTTAACTTATGTATAGATAGTATTGCACACATGTAGATGTTAGTTTTCCCCTCTTTACACATGCTAACACACACACACACAAACCCTTCAACCCTATGAAATGCATGTGTATATGTTAAGCTAGTGTATTGTAGTATATGTGTCTATGTATATGTACTTTTGATGCCAAATGTATAGGCCTATTAGGTATGTAAATGTATGCTTATATATATGTAGATATATATATATATATATATATATGCTAAGTAATGTGTGCCTATAGGTAATGTGTAATGACTTGGACAGTTTGTATAGGTTGTATGGACTTGGTAGACTAGTATAGGCTAGTTTAGCCTTGATTAGACTAATATAGACTTGATAGACTAGGTTTAGACCTAGAATGGCATAGTTGACCTAGTTTGACTTTCAGGGTCGACCAAGTTGACCAAGAGTTGACTTTGGTCTAGATTGACCTAGAATCATGTAGAATGCATAGTAGGACTTCATTTTACCATTTTGGACTTGTTATGACTTGTGCTGTTCTGATTAGGAGCCAGACACCTCTCCTCGTACAGTACTTTTCATCCGGACACTCAGATAGCAGGCGAGTACATTCTCTGATCATTTCATATCCTGTTAGAATTATTCTCCTGCTTTAAATTACTTTACTTGATACTGTCACGTTGGTCACACGAATTAATACTATATGGATCCCTTCTTGAGATGTTATCCCCTCAGGGAGCATCGGATACTACATGTTCTGTGCATTTCACTTACATGGTGTATCACTATGCTTCATGGTTCATTGAATCACTTGTGACATGTACTCTTATAATCACAGAGTCTTCCTTGAATCTCCCATTTATGGGCTTTCCTAGAATCCCCATTTATGGGACTATCATGTACCACCCTTCGGGGGCCGTTACATGAATCATAACATAACCTGGCTGGATCCTTGTGTATTGATTGGGGGTACGGGGGAGTAGAAATAGGCATGTGAATAATACCCAAGTAGTATCTCATCTGATCACCTCCGTAGTGTCTCATCAGAATCTCCTATGCCATTCACATGTTTATATTGTACTCTGACTCACTAGCCACTGTTAGTTATCTACTTATAGTAGATATTTCTATTACAGTTCTCTCTCTGTTTACATTCTGTACTTTCTTCAGTTTCCTGTATCTTACTTTACTACATGATTATATTTTCTAACCTACTATGAACTGTTGAGATGTATTGTGCTCGCTCCGTCCTGATTGGGCACCGTTGAATGTTTACAGAGGACGAGGATGAGGCTGGTGTTAACACTTTCTATTGGACAGCTCTAGATGACACCTGTGATCCAAATTTCCAGCCGGATCCACTAGCTGTAGAGACTGAGGCTCCCTAGTCTAGGTTTTACTATTTCTGTCATTTGAGATCTGGATTGTATATATTCTTTCATACTCTCTAGTTGAGACTTTGTATTTCTGGATGTTTGCTGAGTTGTTATCTTAGACACTTAGACTCTTCTGATCATCTGTATTTCATTTGAGTTCTATATCATATCGTGCTTCTTCTTTCTTATTTGTGATTGAGTTTACATTCTTCTATGTCACCCCCATTCGGGGAGTATAAACTGCTTAGCATTATATTGTTAGATGTTGTGACCTAGGACAGCGTTCTACCGCCGACACTGCGACGTAGGATGGACGTACCCACTTCTCGTGCCCTTACTCTAGGGTGCGGGTCGTGACAACTTCAGTTGAACGCACACGACTGGTAGGCTGTACAAAAATAAGTGATCCGTCGATATGACTCTACCGCACCAATCTCTTGGGCTACATTCCGCAAGGCCTTCGAAGTCGAGTATTTGCTAGAGGTGATCCGTTAGGCGAAAGAAAATGAGTTCATACAGCTGAAGCAGAGAAACATGACAGTACGTCAGTATGCTGCAGAGTTCAACAAGCTGGCCCGATTTGCTGGGGTCAATCTGCCAACAGCAGTGAGTCGAGCACGAAGATTCGAAGTGGGCTTGAGGCTTTCCATTTCCGCTCACGTGACTGTCCTAGAGTACCAAACAATGGGCGAATCGCTCAATCACGCCCTCTGTCATGAGCCTCAAAACCCTTCAATCGCTACCGACGCTGTGTATACTTATAATCACAAGCGCCATGGCAACACATAAGGTAACAATGTGCACAAGCGTCTAAACCATGGCAACGAAGGCGACAACCAGGGAAGTGACCTATTTGCCATGAACAAAAGTTATACAACTTGTTTGTATTTCAAACGTGTAAAAGAGTATAAAAGATTCCTAAACAGGAGATCTATGTACAAAAATTTATGGGAAAGTGTTACAGTGGAGATCGAGTACTGCAACGGCTCCTTTACTCTGTTGACGGTCAGATGACGAACTAAACTTGCTCTGACTTTCTGATACTTGTGAGTGAAACTCGGGGTTGCCAATCAAGAAGACGTTGAAGATCACTTGAACGAAGGAAAACTCCTTCTATTTATAGGTAAGCACATATACAATGTGCATAATGGTTTTGGCGCACAGGAGCGCTCGTACGTGAGACTTCGGGAGGATATGTTGTAACTATTTTATGAAAGATATTGCTGAGCTGACACATGGCGGTTGTTGGAGATTCTTCGTGATCGAGATCTTGGACAATTATCATCCTTTATCAGTATGGCCGAGCAACTGACACATGGCGTGTGCCTATTGCTCGATGACTTTGCCCAGATAAAACTGATTAGATTTTGCTCCTATCGAGAGAACGACTGTTTAAATAAATTGAAGTTTGATCTCATCTCAGAAGCGAATGGATTAAACATAATAGGATTTAATCATATCTAAAAAGTTATAATAGTTTAAATAAACTGAATTCGACTCTATCTCAGGGGCGACAGTTTAAACAAACCGAATTCGATTGTATTTGAAAGGATACAGTTGCCACATTGTCCATCACGTTGTAGGGGGATTACATGCTATACGAGGTATACTTTTGGGAGTGTTCGAGCCACTGCATTTTTTGGGCGACAAGAAGGCTGCTGTGGAGGCGACGAAGCCACTGCATTTTCGAACGATGAGGAGACTGTGCTCTTGAGTCAATGAGGTCACTGCGCTTTCGAGCGACGATGAGACTGTGCTCTTGAGGAAACAGGATCTCTGCACTTTTGGGCGACGAGAAGACTGTGCTCTTGAGGCAACGAGGTCACTGCACTTTCGGGCGACGAGAAGACTGTGCACTTGAGACAATGAAGTCACTGCACTTTTGGGCGATGAAGAGACTGTGCTCTTGAGGCAACAGGGTCATTGTGCTTTCGGGCGACGAGGAGACTGTGCTCTTGAGGCAACAAAGTCACTGCGCTTTCGGACGACAAGGAGACTATGCTCTTGAGGTAAGGAGCTCACTGCACTTTCGGGCGACGAGGAGACTGTGCTCTTGAGAACTCTGAGGGGTCAAAATGAAGGAGCCTTTGAAAGGGCTACACTTCTGTGCATCTATGAGAGCTGTGCTTTTGGGTAACTTTGAGGGAGCTGTATTTTTATGAAGCATCTAATTCAATGAAGGATCCCTTGAAGGGCGGCGCTTCTGGGCTGGACTGAAGGAGTTGCGCTTCTGGATTGGACTGAAGGAGCCATGCTTTTTACGAAGAGTCAAAGTCACTTTTGTTCCTAAGAAAATTAATGACTTTGAGAGGCTGAGTCAATACCCATTTAATTGCTGCCACTTTGGGGGGACTCGAGAAGCGGTAACTAAAAAGCTTAGTCAAATGAATATATTAAATGAGATTCATTGTGCTGTGTCATAGGTTCATTACATTACTCCGCAGTCCTTTGACCGATTGCCACATGTCATGTGGGTTGGACCACACGACCTATATAAAGAGAAGCTTTTGGGTAAGGCCTTGCTCATAGTTTCCATTCATTCCCCTGTTATGCTCGACCCCGACTTAGACTTGAATGACCATAGACCTTGCATAAGTCGACTGTTGGTTGTAGATCTCTTCGTTGAAAGAAGCTATGGCTTTATAGAAGGACAACTACGGAGTTTCGAGATGCTCTTGAGTGTTTGTCATAAGGGGTTCGAACCTGAACAACATCTTGGAGGTCTTCGAGGTCCAATCTATCGGGTTTGGATTGATTGCCAACCCGAAGAGCCACAGGTTATGCTTTATCCTGCTAAATAATGGCTTCATTAGCCATATTGGAGTGGGAGGGGCTGCAGGCCATGTTATGCTGGAAGAGCCACAGGTAGTACGGTGAGCTTCGCGCAGGAGCTGCGTTCTTGCTCGGGCCAATAGCTGCTTCATTAGCCATATTAGAGTTCATCCAAATCTGACTAGGAAGTGGATCGCTCTGAAGAGAAAGTGATTCGCACTGATACTGCTGCACTTTTGGGGTCTCCGCGCTGCTGAAGACTGCGCGTTTATGAAGACCGTACATTTTATAGTCTGTGCTTTAGTCTTTAGTCTTTATATGTAACCATGAAGAGTCTGTAATAGATCTTTTATAAACATGATTTTAATAAAGAACTTTCCTTTATGTACTGTCTTTTCATATCATGTGTTTTGAAGTTTGTAGAAATTTATATGTCTCATGCACGTCTGTGAAGTATGTGAAGCAACTATTGTCTTCTGTGCTTCTGTACCTGCTGAGCTATTTTTATGCTTCTACAAGACCCCCTTCAAAGCTTTCAAACTTGAACAAGTTTGGAATACTTTGAACAGAAGCATGAAATGACACTTGTCGTTGAGAATGCATAAGCGATCGCTGACAGGCTGTCGTCATGCTTAGCCGTCAGCATTAAATACTTTTGAGCCGTTGTTTCAAAACAAGTAATGATAACTCCTCATTTTTAGGACTTAAAAGCTATCATGATCTCCCACGACGTTCAAAGAGTTTCTTCGAATATGAAGAGTTTTGTCTTCATATGCTGATGTGGATTTGCTCTATAAATAGAGTTTTGCTCAGAAAGAGAGAACCTTTCTGCCATCTACGTTCTCTTTCCGAAGAAGCTTTTCTTCCCACAGTCTTCTTCTTCCTCAAAAATTTAATTTTCCTGTCATGGCTCCTGTAGTGCCCCGTCCCTACATCGTGCCCCGTTGTTCGTCCACGGGGTGCGCGAGAAAGGAACACTGTCGCTATCGACTCGGTCGGGACCGATAGGTCGGGATCGATCGAATCGATCAAACGGGAACGGTTGAATTAAGATCCATTCCCCGTTATGGAATGGCTTCTTCGGAACCACGTCCCATATTCAGCGGGCTGCGCCTCAAGGATTGACTCTGCGGCTGAGTCGGGAGAGACCTCCCGTTGCTCTGCTTTTCACGCCGCTTGCGTTGGTTTTGGCTTTGTTTTCTGAATGCATTTTCATGAATGTTTTCGATGGTTTTCATGGCTTACGTTTCGAACTTCGCATTCGTATCGAATTTCCTTGAATAACACAGTGTTCTAATCGGTTGCTTGTGCGATTTCAGGTGATCGCGTAGGCAACGTCTAGCGCGGCCAACCAGTTTCTCGCCTCAAGTAAATACTAAGGTGAGTGGCTGACCCTTCTTCCCTCGACCCTCTTCTCTAATACATTATCAATACTAGACATGTACTATGCTAGATGTAATACAACGACATGAATGATATTTCAAATGAACGGCTACACGATGTCCCACGAACACGAATATACTGATGCTTGTCATAGAATATTATCGTGCCTGCAGTTATCAAAAATCATATAGAACCGTGCTAAGGATGGATGAATCGATTAAATGAATGTCGCAACGATACTATAAGATGTGCCTTAAAAATAACAATTAACTTAGCACGGTCATGGACAACTTGTCGACAAGGGCGATTGTTTCTTCGGACGGCATCCCGGGGCCACGGGACCGTTCCGGCCTAGGAAGAAACACGGATAGCTATGCCGGATGCATGCCACAGTAGGCAGGGGCTTTCAACGGGGCTCGCTACCTGCGCTGAAAGGATCCTGTCTACCAAGCTATATGTCCAGGATGGCTTGTCGTGCCAGTGACCTTCACGAACGTACTCAATTACGAATCTTTAATATAAACATGACAGGGAAGAACATGGTAAGTTTACGCTACGACGGCACGCTCTGCCGGGGGTAAGATCTATTGTCATTATACGGTTGTGCCTTCAAATATAAGTTTGAATTGTGTAGGATGGCTAGAAACTTCATTAAAGATTTGTATGCACGCTCACTTGAATTCTTCAACAAATGAGAGCACGGGATTTAAATTGCCACGCACCAGCACAAAGTGTAAAGTGCTGACCCTCGCTCTCAACAGGTACTCGGGACCAGGATAGCGTGCTAAGGAACTGAAGGCGACGCTCCTTTCTTTTGAAGCCTTGCTAGAGCGAAGGCTAGTTCTGCAATATTTTGAAGACTCCGACCCAACTGCATCATGAGTCACAGACTCTCGCCGATCCCAGGTCTTAGAGAGTCATTTTGATGTTTGTAAAAAGGGATGTAAATGTATGGAATGTCTATCTCATCGATGTCGGTTGTAAGCCCGCGAGGCCTCTTTTGTAATCGAGTCTGTAATATACTTATTATCAATGAAAATGCAAGTTTCCTTCTCTAAATGAATGTGTTCAATTCCTCTGCGTACTCTTATATATGCTGTTGTTTCGGATAACCTTATGAACCGCCTTGTGCAAGCGCAACTTAGGCTTGCACGGCATCACGCCCGGGGGACGACTATCGATTCTATCGAATCGGGGCGTGACATAATGGTATCAGAGCACGGCTTTACGTCCTTGGCCTCCAGTGTCGAGTTTTTAGTCTCAAAAATCGTTGGTCTCGTGTCGATGAGATATGTCGTTCCATACGAGTACGCCCGCAATAAGTTTGGTGACTAATATATTTTGCCTTCAAAATCCCAGAAGGCACGTCGGTGAACGTGGCGGCGAACGAAGAAAGTGCTTCGAGCGGCTCGAGTAGCTCGAGGCCCGGACCCTCAAGCGATGCCATGGAGCGGATGTTGCGCATGCTGGAAGCGCAACAACGACAAGCTGAGGAGAGTCAACACCAGAATGAGCAACATCGACGGCAGGCGGAGACACGTCAAACTCAGTTCGAGACCCGATTCGAAGCACAATTCAAGTTGCAGCAGAAGCAGCTTGATACGCTCCAGCAGATTGTTCAGACGGTGGTGGCCAACAACAACAACAACTCTGCGACGACCCATGCCGTAACCGAGCCTGCGGTCAGACAAAGCGAAGTCGATCCGGAGGCACCCGAGCTTACACCTGCAGCACCGAGAAGTTCCAACTTCGACGTGTCAAAATTCACAAAGAGTTACCGTACTTCATTCAACGGCACGGAAGATCCGTCCTTGGCGATTGACTGGTTAGAGGAACTAGAAGACAAGTTCGAGCTGCTGGGCGTTGAAGAGTCCAAGAAAGTCGCATGCGCTCAACTTCTACTCCGGTCGAACGCGCACGACTGGTGGGCCGTGCAAAAGCGAGCGATCAGACGCGACGACGAGACAACGGCAATTTTTTGGGCCACCTTCCGCGAGGCGTTCGAGATCGAGTACCTCCCCATAGCCATTCGACAAGAGAAGGAAAATGAATTCATGCAGCTAAAGCAAGGAAACATGACGGTGCGACAGTATGCGGCAGAGTTCAACAAGTTAGCCAAGTTTGCTGGAGAATTCCTGCCCTCCCTGGCAAGTCGTGCTCGACGGTTCGAAGTGGGTCTTCGACAATCCATCTACGCCCATGTGTCCGTTCCACAATACAAAACGATGGGGGAGTCTCTCAACCACGCCCTCCGCCTTGAAAGCCAATATCCTCCAGATGCTGTCGGCGCTGTGCATACCTACAATCACAAATGCCCTAGCCATGCGGGAGGAAATAACGTGACCAAGCGTCCGAACAACGGGCACCAGGGCGAACCTCAGGCGCAGAATCCGAGACTTCCTCGCTGTACCAAATGTTATCGGAACGGGCACCTGGCCGTCGACTGTCAAGTTCAAAATGGCGGGTGTTTCTACTGCGGAAAAAGGGGTCACTACCATGCAGACTGCCTGAAGCGTAGAAGAAACAACTTGAACACGCCTCAGCATCCACAGCACCGTCCGGGGAATCAAGTTCCGGCGCCTCGAGCACCTCAACCTGCACTGCAAAATGGCCAAGACCGTCGCCCCAATGCCCAGGGCCGTGTCTACGCCATGACCCGAGATGAAGTGCTTGCATCAGATACGGTCGTGACAGGTATACTTAGTTTCAATAATGTGCCTGCTCGTGTATTATTTGATTCAGGCGCTTCACATAGTTTTATATCGGCGGACTTTGTCGCCGAGCACAAATTTCTGATGATATCGTTAGACCTCGACCTTAACGTAAGCACACCTTCAGGCACACCAATACTCACTAATTTAGCTTGTGCCGACGGGATTATCTGTATCGGCGGTCAAAAGATCGGTCTTGACGTGATAGTCCTAGATATGAAGGACTTCGATATCATTCTGGGGATGGATTGGCTCGGGCCGTACAACGCAACCATAGACTGCGCCAGAAAGACGGTCACCTTCCGCATTCCAGGGGTGCCTGAATTCTGCTTTTCGTGTGGTGAGACGTCGTAGACCTGTATGTTGATCTCGGCAATCTCTGCTCGGAGGATGCTGCATTCTGGGTGCGAAGGCTACTTGGCGTCCGTCCGAGACATGCGACAGGATGGTGCAAACGTAGGTCAGACCGACGTTGTGGCAGAATTCCCCGATGTGTTTTCGGACGAGCTACCCGGCATGCCCCCCGACCGAGAGATCGAGTTCAGCATCGATACATTTCCCGATACTCGACCGATTTCTAAGGCCCCGTACAGAATGGCTCCCGCCGAGCTGAAGGAACTCAAGGTCCAGCTACAAGAGTTACTCGATAAAGGGTTTATTCGGCCTAGTGTTTCACCGTGGGGAGCGCCCGTATTGTTCGTAAAGAAGAAGGATGGGTCCCTGCGTCTGTGCGTCGATTACCGGGAGCTGAACAAAGCCACCATCCGGAACAAGTACCCATTGCCCCGCATAGACGACTTATTCGATCAACTGCAAGGCGCCTCGGTATTTTCGAAGATTGATCTCCGCTCAGGTTATCATCAACTCAAGATCAAGTCAGACGACGTGCAAAAGTCCGCCTTTCGCACTCGTTACGGCCACTACGAGTTCCTGGTGATGCCATTCGGCCTGACGAACGCCCCTGCCGCCTTTATGGATCTGATGAATCGGGTATTTCGACCCTTCCTTGATAAATTTGTGGTAGTCTTCATTGATGATATTCTCGTCTACTCGAAAGACAGGGCGCAGCATGCAGAACATCTACGGGCCGTGCTCCAGACACTTCGAGAACATGAGTTGTACGCGAAGCAGAGTAAGTGCGAATTTTGGCTAAGCAGCGTATCCTTTCTTGGTCACATCATTTCGTCCGAAGGCATTGCAGTCGACCCGAAGAAAGTGGAAGCTGTTGCTGATTGGAAACGGCCTGCGTCTGCTAGTGAGATTCGAAGCTTTCTTGGTTTGGCGGGATACTATCGACGCTTCGTGAAAGACTTCGCGAAGATTGCATCGCCACTGACTCGCCTGACTCAGAAGGGAGTCGTGTATGAGTGGTCGGATGACTGTGAAGCTTCGTTCCAGGTGCTAAAACAGCGACTAATTTCGGCACCTATACTCGCACTTCCGGATGGGCCAGAGGGTTTTCAGATATTCAGCGATGCTTCAGGCCACGGCTTGGGATGTGTGCTCATGCAGCGAAACAAGGTGATATCCTTCGCCTCCAGACAGTTAAAGCCGCACGAGAAGAACTATCCTACGCACGACTTGGAGTTAGCGGCGATTGTGTTCGCGTTGAAATTGTGGCGTCACTATCTATATGGTGTGGCGTGCGCGATCTATACCGACCACAAGAGCCTCAAGTATCTCTTCACTCAGAAGGAGTTGAACTTACGACAGCGGCGCTGGCTCGAACTGATCAAAGACTATGACTTGACGATCGACTACACTCCGAGCAAGGGAAATGTGGTGGCGGACGCTCTGAGTCGAAAATATCTTGCCTCACTATCCATCAACCGTAGACTATTACAAGATTTAGAAGAAATGGGCATCGATCTCCGGGTTCGATTCAGGGATATACGGTTGGCGCAGCTGCAGTTAGAGCCGAGTTTGCTGGAAAAGATCAAGACCGCTTGAGTTCCAGGTGGGCGATCATGTGTTCCTGAAGGTGTCGCCCATGCGAGGAGTTACTCGGTTCGGCGCGAAGGGGAAGATGAGTCCGAGATTCGTTGGGCCGTTCGAAATAATCGAGCGGGTCGCTCCAGTGGCCTATAAAATTGCCCTACCGCCGGCGCTCGAAGGTGTGCACAATGTCTTCCACGTCTCCCAACTGCGGAAGTACGTGCACGACCCTAGCCACGTGGTGGATTTTGGCCAGCTGGAGCTAAAGTCCGACTTATCCTACGTTGAAGAGCCCGTTCAAATCTTAGAACGCAAGGATAAGCTGTTGCGGAATAGGGCGATTCCTCTCGTCCGCGTACTCTGGAGGAACCATGCGGCAGAAAAGTCGACATGGGAACTCGAGTCAGAGATGAAGGAGAAGTTTCCTTCAATGTTTTTGTAGAGGTAGGTTCTGTTCTTAAGTTTCGAGGACGAAACTTTTTCTTAGTTGGTTATGGTGTAGTGCCCCGTCCCTACATCGTGCCCCGTTGTTCGTCCACGGGGTGCGCGAGAAAGGAACACTGTCGCTATCGACTCGGTCGGGACCGATAGGTCGGGATCGATCGAATCGATCAAACGGGAACGGTTGAATTAAGATCCATTCCCCGTTATGGAATGGCTTCTTCGGAACCAAGTCCCATATTCAGCGGGCTGCGCCTCAAGGATTGACTCTGCGGCTGAGTCGGGAGAGACCTCCCGTTGCTCTGCTTTTCACGCCGCTTGCGTTGGTTTTGGCTTTGTTTTCTGAATGCGTTTTCATGAATATTTTCGATGGTTTTCATGGCTTACGTTTCGAACTTCGCATTCGTATCGAATTTCCTTGAATAACACAGTATTCTAATCGGTTGCTTGTGCGATTTCAGGTGATCGCGTAGGCAACGTCTAGCGCGGCCAACCAGTTTCTCGCCTCAAGTAAATACTAAGGTGAGTGGCTGACCCTTCTTCCCTCGACCCTCTTCTCTAATACATTATCAATACTAGACATGTACTATGCTAGATGTAATACAACGACATGAATGATATTTCAAATGAACGGCTACACGATGTCCCACGAACATGAATATACTGATGCTTGTCATAGAATATTATCGTGCATGCAGTTATCAAAAATCATATAGAACCGTGCTAAGGATGGATGAATCGATTAAATGAATGTCGCAACGATACTATAAGATGTGCCTTAAAAATAACAATTAACTTAGCACGGTCATGGACAACTTGTCGACAAGGGCGATTGTTTCTTCGGACGGCATCCCGGGGCCACGGGACCGTTCCGGCCTAGGAAGAAACACGGATAGCTATGCCGGATGCATGCCACAGTAGGCAGGGGCTTTCAACGGGGCTCGCTACCTGCACTGAAAGGATCCTGTCTACCAAGCTATATGTCCAGGATGGCTTGTCGTGCCAGTGACCTTCACGAACGTACTCAATTACGAATCTTTAATATAAACATGACAGGGAAGAACATGGTAAGTTTACGCTACGACGGCACGCTCTGCCGGGGGTAAGATCTATTGTCATTATACGGTTGTGCCTTCAAATATAAGTTTGAATTGTGTAGGATGGCTAGAAACTTCATTAAAGATTTGTATGCACGCTCACTTGAATTCTTCAACAAATGAGAGCACGGGATTTAAATTGCCACGCACCAGCACAAAGTGTAAAGTGCTGACCCTCGCTCTCAACAGGTACTCGGGACCAGGATAGCGTGCTAAGGAACTGAAGGCGACGCTCCTTTCTTTTGAAGCCTTGCTAGAGCGAAGGCTAGTTCTGCAATATTTTGAAGACTCCGACCCAACTGCATCATGAGTCACAGACTCTCGTCGATCCCAGGTCTTAGAGAGTCATTTTGATGTTTATAAAAAGGGATGTAAATGTATGGAATGTCTATCTCATCGATGTCGGTTGTAAGCCCGCGAGGCCTCTTTTGTAATCGAGTCTGTAATATACTTATTATCAATGAAAATGCAAGTTTCCTTCTCTAAATGAATGTGTTCAATTCCTCTGCGTACTCTTATATATGCTGTTGTTTCGGATAACCTTATGAACCGCCTTGTGCAAGCGCAACTTAGGCTTGCACGGCATCACGCCCGGGGGACGACTATCGATTCTATCGAATCGGGGCGTGACAGCTCCCAAGAGATCAAGAGCCCCAAAAGATTCCAGAGGGGCTGCAGCGAACACGAGAAAGGCAAGGGCGGCTACGAAGAGCACGAGATAGACAGAGAGAATCAGCAAGCCGCGAAGGCTCTTGGCGTCGACAACGCTCCGGTCGTTGGCGCTGGAGTACACAAAGACGTACGGCTGCCTGTTGCAAGTAGGTGTCCGATTAACATCGATACCCTAGTTTATTGATGCACATGATCGTTCACTCTCAGGAGTAGCATCTCGAAGATGTACTAAAGCTCTTTCTACTGATGCGCATGAGCACCACTCCTCGAAGTGGCATCCCGAAGATGTGATATAGCTCTTTCTGTTGATGCACATGGGCTCCATTCCTCGGAGTGGTGTCCCAAAGATGTGCTAAAGCTCTATCAACCGATGCGCATAGTCGTTACTTTTATGAAGTAATGACTGTAAGATGTGCTGAGGTTTCTGCTAATATGCAGAGCACTAGCAGTGTTTGTGCGCAGTGCAATTTACAAATTGCCTGTACGGACGCTCGCTTGCTGATATACAGTGCAATTTTTGTAGTGTCTGTGCGGATGCTTGTGTAGTGACTGCGCGAATGCTTTCTCACTGAGGCGCAGTACCACTAGGTAGTGCCTGTGCACTTTTTTGCAGAAAATACTTGTGTTTTCCTAACACATTTTGTTTATGTGTAGTTTTCATGCCCATGCCTCTTTTCGGGATATCCTTTTTGACTCAACGGTTTGCACCGTAGCCATAAATGTCGATGAGGCACTCATTAATCCTACCAAGAAGTTGATCGCCCAAAGTCAATCAAAAGAGCTACTAGCTATGATACAAGATCAACAACATGTATACTTCCGTCGTATGATGGATCGAGGTAAATTGTCTCTCCCTTCTGATGTCGTCGAGATGCTAAGACCTCGGTTCCTTTTTGGTGATCACCTGGTTCTGAAAGAGACTGACCTCCTGGAGATAAATAAGGACTAGTACTTCAAAAATGACGGTCTCTCTTTGTATGTTCTGTCAATCAACCGACACCTCCCTCTCTCGATTTTCTTCTGCTTCGCCAAGAAACGTCATATGAAGTGGGAACTGACCCCAGAGCAAGAGGGTATAATAATGACATTCCATTTTCAGGTGGATAGGCATTCTGAGAAAATGGATACTTTTAAGAGTGCGCACGATGGTCCGTCACACACTTTGTGTGTGTTGCTCCCGGGTCGTCTGCTCAGTGATTTTACCATGGATGTTCATTCGTTGAAGGGCTTCTGGCGACGGGATGCATGTATCCGAAAGAGCCTTCTGGGTCAAAGGTTGGATCCATCATAGGACTGAATAGCGCGAACTAACCCTGTGGGTGTTAGATAGGTTCAAGGAAGATCTGTAAGGTACGGTTTTGTGCCATGCCATCAGGGCTGCTGAACATGGTATAGACATCAATCAACCCCTGTTCACAGCTTTGCTGGAGATGTATAATCATCACACCGGGACCTTCTATACGCCGCGTGGAGAGATGGGGCTGGCCCTTCATGAGATGCACGCCATCTCGAAGCTGTCCTGGGGCGAAGAACCGTATGAGGAATATACTCCTAGCAAAGAGTAGTTTTTGGTGCTGGAGAATAAATATTCTGAAATGATGGCAGTGTACAAAAAATTACTTTGCCATCATCAAGTATGCGTATGCCAGGACTCAACGAAGACTCATCCCCGCATTAAAGCTTGGCAGGGCTATATCTTCGATAAATACCCGTCGAAGTCAGGGATGGTCCACTTTAAAGCTTGGCAGGACTATATCTTCCGTTTATAACTATTTTTGTCAGAACCTGATTGCTCTGAGCACGAAAGCAGTGTTGGCTGCTTTTCTGATGATATGGCTACGAAAAGCCTTAGTTCCTGGAGACTCTGGATCCGTAGGGCGGATCAATCGGGAACTCATTCTGCCAGCTGTGAAACTGGCCTTTAAACATTTGCTAGCTTTGCTCCCGACTATGGTATGTAATACCCTGCAAGGCCTGCGGGAACTCTCGAGAAAGTTAATAGAGTATCGTGGGGGAGATGATGAATTCCCTCAAGTTGAGCTCCATTATCATTATTTGATAGCCTGGTTGGCATTACACCACCCCGGTTTGATAGTCTCCAACATCATTGATGGTTATGAGGAAGGGGATGCGACGCTGCGTAACTATCACCGAATAAAATGGCTCCATCAAGGCGTCCCTATTTGTAGGTGGATGTTTGGCCACTTGGACAGCTATGATTTCAACATGGTTTCGCCCTCTTACAAGGGTTACCTTGCAGACTGTAACTCCCCTTCCCGAAAATTAAAATATTTTTTTATTATTTATTTTATTTAAATGGTAATTTTTAGATTTTATAAATAATTAATTATTGGCTTATTGAATTTCGTTATTTTTTTATTGAGGTTATATAATATTAATATTATTATTATGGTTATTAAATATAAACTATTTATTATTATTAGTTATTATTAATTTATTCTTTATCAAAAGAATAATATATGTGTGTATGTGTTTGTATATAAATATATAAGTATATAAGTGTAGGTGTATTTATGTATAAATATATAAATGTATATGTGTGTGTGTATAAGATAGATATATATATAGAGTAAATAAATGGATATATAAATGTATGTGTATATATATATAAAATATATATATGTATATGTGTGAATGTGAATGTATATATAAATAAATTATATATGTGTGTATGTATATATATATATATATATATATATATATATATATATATATATATATATATAAGTAAATATATATTATGTACAAGTACATAAGTATGTGGGTGTATGTATATACATATACATATAATAGAGTAAATAAATAATAAAAAGAAATAAGAAAAAGAAAGAGGAAAAGAAGGGCAGCCCAGTCCATGCAACTAGCCCGAGCAGCCATCCCAGCTCTTGGCCCGACCCGACCCGACTGTTCACCCCAGGTTAGTAAACACCCCCAAACCGCAGCATAGCCCGAGAGGAAATAACCAGTATATATCATATATAGATATATAGAGAACGAGTCATGGAGGAGAGGATCTTCGACGAAACCCTAAACGAACCCAGCGCCTCCACCATGCGCCACCCTCCCACGAAGCTGGCGCACCCCCCGCACGCGCGCGCGCCGCCCTGGGCCGCCGCCGGCCGCCGACAGCGTGGCCGAGCACGCACAGTAGCAGTGCAGAAGCAGTTGCAGGTACTTACTTTATGATCGATTTTCTAACCATCTGTTCGATCGTTTTTGATTCCGTAAGTCCCTATGGAGAGACGATGTAACCCTCTAGGATTCCTAGCAATTAGACTCGAGTTCCATCGAGGTTTCAAGTCTGGAAATCGATAGAAAAATCCCGAAAAACTGTTCGGATTCGAAACAGAAAAACAGTCCAATCATCCATATTGGAAGCCAGTTTTCGAACTACATATTAGGGTTTTCAAAAATCTAATTAAACACACTTGAAGACAACATATAGGGCTTCTGAACCTGTTTTGTGTTTTTAATTTTCATTAATTATGTGAAGAGAAAACAGTTTGCAAAATCAAGAAGTTATCATTAAAAACTGTTTTTCAAAACTATAAAACCCTCTGATACCACGTGCGTCCCGCCAAACCGAGCGACTTTGTCGCGAACCGAAAGCATCGAAAGGTGCGTAACGGCTTCGTGGACGTGTGGGCTTTGACGGAATTCAAATTGGTCGCGTGTGCGCGACGAATTTGATGCGTATCCGTCGAAATTCACCGTATCGGCCTCTGTGCAAGTTTCCAATTACTTTATGCACGCTCGTCAGATCGAGACGAATCTTGTGCCAACAGGACCGTATCGTTTTTCTGATCCTGTATGCCAAGTTTGGTCCGATTCTGAGACAGTTGATCGGATCGCCGTTTTGCAGGTCCCACGGTCCGACTCAACGGGCGATTTTGTGCACGGCCCGCCGAAATTCAACTTTGGACATACTGTTGGGTTCGTATCAGAAAATTGGATCTGTAGACATATAGTTTGATGATTTTAGAGACCATTGACTCTGGCACGCTTTTCGGTGCAAAGCGGGTCCAACGACGAAAATTGTTTTTGCCTAAAATTGCTGTTTTGCTCCTGTGTCCAGAATTGGACTTAAGGACAGATAATCCTAGCTAATTTGACTATTCTGAGAACGTTGGTACTATTTATTTCAGCATCTGGAGACTTCTGCATGTGTTAACTGATTGTGGCTCATTGAGTGGTATAGTATTATTGGTTTCACCAGCTAAGGACCTCAGGCAAGTGCACTTTCTGATTGCTTTCGATTCATAGTAGTCTTTTCATTTCATTTTTATACATATATCTTGCTGCTTGTTGACACGCTCGTCACACGGAGTAGTCGTGAGGGGAAATATCTTAGTAGACATGTGGATTACCCAGAACTATCCCATGAGTCTATTCTTGAATAATAGCAGCTGCACACGACACGTGCAGGTGCCGGATTTGCCCCCTAGCCGTTCACATGTCAAAAAGGATATTTCACACCACATAGGTAGATGTCTTTTTATTTTTCCTTTACTTCTTCACCGTGCCATGTCATCAGTACTTTCCAGTTTTCATATCTCATATGTTATTTTCATGTCTTGTTAATTCTATTGTGTTTTTGCATTGCCATTGGTTTGTGTACTTGTTCCATTCCTGACTGGAACCCAACATTTTTCAGGTTAGCTATAGCTTCACTTAGCTTGGGAGATTCGGGTGTACTTGCAGACAGAAACCTAGAAATAGATAGTAGTTGTATCAATTTCATTAATTGTAAAATCTTGTATTTTCTTTAATTATAAATGTTATAAATGTTGTAATAAATCTAGAATTATGAATGAGCAATAATTTGTCATATTTTGTGATTCTGAGCATCTTGGCCGTGACAGCGTTCTACCACCGACTCTGCGGCGTAGGCTGGCTTGGACACGTCTCGTATCCGAAAATACGGGTGCGGATCGTGACAAGTTTTTGTGGTGGCCCATGCAGGTCAGTTTTCGCCAATTGTGCGAACTCGTGGTAGTACCACATTAGTCGTACTACTGCGAGCCTGCGACTAGAAAATGCTCATTCACATCTAGGAGTAAATCAATTTTAAGAAAATGACTTGGACTAGGAGTCCCTTGTTCAAATTGACCGTTGGGTAGTTAAGGTTGTTAGATAGGCCATACAAGTTAGAACTATTAAATTTAGATAGCTTGCTAGAACCCTATGGGTACACTCTTACTTTGATATGACGACATGATTCCATATGGATACACTATACACTTGGTTAGTTAGATTTTTCCAGAATTAAGGCTATAATCTTGATAACCTGCTCAATTTCCTTTTTGCTCTATTTAGATATAAACCTTATATCATAAATTAGAATTACCTATTTAAATTCTATTTTGCCGCAAGGAATTGATTTATAACTACTGATTTTGTTATTCGTATAAAATCTTGAGGTAGATTGATTCGAGATTTCCCTCAACTATTGAAATGCATATGAAATAGATACTAGAATGTTTGTATTTCTTTCGTATTTAGTTACTTCCTCCACGTTAATCTTTTATTTTAAGTATTGTGACTGATAGGACAAATACCTGTACTTTATTTTTTTAGTCAACTTGTTTGAATCTAGAAGCTCATGAATTTTTACGGTTATAGTTAAAGGAATATTAGTTAACTCATAAAGTTTAGACAGCAGCGCACTGTCGTCAATTATTTGAGAGTGGAGAATGTGGGTTCACTGCAGCCAGCAATGCACTGGCGAGGCACAACCAATAGAATTGAAATCATTTCGAAGAATTATAGTTTATGGAACATTGCTAAGACTATACCTTCGTTGACCTCTTTAAACCTTGTGTCACTAAGGTAGAGTACCTGATAGCATATCACACCTGAATCACGAAACCAAGAGTTTACCGCGGCCTGAGTATACGGGCGAGGCATAATTCTCGATAAAGTGACTTCAGACGTGATTACAAGTTTAGGATACTACAGAGGGTAGGAAAATGCCCTGTGTGTACCATAAGACCTAAGGCCAAAACTAGTAAAAGTTCTATAAGTTGAGTAGCATGTCTCCCAACCTAGCGTTATGTGGTTCTTGTGATTTATTGACAGGGTTTACCTAGAATATAGAATTTAAAGTTCCATAACCCATTACTCGACTAAGGCCGAATGGATAGAAGATAGTAGGATGACTGTATAAGCAATGACACCATGTAAGGTTTTGATTCTCTCAAAACTCGAACTACTTGTGCCTCCTTTCCAAAAATCTCGCATACTTGTATTTTGACTATCTTGACCAATGCTGCTATTACAGCCTAGTTTTTGCAAGCTTACTCTTTTATCGAGCTTGATTCAAGACACATGTTTATTGGGGACGCCCACTAACATATTGTCTATTCATAATCATTGTATTACGGTCTGATCAACCATGATGTATTTGGTTCGCTCTTCATCTAATTACCCTACGTGGATTGAGATGTAGATGTCTCCAGGATCTCATCCGTGACTGCTTTGACAATTCCTCTTGAATTATACATCCGCCTTTGAATCACGTAATTGTGTTCAGTGACATCTTCCTTGAACTCTTTATGGTTTTTGTCTTTCACTGATTGGGAAAGACGAAAGCTCGTAATTGGTAGAGAGATACAGAGTATCCCCATAGCTATGGTAGTTGTATACCAAGTGTAGTTACCATTGGCCAGACATGTGACCAGAACCTTGCCTTGAGTTACTCATTCTCCTCTCGACCCTCAAACTACTATTGGAATCTTCTAGCCATTTGAATTTGAGAATGATTAGAGTTTTACCCTTAGTCAAAATGTCAACCTAAGAGACTATCTATTCTCAAGGAACCAAATGGCGTGAGCCTCTAATTATTTGCTTGAAGCTTGCTTTAACTAGAACCCTTATGACAATAGTCTGGCAGGTTTAACCCCAACAGAAATTCATGACTCAGTTATTTGAAATCTTTTCTTATGATGTGCCTTAGAATCGGTTACCCCGTCAATAAACTCTTATATACTATGGATGTGTATGATCCTCTATTTTATCGACCATGTGTCATTGTACACCCTCATTTCTCATTTATTGAGGAATAATCATTAACTTGACTTACATCTACCATATTCCGTTACACCGTGCCTTATTCTTTACTAACAAGAGTCGAGGTACAATATCCGGACTTGGAAATCCTCCTAACCTCATTATTCCAAAAACCATATCCTAGCTTCTAAAGTGGGTAGACTGTAAGTCTTCTAAATTTTAGGGTATATAGAGATCACTGATTGGTTAGGATAATTTCAATTAGGATGATAATTAGTGCCCCATGGACTCCTACTTTCCATTAAGATCATTTCGTGTTCCCGGTCGTGTCATTAATATTCGGAGCACGAGACCAGCTGTTACTTTCCAACAAATTCCATATGCAAGATCTAGACAAGTCCACCTTCATCTGGGTATATCATGTCCCACTCAAACACGTCCCATTGTACTCTATTTTTATGGTACGACTTTCAGGTCTAAAAGGACTAGCTATAACCCTTACCATAATGCCGGTATACTTTCCGACTCCCATTAGAGCCTCAACTTCGATTTAAATCCTTCGACCCAATATATGGTTGTGATATACTCGGAGCCCACTACGCACATGCCACTAGTGCGCCACCCAATCGAGGCCTCATGTGCTACGTAAACACAAAAGTCACTGAAGGCGCATTTTGGGCTTGAGAGACCTAGCTTACCAACCCGACTGGCAAATAGCTCAACCACTTGGGTGGAATCCTATTCTAGGTTACCCTGACCTACTAGAAATAGTTTTATCATTGAGATCTTGTCCAGTCCATATAGATTAAAATCCAAGGTTCATCCAACCAACGAGTGCTGTCCAATTAGGGAACCCATTAAGACCCAGTAAAATCTATCCAGACATACCATCATATTCGGACCACAAAACCAAATTATTTGAAAGGGGCCCCTATATCTATTATGTAGTCTCTACCTCCTAGGATGCGAAGTCATTCATAACCCTTATTCCATCTACCTGGAAGTCGCGATACGATCTTGTAGTGCACCTATATCCCTTGCTCGTGTATTCAAACAACCACGGGAAGATCAAAATCTTGATTGTCAAATTCCGTCCTATTATGGAACCATATTTAGAATTTCGAGGACGGAACTTCTGTATTGCACGGATTGCAAGCTCCTATAAGAAATGAAGGTGCTTCAATTTAGCAAGTGACTAGACTAGAGTAGCCCATCTAGCAAATAAGTCTTTGGCTCATAGACTTCCTTTCTATCTGCATCATTAGATACTCTTTATCGTCCTGGAACTTCATACTTGCTCTTGATTACTCTTCCTTATTTTCCTGTCCTTCCTATTTCAGAGCAATGAATAGTCATGCTTATTAGAATTTGTTAATAATTCTCAGCTACTTGTATAAATTTTGTTGCTTGTTAAATTTGGGTTGTTTGATAAATAGGGGAGGATTATATATGCCATATGCAGTAGATATCTATTGGTAGAAATTTTAGCAATTAGTTGGAAGATTATAAAATTTTAGTGACAGGTGATTTGATGGAGTAGTGTGACCAAAGGTGGGTAGAAGTCCTCAAGTATTCGGAGTTATAGAATGACTAGAAAATGTTACAAAATATTTTGAGGAATTAAATTGAGAAGGTTAAGGTATGGTAGACTTTAAATTTTAAGAATAGTTACGAATTAGAATTTCGAGGACGAAATTATTTTAAGGTGGATAGATTTGTAACGCCCCTTCCCGGAAATTGAAATATTTTTTTATTATTTATTTTATTTAAATGATGATTTTTAGATTTTATAAATAATTAATTATTGGCTTATTGAATTTCGTTATTATTTTATTGAGGTTATATAATATTAATATTATTATTGTGGTTATTAAATATAAACTATTTATTATTATTAGTTATTATTAATTTATTCTTTATCAAAAGAATAATATATGTGTGTATGTGTTTGTATATAAATATATAAGTATATTAGTGTAGGTGTATTTATGTATAAATACATAAATGTATATGTGTGTGTGTATAAGATAGATATATATATAGAGTAAATAAATGGATATATAAATGTATGTGTATATATATATAAAATATATATATGTATATGTGTGAATGTATATATAAATAAATTATATATGTGTGTATGTATATATATATGTGTGTATGTATTATATATAAATATATATATATATATATATATATATATATATATATATATATATATATATATATATATATATATATATATATATATATATATATATATATATATATATATATATATATATATATATATATATATATATATACATATATATATATACATATATATATATATATATGTATATAAAAAAAAATATATACATATATATATATATATATATATATATATATATATATATATTATGTACAAGTACATATGTATGTGGGTGTATGTATATACATATACATATAATAAAGTAAATAAATAATAAAAATAAATAAGAAAAAGAAAGAGAAAAAGAAGGGCAGCCCGGTCCATGCAACTAGCCCGAGCAGCCATCCCAGCTCCTGGCCCGACCCGACCCGACTGTTCTCCCCAGGTTAGTAAACACCCCCAAACCGCAGTATAGCCCGAGAGGAAATAACCAGTATATATCATATATAGATATATAGAGAACGAGTCATGGGGGAGAGGATCTTCGACGAAACCCTAAACGAACCCAGTGCCTCCACTACGCGCCACCCTCCCACGAAGCTGGCGCAACCTCCGCGCGTGCGCGCGCCGCCCTGGGCCGCCGCCGGCTGCCGGCAGCGTGGCCGAGCGCGCACAGTAGCAGTGGAGAAGCAGTTGCAGGTACTTACTTTATGATCGATTTTCTAACCATCTGTTCGATCATTTTTGATTCCGTAAGTCCCTATGGAGAGACGTCCTAGCAATTAGATTCGAGTTCCATCGAGGTTTCAAGTCTGGAAATCGATGGGAAAATCCCGAAAAATTGTTCGGATTCGAAACAGAAAAACAGTCCAATCATCCATATTGGAAGCCAGTTTTCGAACTACATATTAGGGTTTTCAAAAATCTAATTAAACACACTTGAAGACAACATATAGGGCTTCCTAACCTGTTTTGTGTTTTTAATTTTCATTAATTACGTGAAGAGAAAACAGTTTGCAAAATCAAGAAGTTATCATTAAAAATTGTTTTTCAAAAACTATAAAACCCTCCGATACCATGTGCGTCCCGCCAAACCGGGCGACTTGGTCGCGAACCGAAAGCATCGAAAGGTGCGTAATGGCTTCGTGGATGTGTGGGCTTTGACGTAATTCAAATTGGTCGCGTGTGTACGACGAATTTGATGCGTATCCGTCGAAATTCACCGTATCGGCCTCTGTGCAAGTTTTCAATTACTTTGTGCATGCTCGTCAGATTGAGACGAAACTTGTGCCAAAAGGACTGTATCGTTTTTCTGGTCCTGTATGCCAAATTTACTTCGATTTTGAGACAGTTGATCGGATCGCCGTTTTGCAGTCCCCACGGTCTGACTCAACGGGCGATTTTGTGCACGGCCCGCCGAAATCCAACTTTGGACATACGGTTGGGTTCGTATCAGAAAACCAGATCCGTAGACATGTAGTTTGATGACTTTAGAGACCATTGACTCTGGCACGCTTTTCGGTGCAAAGCGGGTCCAACGGCGGACATGGTTTTTGCCCAAAATTACTGTTTTGCCTCTGTGTCCAGAATTGGACTTAAGGACAGGCAATCCTAGCTGAATTGATTATTCTGAGAACGTTGGTACTATTTATTTCAGTATCTGGAGACTTCTGCATGTGTTGACTGATTGTGGCTCATTGAGTGGTATAGTATTATTGGTTTCACCAGCTAAGGACCTCAGGTGAGTGCACTTTCTGATTGCTTTCGATTCATAGTAGTCTTTTTATTTCATGTTTATACATATATCTTGCTGCTTGTTAACACGCTCGTCACACGGAGTAGTCGGGAGGGGAAATATCTTAGTAGACATGTGGACTACCCAGAACTATCCTATGAGTCTATTCTTGAATAATAGCAGCTGCACACGACACGTGCAGGTGCCGGATTTACCCCCTAGCCGTTCACATGTCGAAAAGGATATTTCATACCACATAGGTAGATGTCTTTTTATTTTTCCTTTACTTCTCCACCGTGCCATGTCATCAGTACTTTCCAGTTTTCATATCTCATATATTATTTTCATGTCTTGTTAATTCTATTGTATTTTCGTATTGTCGTCGGTTTGTGTACTTGTTCCATTCCTGACTGGAAACCAACATTTTTCAGGTTAGCTGTGGCTTCACTTAGCTTGGGAGATTCGGGTGTACTTGCAGACAGAAACCTAGAAATAGATAACAGTTGTATCAATTTCATTAATTATAAAATCTTGTATTTTCTTTAATTATAAATGTTATAAATGTTGTAATAAATCTAGAATTGTGAATGAGCAATAATTTGTCATATTTTGTGATTCTGAGCATCTTGGCCGTGACAACGTTCTACCGCCGACTCTGCGGCGTAGGCTGGCTTGGACACGTCTCGTATCCGGAAATACGGGTGCAGATCGTGACACAGATGACGTGTTAATAGGCCAGGGAAAAGTGGATAGTGATCTGACTCTCGGTGCCTTCCATTGGCTGCAGTCCATCTGTCCTTCACACTTAGTGTACCAAAATTAGAACCGGGTGTATCTGGAACCCTATTTTGCAGAGTCGGTTTGTGCGATAATTCGGATATAGCTGGACGATGATGGACAACCCAAGCTCTTGCCTTGGTTATGAGGGAAGTCTGTTGGACGACGCCCGGGCATGGTGTTATTACAATGCTGGTGCACTAGAATGAAGTTTATGATCCCCATGATGCACGGAGAGAGACGTATCTTGTACTCCGTCGTGAAGTTTTACTGCATTGCTAATAACTTCTCATCGGACTACGATCGAAACAGAGTTTGATTGAGGGTACAAAATTTAAGGCACCTCAGTCGGCCCTTGTGTGTCTTCGAGAGCTTGCATCATCGGATGATAGATCCTCGGATGGTTCTAGTTCATCCCGGGAGAGAAGAGAGGAGGAAGCGCCCATGAGTAACCCGTTGAAACATCGGGCTCCTTCGGAAGTGATTTCTCCTCCTGCCAAGAGAACCAAAAAGGCTATACCCAGGTGGTGCGGACCCTTACGACGGTCTTTACCGCGAAAGAGCATTCCGCCTGTTGAATCCTCTTTACAGGTATACTCCAGCCCTTTTCATTCGAGTTTTTATCCCGGACCTTTCGGTTATCACTGTTTTGCTTATACAGGTGCAGACGAAGAAGAATCCTTTATGGTCGGAGATACCCAGGAAATTTCCTGTGGAACCTGTCCCGGAGGTGCCCCAGAGGGAGGCAATGTGTCCGTTGGTTAGAGTCACCATCCCTTTATCCGTCGAAGGTCTTTCTTTGAGAAGGAAAGAAAGAATCCCTTCTCTCGTGGGTCTTTTAAATCTTGAGATGCCTACGACAGCGAGGACCGAAGAGGCTAGTATTCCGGATGAGAACCCGACGACCTCAGCTGCTGAGACTGCTGACTCGAGGTTATGTAGTTACAAAATGGCTTTGATAAGATTTTAGTTTTGAGGAGTAGTGTGACCAAAGGTGGGTAGTAGTCCTAGAGGTTATGTAGTTACAAAATGGCTAGGAGGAGGATATAAACTATTTTGAGGAATTAAAATTTAAGGAGATTAAGGTAATAGTAGACTTACCTTTTTGAATTTTAAGGAATAGTTATGAATTAGAATTTCGAGGACGAAATTATTTTTAAGGTGGGTAGATTTGTAGCTCCCATTCCTGGAAATTTTGAAATATTTTTATTATTATTTATTTTATTTGAATGGTAATTTTTAGATTTTTATAAATAATTAATTAGTTAATTATTACGGTAGATGACTTTAGTCATGGTTAGGGGTTGGAGTACAAGACGGCTGGAAATCATGGCACGGATAGTGCAGTGGCGTGCTTTGACTAGTGTCTTAGCCATGGTAAGGGAGACCCAGCCATAAGTGTGCCATAATTAGGAAAACCAGGCTAAGTTGTGACATGACCCTAAAGATAATCTAATTATTTAACTAATATTATATTATTGACTTGTAGGAGATCCGGCTGTACCAATTTAGTCCGAACTGGACCCAAACCAAACCAGAGCCCGTGTAGGCATGTAGTGAGACCAAATACAGCCATGTAGACATAAGTAGATGCAATGCCTATTATTGGTTATTGTATTTTTTTGTTATTGTTATTATTATTGTTATTATTATTATTACTATTATTATTATTATTATTATTATTATTATTATTATTATTATTATTATTATTATTATTATTATTATTATTATTGTTGTTGTTGTCGTTGTTGTTGTTGTTGTTGATACTTTAAAGGAATTTATTATTTATGCTATAATTAATATAAAATATATTTATTATCAATTACTTGTGTTCTCAGGAAAATATATATTATCGAGTATATAGATTTTATGTATAGATATTATCCATGAAAAATGTATTATTAGGAGTCATTGGTGTTACTGAACATTTACGCATATATAGGTATATATATCTATTGATATACATAAGTAGATATAAATTATAGGCATATATATATTTAATTATATAGGCATATAAATATATATTTAGAATTTATTAATGTATATACATATATACATGTTACATGTTTTATATATATATATATATATATATATATATATATATATATATATATATATATATATATATATATATATATATATATATATATATTGAAAGAGGTAAATGTGGCGAACGCTCCCACCGGGAATTGATCTCCTGACCACTGGGGTCGCATGCATCTCTCTTAACCACTAGGCTAGAGGTCATTTGCATATATATATATATATATATATATATATATATATATATATATGTGTGTGTGTGTGTGTGTGTATATATAGGTGTGTGTATATATTTACATACATAATAAAATAAAAGAAAAGCAAAGAAAGGAAAACAAAAGAAAACAAAGCAGCAGCAAAAACCCGATCCTAAGCCCCCCCAACCCGCGAACACAGCAGACCCTTGCGCTATATATATACTCGAGAGAAAGAGAGGAAAACCCTAAAACCTAGATGTTGAGCGCCTTCCTGCGACCACCCTGGTCAGCCTGCACGGGCACCCCGACCACTGCAGTGCCGCCGTACGTGGCCGGAGTCGGCCAGGAACGCACGCGCGGGAGAAAAACAGGACAGCAGCATAGCTCCAGGTAACCCCTGTTCCCTTCCCTTTTCTCACCCATCGTTTCATCGTTTTGCGAGCTACGAAAACTTACGCGTAGCCTATACGTGACCCTTCAGTTAGTTTCGAATATAGTTGACCATATTTTTCAAGAAACTAATTCAAATATCGACAAAATCCTGTCCCGAGACAGAGTTAGACTAGTTCAAACGACCCAATTGGAAGACAAGTACTTGCTGATTTCTTGACCGTTTAGGAAATCTAATTGAACACATCTGTTCACAACATATACAAGATGGAAACCCTTCTTTTCATTTTTGTATTCATGTAATGTGTGCCGAATAAATAGTCCCCAAATATTAGGAAAAACCTATTTTTAAAACTACCTATTTTCAATAAAACCTTCGATACGACGTGCGTCCCGCCAATCCGGGCGACTTGGTCGCGAACCGAAAGCATCGAAAGGTGCGTATCGGCTTCGTAGACGTGTGGACTTTAACGAAATTCAAATTGGTTGTGTGTACGCGACGAATTTGATGCGTATCCGTCAAAATTTACTGTATCGGCTTCTGTGCAAATTTCTCAATTACTTTGTTGTGAAACCCGGAATTTTCTAGAATAATTAATTGTTAGATCTATAGCGTAATTCTAGCCTTATTATTATTATTATTATTATTATTATTGCTGGATTGAAATTATTTTTTTTCAAAATAATAAACGATATGGTTTTGTTTGCCGACCCGAGCCCGATCCAAGTTCGAACCCGTTCCCAATTAGGTTCACTCAATTAATAAATTGGTTTCGTGTATGTATATATATAATTACGTATTTATACAAGAGTAAGAAAAATATAAAACAAACCCTATCCTACCCGACCTGACCCGAAACAAAAACCCGTGCCCGACCCGGTCCCCAAGACCTGGCCGAACCCCCACGATCTGGACAACCCCCCTTATTTCTTTCCCCTCTCACTCACCACCACTCATTCCACTCACCATTTCCCTTTAAAACTTTCACTCTACCTCTCTCTTCCTCACAACTCTTATTATTTCAAGAAAACCCCCTAACTTTCTCTTCCCGAGCTCCTCTCCAGAGCCCTAGCCGAGCTCCCTCCGGCGTTCACCGCTCCCCGATCTCCGCCCGGCGCCACCCCTCTCGACCTCGCCTCCAGCACCTCGGCGCAACCCCGGTCGCCGCTTCCCGTGCCCGCCCCCTCTTCCCAAGATCCTCCCCGGCCGATCCCGCGGCTGTCCACGCCCGACCCAGCCGCGCACGCCCTCCAGTGCCGCCCCGACCCCGCTCTGGCCAGCCCAGGCCGAGCGCTCAGCCCGCGTGCGCCCTACTGTTCCAACAGCACTGTCAAGCGCTGTTCCGTGGTTTCCGTGTTTTTCATATTTTTCGTGGTTTCCGTGGTTTCGACGATTCCCGTGTCTCCGACCTGCTGTTCCGACAATTTTCGCTGCTGTCCGCGAGTTTGGGACTTTTCCGAGTCCGCGAAAATGTGGTTTTCTTTTCCTATTATCATCTGAGAGCTCTAGCCGAGTAACCCAAGGTATATCTCGTGTCCCCGTGTCCCTACTTTAGTGTCGATGATGATACGGTTCCCGATCCCGTTACGGGATTCGGTTTAGGCGATTGTCGTTTCGGAATTTCCGAATCCCATTTCAGAATGATTCATTCGTTTTGTTTTGGTTCTGTGGCTTTCGGTTTCCCGAACTTTATTTTGGGATTTCCGAATTTATTTCGGGAGTATTCTGTGGCTTTGGCTATATATAATTGTGATGTGTTTTCGGGTTGGATATTTACTTTTGGAGGGATTTTTGGTGTTCCCTGGTTTGGGGACAGTCATTGATGTTGGGTTAGTATTTTCCCAGGATTGGGTTGTCCCAAATACAGAGGAGATGCTGCCCAAATTTTCGGAAAAAATATTTTTGAAGGGATTTTCGTATAAAATTAGCAATTTGAGTAAAACCTATTTTCAAAAGAAAACCGGTCTTTGCAAATGATTTATAGATTGGATTTGCTGGTTTTTGGATTTTATGGATTTTTGTATCACCAGTTAGGCGACGACCATATCGGTCGAATGAGCCTCGGCGAAGCGCAAACGCTACAGGATTTCTGTACGTTGAGGCGCTAGCCAGCAACATGACATTTGGACCAAGTCTGAGACGCATTTTACAACTATATTTATGTTTATAATTATTTTTAGAATGGGTTACTGCTCTTAGTATTTATGGTGCAGGGCCTCGGCCTACTGTTTGGACCGTTCGCGGCACTCAGAGCTCGCCCTAGGAATTAATTAATTTATGTAAAAATTTGTAAAGGGCATAAGCCCAGTTTTCTATTTTATTTCGCTGTGGCCCTGTATTGTGTAGTTTTGGTTTTTTACTTTCTTTTCTGAGTTGGTTTTCGTTATTAGACGCGTAATTATAATTTAGGTATTAATTATTTTGTATAAAATTAATAAGGTTTATCACGATAAATTAACTTGAATAAAATATTGGTAAGTTAACGAAGTCCATGTTTTATCACTAAAAGGAAAATATAGTTTTATACATATGATATTAAAATACAAAGTTTTGCAAATTAACCGGTAACGGCTAATTTTTTTCAAGTAAATTAGAAACCGGATATCCAACTAATTGACAACGCATGTAGCTCGCGACGTTAAAGCGTTACAGAAGATTAACTAAATAATCTAAAATATGACTAGGGTCTACTTCTAGAGATTGTAACTAGCACACCTAGAATGGTTTCTACATGGTTCTAAGTCAAGGTTCTCAACTGTAGGATCTCGGATACGAACTTGACATCCTCCTCGGTACCGACTTTCCCGATCCAGTCAATCAACAGAGGCAAGTTACGTTTATGTTTTCTTGTATTTTATTTAGTAATTGTCTAGCTGCATGTTTTAAACCACATTGCTACACGGAACCCTCTCCTAGGGTTCAGATACTGATTGATATTGATTGTGGGGATTGGGGGAATAGTGTAACGTTTATGGCCAATACCCCTTGTATATTGTGCGAGCTTACCCCTCTTACACACGGGGATAAGCCGTATCGCGTCGCTAGGACACTATTGTATAACCCAAGCCGGTCATAGACGATTACACATTCAAATCATATTATTTTTAATTGTTAAAATGTTGAAAAATATTGTTTCAACTGTTTAGCCTGCACTTTTCCATTATTACTTGAAATATGAGATACATATTCGTACTTGCTCCCTCCTGACTGGAGACAACATTTTTAGGTGACATTGAGGATGCTGAGCTATTGTACAATAGCTACTATGACCCGGTCTTGTACCATGTGGTATTGCCGGAGTCCCCCTTGGAGGACGCAGGACCTGAGGCCGACGAGCCGACCGCTTAGCTAGTCGTTTCCAGTTTTTCTAGTTTATTGTTTTGGAGTTTTGTTAATTTTGAATTCAGCACTTTATTTCAGTTCTTTCATTTCCAGTTGTACTTTTCAAATGTTGAATAAAAGTTTTAAAATTTTCGTATATTCGAGTTGTGACAAATATATAGATGTTGTTGTGAATACCTGCATATAGAACAGCTTACTGTCGCCGTCTCACAACGGTGCAGGCTGGGCATGATCCGGTTCGACCCAATAATTTGGGATCGGGTCGTGACATTTGTGCACTTTCGTCAGATCGAGACAAAACTTGTGCCAACAGGACTATATCATTTTTCTGGTCCTGTATGCCAAGTTTGGTCCAATTCTGAGACAGTTGATCGGATCGCCGTTTCGCGAGCCCTACGATCCGATTCAACAGACGATTTCGTGCACGGCCTACCGGAATCAAAAATTGGACATACCATTGGGTTCATATCATCAAAATGAATCCGTACACATATAGTTTGACAACTTTAGAGACCATTGACTCTGGTACGCTTTTCGGTGCAAAGTGGGTCCAACGGCAGATACCGTTTTGATCCAAAATTACCGTTTTGTCCCGGTGTCCAGAATTGGACTTAAGGAAAGGCAATCCTAGATAATTTGACTATTCTAAAAATATTGGTAATGTCTATTTCAGCATCTGGAGACTGTTGTACGAGTTTGACTGTTGTGGCTCACTGAGTAGTATATTATTATCGGTTTCACCAGCAAAGGACCTCAGGCAAGTGCACTTTCTGATTGTTTTTCGATTCATAGTAGTTTTTACGTTTCATGTTTATATATAAGTCTTGCTGCTTGTTGACACGCTCATCACATGAGATAGTATCATGGAGCCCATTTATCATGTTCTTGTCTTATTTTACCGTTGTGTTTCGTAACTTGTCTGGGCCCATGTATACTGGTCGGGAAGGGAAAATGTCCTAGTAGACATGTGGACTACCCAGAACTATCCTCCGTATCTTTCGTGAAGAACAGCAGCTGCACACGACACGTACAGGGTGCCGGATTTACCCCTTAGGATTATCCACGAAATCGACCCCTAATCTAAATCAAAACCCTATAGGAATTTAAATTAAATTAGGTTTTAAAATGAGTATATAAACTAAACCCATAGATAGGAACTCCCTGAACCCTAAAAAAAATCTACCTGTGAGCATCGCACGACGACCCAGAGCACCCCTCTGACCTAGGCGAACACCCCAGCCATTCCCCGACCACCGCGGAGACGCCAGAGCATCGTCGCAACCGCCTGTACACGCCAGAACAGGGTCCCCTGTTCCAGCAACTTGTCTGCCAGGTAACCCCCTTCGTACGCACTTTTTTCGATGTAGGATAGATCATTTTGCTTTTTATTTGACTCATTGTAAAGAACACTTAACATAGTTCGTGTCTGTAACTCATTGGAATAGATTTGATTCAAGATCAATGCAAAAATTTCCTTTAGACACTATATCATGTAATCGACAGTTTTGGTTGTTTTATACCACATTTGGAAGGCTGATTGGTGACAGTCTATTAAATTTTTAGGAATCTAATTGAAGAGACTTATAGTCGACATATCCAGCATCAAAACCCAATTTTCTTTTTAATTTTTCATTTACTGGATGGGTAGATAAACCAATGTAAAAATCATAGAAATTCAGTTTTAAAAACAGTTTATTTTAATAAAAATCATCGATACAGCGTTCGTCCTAACAAACCGGACGACGTAGTCACTAACCGAAAGCATCGAAAGGTGCATATATACTTCGCGGACGTATGCGATTTGACGGAACTCGATTTCGCTGTGTGTGACGAAATTGAGGCGTATCGGTCGAGATACCCTATATCGGGCTCTTTTGAAACTAGTCCACAACTTCGTGCACGTTTGTCATCTCGAGATGAAACTTACACCACTGGACTCGTATCATTTTTCTGGTCCTGTGAGCCAAGTTTGGTCCAATTCTGATAAGGTCGACCGAAACGCTATTTTGGCGGGCCCACGACCCGATCCAACGGACGAATTTGTGCACAGCTCACCGGAATCCAACTTTAGACGTATGGTTGAGTTCATATCATCAAAACTGACCCGTAAACATATAAATTGATGACGTTAGAGACTGTAGGACTTAGCACATTTTTTGGTGCAAAGCGGGCCCAACGACGGACATCAATTTGGTCTGAAATTACGATTTTGCTCATGTTTCTAGAATTGGACTTATGGATAGGCGATCTTAAATATTTTTTATATCAGGAAAGCTGGTGATGTTATTTGCAGCATCCGAGGACGTTTGTGAAAATTCCATCCTTGCAGCTTCCGTGGATTGGACGTATTCACCCTTTGGACGTCATAAAAATCTCAAACCACCTCCAGGCAAGTATACCTTGTCACGATTTCTGATTATGTTCATTTATTTCAGCATATTTTGTTTATTTTATGTATTTTCTTTACTTGCTTATTTTGTGCGCGTCCAAGTCATACTTGGGTGCAAGCGACTGAATTAGTCGTTTATGTCGTTTTTATCTTTGTTTATACATATCGACCTAGTTTTAGACGACTACCTTATGAGTGTGAAGTATTTTTATATCTCCTATGGCCTTGACACATGTGTACCACGAGATGAGTGAGTTTCATATAAGACACGGACCCGCGTACTTGACTAGCCATCGATACGTATGGGACGTGCGACGGATAGGAGGTGACTGCTATTAGAGTGTCGAGTTAGAAGCCACAGCAGTTGCCAACTGGGCAGGTTGTGGATACAGTTTGGACAGTATCATTGAGGGGAGGGAACAACTATTAGCGTAGGGGCTACTATTTATTTTTACATACATTTGTGGGTCGATAGTGAATCAGATGAGCTACTTACTACACATGGTCGATAGTGACTCGGATGAGTGCTACTTACTGCCACTCTTTATTTTTCTCTGCTGATCATAAAGACCCTGCGTGGAACGTTGTCCTCAAAGTACATCTCACATAGACGGTTAGGGAGCCCTGTAGTATTATGTCTACATATTCAGTTATTTTTAGCATGTTTTCTGTATCTTGTTACGTCCCTCTGAGGACCTAGTGATCTCTCCAGGGTTAGACGAGCTGATTATCCACAAGAGTATTGGTCCAGGACCAGACTCATCTTTTGCTGACGAGGAGGTGTTGCCCACTGATGGCACTTGATACCTTTTTCTTTATGGACATCTAGTTACTACCATTATTCTTATTTGTTTACTTCTTTATAGACTTCGGAGGTCGGACTCCTTATCACTTTATTTGATCTAGTCGACTAGTACAGGATTTGTCTCCGCTTGACTATTTGATTTTATTTGAGTTCTCATGCTGGACTACTGCTACATTGATTAGTATTCATTTCTCCATTTGTGGATGAGATTAGTATTGCATGTGACTTAGTTATTATGAGCTAGTGCTTTTATATTACAGCTTATGTGCATATATGTAGAATCCATACATTGGAGTAATCTTAATATATGTACAGCTGGCATGTGTGTATTCTTAGTCTTACGTATTAGGGGTGAGCATTATTCGGTTTTCAACCGAAAACCGAACCGAACCGAATAAGGGATTTGGTTCGGTTTTAAAAAAATTCGGTTCGGTTTCGGTTTTGAAAATAATAAATTTTCTTATTCGGTTTCGGTTTCGGGTTTCAGTTTCGGTCCAAAACCGAAAACCGAATAAAAAAATTTAGTTTATATATATATATATATATATATATATATATATATATATATATATATATATATATATTTGTGTGTGTGTGTATCTAGGTATATTTAGTTATTATATATGTTAACAAAAAAAATAAAAAACCCAAAAATCGAATCAACCGAATAAACCGAAAACTGAATCGATTTAATTCGTTTCAGTTCGGTTATTAACCAATTCGGTTCGGTTTCGGTTTTGTTTATTCGGTTTCGGTCCAATTCGGTTTTTCCTTATTCGGTTCAGTTGGAACCGAATAAACCGAATGCTCACCCCTACTACGTATAATGGGACTGAGGCGTTACAACAAGGGTCACTTAGGTTCGGCCTTAAGGTCCCGAAATTAATGTGTACACAACCACCAAAAAGAATTGGAGGAAATGATTTTTCTTCCTAATGTTCTAGATTTAGTTGGTTGCTTTTAAACATGAATTCATAAGTTCCAATGACTTGTGGAGTTGCTAATCATTTTAAATATCAAAATAAGTCAAAATTAGCTAAAATAAAATACATAAATTCTCAAATTAAGCTATTGTTATTCAAGTTTTTTTTTTTTTTTACATTCATAGGTTGATCTATAAAGTAAGGCTGCTGCTACGCTTAGGAAGACGAATCCGTATAATTTTTTTAGGCCCTTAGAGGAAGGAACTCATGTGCTCTTAAATTTAAAAACTCAGTCATTAATAGTGGTTAGATTATATGCATTCCATTTTAACCCTTATTTATTGTTTTAAGGGTAAAGTGCAAAAAATCCCTCGTTAAATATGTGTCTTTTGCACTAAAAGACCACATGCTCTTAAAATTTCCAAAAGTATGAAATATGCTCATTTTGCCCCCAAATGACAATTTTACCCCTCCCTCCCCCCTCCTTCTTCGGCTGTGTTCGCCGGCGACGGAGGCGGAGGGGGGGGGGGGGGTGGGGGTCGGGGGGGAGGGGGGGGGGGCGGGGTCGGGGGGTCGTTCGCCGGCGAGGAGGAGCAGGGGGGTCGGGGCCGGCGATGGAGCCGGGGGTCGGGGCCGACGAGGGAGCGGGGGGGTCGGGGCCGGCGAAGAAGGATGAGGGGGGGTCGAGGCCGGCGAGGGAGGTCGGGGGGGCTGGGGGATCGCCGGCGGGGGGGAGGGGCGGGGGGGGGGGGGGTCGGGGGGGCTGGGGGATCGCCGGCGATGGGGGGGGGGGGGTTGGGGGCTCGCCGGCGCCGGCGCCGCCGGAGGGGGGGCGAGGGGTATTTTTGGTATAAATTTTTTAAAATTTGGCTGGAGGGGCTTAATCGAGCGGATATATAATCTAAGGAGGGGTAAACTGACAAAAAATTCTAAAAGGTCTTTCTACGCAAAAGGCGCATATTTAACGAGGAGTTTTTTTGCACTTTACCCTTGTTTTAATTTTGATTAGTTCTAAGCACTTCATTAGTCTTGTTTGTTTCGCATAATTATAGAGTTGCGAAAGAAAAGTGATTACTTTACTTACATTTGAGTGCCAAAGAAATTGAGAAGAAAAGAAAAGTGATTTTCAATAATAAAAAAATTATGGGTAAAATGATTATATCTATCCAACCAAGAAATAACTTTCCTACCTTGAAGTATTCATTTTTTTTTTTAAATAGCATTTCCGAACAACAACAAAAATTTAATAAAAATTGTAATTTTTTAAAGGAAAAAGAAACCAAGGAATCGATTTTTTTTTTTTCATTGTTTTATGCGAACCATAAGAGTCCTAAAGCTATTAGATTCCATTCTAAATTGTTTGCAACAATAACTTCTTTTTTTAAGAGAACAGGAGATTTTATTAAAAATAGAAGAGCCTAGGCTCAAAGATGGCGCCGGAAGATAGCCCGACTATCTACATAAGTATATGTACTAGACCAGAGGCCTGTCCAAAAGTAGAAACTATCTTCCCCGAGAAAATCGGGGGTAACAAAAAGAAATAAAACTATCCACCCTGGAGTACCCAGGGGTAAACAAAAGAAAGAAGGATCAAAACAAGAGACATCTATTGACCAGATAGGTCCTTAAGCAGGACGTTGCTGGCCTCAGATGGTAGATCACGGGTGTGGACGAAGATCTGATCGGTTCTGGAATGATGTGCCAGAGACGCCAGAGCTTTGGCCACGCCATTAGCTGTAGGAGGAATATGTGCAATGACGATGTTCAAGCCTATCAATTGTTGGATGTTGCAGGTCTTGTATCTGAGAGCCCATGGGATGATTTATTTTAGAAATTAAAACATAAGGAGTTTCAATTGCCAATGAGACTTTTACAACATCTAAGAATTTTCAAGATGGATTACCAAAACTATTTTTTATTTATAAGAGAGTATAAATTTTATTTTTAAAAGTTGTAATAAATGAGGATAGCATTAGAAATCTACTTTAAAAATCCTTGAATATTGTAAAGGAATTCTTGGCAATTACAATTCCCTAAAACATATTATTTTCAATGTTCATAATGACTATCAAATTTTAACTGACGTTTTATTTATTTATTTATAGCAATGAGAGTTTTAAAAGCAGTTTGTGAAGAGTTTAACTAGCCTAAAAACTATCATTCCTGGCTGGTGGAGTGTATCACTTAGTTCCGACTTTTACAACATCTAAGAATTTTTGTCATTTCTTTCGTTTTTGGTCATCTAGCAATTCCCTTTATTTATTTATTTTTTTTCTTTTTCTTTTTCTTTTTCTTTTTCTTTTTTTTATTTTTAAATTTTTGGAATTTTTTATTGATCTTTTTCTTTATGTTGTATTTTAAAAAAATTAAATTAGAAACCCAATTCCATTACATGGTAAACCAAACATATGAATGCAATTGACATTACATTACATGGTTTGATTACATGTCTCAACTAAACATAGTAATGTAATTGTAATTTTATTACATTACAAACTCAATTACATTACAAACCCAATTCCATTACGATTACAATACAATGAACCAAACACAACCTAACTTCATCTACCGAACTCGAGGCTCTTGTGATTACCAAGGAGAGAGATAAGACCATGGCTGGATGGCAGAAGATCAGTGGATCAAGCCACGTGGGCATAACGTGGCATATTATTCCTTCCATTTTATAATAATGGTGGAAGTTGGAGAAAAAATATGCAATGCAGCGTGCACAAAGTTCTGTCTGTATCACCAGGCATCTCAAAAAAAAAACTAACTTCAACTCAAAATTATGAAAAAAAATTAATTTAAAAACTAACTTCATCTCTTTGCTTCAGCAAAGAAGAAACTAATTTAAAAACTAATAAAATTACTGAAGAAACTAATCATGAAAGAAGCTAATTTGTACAGAGGAAAATAATTTAAAACCTAACTTTATCTCAAAATTACTAAAAAAAAAACTAATTCGAAAACTAACTTTGATATCTTTGCTTCAGCTCCTTACCGCAGAAACTAATTTAAAAACTAGCTTTATCTCAAAATTATGAAAAATAAAATAAAAAAACCTATTATGAAAGAAACTGTATAATTTATTTTACGTGCAACGTTGCACATGTGTCTAGTTATCTATAAAATACGCACAAAACACATTGCATATATATACTAGTTTTCTTAATTACGTAATAATATACATACAAATTAGCTGCTCATTTCCAGCCGTATTCAACTGTTTTCAAGCCTCTTTACTATAATAAAATTAGTAAAGATATGCTCCATGGATTCCTTTTGGGTATAAAAGCCTGTAGAATGAGCAATTTGCTGAAAACTCGTGTCCCCGCATCATGTTGCTCTATACAATCACGCGTTCTTCGTTGAAGCAACCTAATTGAACAAACAAAAGCGCCATGGTAGGTGGTGATAGATCAGGTCAGCTGACTCAACAATCGCTACACATCACAAAATCACAAAGCAATATATAAAGAAGAAAATTTATACATTTACAATAGTGAGACGACATCCAAAACCATTTCTATAGGCAGACAAAATATAAAGAGTATACACAAGAATGGCTTTCACAAGAAAATCAAACCGATTGTGCAGCACCTGCGTTCCACCTGAAAAGGACCTTATGTTACTAAGCTACGTTACCACATGAAACTATTCTTCCAATAGCATCAGACAAACTTTTTAACAGGTTTTTACATCTAGCAAGAATTAATTACAGCGGATGGCTTCATCAAGGTTACTTTAAAAATCAAGAAAAACAAAGATATATAAAGAATAGAACGAATATATATATATATATATATATATATATATATATATATATATATATATATATATATATATATATCCGACGACACGAGCACATAATTCTTTCTCTACTTCAGCATCATCTGTGAGTAGTACAGTTTCAGCAAAATAGGGGATGCCCTCCTCCCCCACCCTCAAATTCATCCACAGTCCGAAATCCGAGAGCCACTCGATAATCGCTCATGGCCTCCCAGCAGGAAAGGGGCCACACTTCTTCGGCCTCCACTCAGTGCGTCCTTTCACAATTTCTGACCCACCCTCGTTACGTAGCAGATGCTGGCACTCAATGGGAAGCTCTTCCGAACCGTCAGTGCAGTTGTTAGAAACCGAGGTGAGGGACTGCAGCACGCTGTCCCTTCCACACTCCCTCCTGTACTCAAGGGTCATGCTTGCAAGCTCATGACTCTCCAGGATGGAGATTGGAGCACTCTGCTCAAAAGAAGGATAAAAAACTATTAAGATTTTGATGGTACAAGTCACCAACATGGATAGAAATGTAGTAGGAAAACATTCAAGTTGCTTGCTGGTCTACTCAACCTACCAAACACTACTATATGCAATAATTCTAATTTAACTTAGCAAACACGATTAGATATAATGGTTCTGGTGACTGCAAGAATTGTCAAAGAACAAACAGATATAGGCCCACGTTATCCATTGACCCCAGAGCCATGTGCAATGCTATAATTGCTTTCTTTACTGAAGAAAAGATGCAATTAACAGATCATAAAGGAACTCTGCACAGTTGTGCGAGGAGAATATCATAATAACCTAACAAAAACAGTAATAGCATGAAAAGATGAATTTGAAGCAGACAATCTGTATATTATATACAATGACAAAGACTAAGGTATAGACGCTGAACAATGCCACCAACCCAGCCTGTAGAGCAGATCATGCATGATAGATCCACCTAATATGCGAAAGTAAACAAGAATTTGAAGGCTTAGTATACATCTAGTTCATAAGTTCTTTTTATGAATACAGTGAAACTGCTAATCAAATGATTCATAATAAAATGGTTATATAAAGGACAAAAGACTAAAGCAGAATAGGCCAAAGCTAACAAGATTTATCCTGTAAAGTTGATATAAAAGTTGAGGCACATATCTCTAAGAACCAGTATATAGGTTCTATTAATTACCAGCATTTGTTGCAAATCACATAAAAGCTAGACCTTTACATTCTATACAAACATAAATATATTGTCACTGATGGTCATCCAAACACTTGGGTGAATGGGAACAAGATTTATCCATCAAACTAGTTCTTAAATCAGTTAAATGTGTTACACATGCACAATACTAGATTCAGTAACAACCCATACATAACCTCAAAGGAATTAAAATGCACTGAAACACAAATATTTAGGTATTAAAGAATTAGTTGAGTAGAATCTATAACATCGGACGTACCTCAAGAATCCACCCAATGTACTTGACATTGTTCACATGCTGATTGACATCCAAGTCACTCCATCTTGGCTGTATTATTTTTATGTCATAAAAGCAATAATTAGCAATAGAAAAAAAAAATCATGGCAGAGTGAATTCCTTGCTCTTAGGCCAAAATCCAACTTACAGTTAGACCATTACGAACATGATCGGCAGTATCATCATCCAGCTTAGGGAGCTTCCTGTTGTCGTCATCAATGACAGGAGCACGCTCCATAAAGTAGGGTTCTATTTCAGCTCTAACTTCTTCAGGAAATTTAGATAGCCTCCTAGTGTTTTTGTTCATCATCACCCAATTGCTGTGTATACCAAAACAAACCCATCGCAAACAAATAAGCACTAATTTAGCATGATCATAAAGGCGAAATATAATTCGCAAGCATGGAAACTACATGGCATGATGTTAACTAGATGCGAACCTGGAAGCTCTCATGATAGTTTGACCGGTTTGCCAGTCACGAACATGCCAATCACGACGCATGCCATTCTTTCCAGATGCCGCAGCCCATGTATCTACTTCAATAACATCCCCCCTGCATATAGAGATGAAAAAGTTATTTAAAGCATAGCAGTGAACAGCAGCAGAGCTCCTTCCATGGTTACGAAGTTGGAAATGAAAAATAAAGAAAAACATGCAGTTGAGGGCCAGACAATCAAGCATACAGAAAAACTTAAGTTGTTTCGGATATAAATCAGTATATAGATAAAGAGCTAAAAAGGTGAGATAAAATATTGCAAATGAAATGCAGGTAAGTTTCAAAAGTTGAAAGTTCACTTGAATGCCGAAATGGACGTAGTTTAACTGTTTATATTCAGAAACTTTAGAGATGCATTGGAAAAACCATATAGTACTAAATAAACAAGACTGTCACATGCTGTGGAGAAATAATATCATTATCAACTTCCACTAATTCATTTATTAACATACATTTGCAAACCAAGCTCCTGCAGAACTTTTGTGCATCTCAAGCACTAGATGGGCAATGTTAAGTTATCTACAAATCAATGTCTGAACCTCAATCAAAATTCACAATTTACATTTCATAGCGAATTTGACCAGCTTCTTTCTTTTTCTTTTCTTCTTTCTTTCTAGAATAAAGAATATCCACTAAAGCAGCACCTCCAGAGTCTTACTTGGGTTCTATCATTCAATAGAAAGGGTCTCAATCACCCTGCTATTTTCTCTCCCCCAGTAGTTTCTTTGTAGGATCGTACTGAAATATTTCCACCAAAGTTAGAACTTGCCAAGAGTAACAGAACATAACATTGGTCACAAATGCTGTCCCCCCACCACATGTACAAAAGACCAAGAGAGGACTTTTTCCTAACTTTTAAGCATCCAAACATCTGGCTCTAACACATACACATTAGTCGTACAAACTACGCGCCCTAGATGTTTATCACAAACATATCAGCCTTAAATGCTCTCATGGGCAAAAGGTGCCTAGCCAAGCAGTGTTAACTGGCAATAAGTGGAATTGTCGCACCAATTGTGTATCTTACAAGCGTACAATCTCTAAAGGGACATCAGTAAATGCAAACGAATACATGCATATATGGAAATCCCAATCACGTGATAAAAATGGAGAAAATATTTCCATCATAGTAAAAACTTGCCATGAGTAACCAAACATAACATTCGTCACAAATGTTCACCCCCTATCACATGTACAAGCCCATGAGAGGTCTTTTCCCAAACACCTAGCTCTAACACATAATAAGCCGTGCAGCCTACAGCCCCTAGATGGTAAACACAAGCATATCAGCCCTAAATGCTCTTCACGGGCAAAATAAATATTATCGAAGAAAGATGCATATGGATATAGGCATACATAAAATGCTTACCAGGAAGGATAGTGTTCTACAAGGACCTGCATTTTGGTAACTACCCATATCAAATTCATTTTACTCATCTCCGGTGTGGAACCAAACCCATTACCCAAGAGTCCGGCACACTTCACATGGTTTAGCGCCGTTTCCTGAACAGCAACAAAAATGTTAAAAAGGGAATCACTTTATAGATAGTTGGAGCAAATACATCTTCATCATCCTACCTGTAAATGATTCATTAACGTCTCTATAGACGCCGTCTGATCCGCCCCAATCTCGTACGACCTTATGGAAAAGTTCTGCCTGTAGAGAAGTCCATTCTCAATAATCTTCCCAAGGCCGAAAGCATCAGAGAGCATGTCGGGTCGCCTCGGCTTCCAATCGATAAGGGTCCATTGCTTCTCAGCTGCCAAGAAGATGGTGGTGATGGCAGCAAGGAGGACACTCCAGTCAGGCAATTGGTTGTAGAAGGTCCTCGGGGCGGAGGACGGAATAAAGGGTGCATCCTCGAGCTTGTTGGTATCGGTTTTCAAACCAACCTTGGATCCATTAACCCTGGTAGCGGCTTGGGCATTGACCTTTACTTGTAAGCTGCCGGAACTGGATGCGGGTTTGGCCATGAGACCCCGGACATAAAGGCTATCAGGCCCTTTCCCGAGGGAGATTGATGACGGTTTCGCGGACCCGGTCAAGCTCGAAGAGGAAGAGGACGAAGACGAGGAGGGGACCGGGAAGAAGGCTGAGGCGGACACGGAAGCAACCATGATGGGTAGGTATCTCCCAATACTGAACAAGACCCAGGAAAATTAAAGGTTACAACTTTGTCAAATTTCATAATAAATAGCATCAATTAGTTGATTCACTCTTTTGTCTATCTACCAAAAATGCCAAGATTCACCAAACAGTATAAGAACAAGTAAATCAAAATCTGACAGATTGAAGATTTTGTCTGTAATATTAGAAACCAGAAATCCACGTGCCTCTGGCACTCCTTGGTAAATTATCCCATGACTCCGGCACTCCTTCACAAATCGGTACTCGAAATTGCTTACCATTCCTATCATCTAATAATGATATCTTTAAAATTATTGACCTACTGTGACACTTCTTTAGATGAAGTATACGCTTATCGGAAAATACCACTTCATTTTAACCACGACACTTCATGTTCTGACGGAAATACTCCTATCAGTTAATCCCGATCGTCCTTTATCCTCGTCTTTCATTGCGAAAGACAACCCTGTTTTGTTATATAGATTGATCAAATGTTTTGTTTAATCAGTCTTAGGTTTTCTTTTACATGTTAAGTCCCTTAAACATGGAACTATTCTTACATAATTCCCCATGTCTTAAAATATTAAAATGCATAATAAAGCTTCAATTTGGATGTTAAATGCACAAAATAATTAGAGACAGACTGTACAACCACAAAGATCATTTCTTCAACCAAAGATTCCTCAAATTTCACCTAAAACCTAATCTTTTTAAAATTGATCAAAGTTTTTTGCTTTAAAAAATATGAGGATCTAGGGAAGGAAGTTTATAAAAAGCTTAATTTTTCAAGTAAAAACCAAAATAATTAGGGTCTGCTTAGTAACGGTGTTTTCACCGTTTCAGGGGTATTTCTGAACCGACAGTTTATAAAACCCATGCTTGTTTGTTTTTTGAGGCACTGGTTTTGATAGGCTTAAAAACCCTCCAAAACCGGTGCAATGCAATTTTTGGTGGCTTTATAAACACCCCAAATCGGTAGATTTTGAGCGATTTTATTATTTTATTCTATTTATATCCTCACCAAAATTATATAATTGTAACTAATAATACCCTTTCCTATTTAATTTTATTCATGTAAAAAACTTTCATAGCCGTTCGTTAGTGAATTACCAAGCATGAATTTGACTGATTTAAAAGCCGCTACTTAAAAACCACCCAAAATCGGATCCCTCGTAACCGCTCATAACCGATACTCTAAAAATACCTCATAACCGTTACTCTTACAATAGCCCAGTAGACCCTTAGGGTCTGCTTGGCAATTATCGGGGTAGCAGTTATGAGGTGTTTTTAGAGTACCGTTTATGAGCGGTTATGAGGGGTCCGGTTTTGGATGGTTTTTAAGTAGCGGCTTTTAAACTAGTCCAATCCATGCTTGGTAATTCACTAACGAGCGGTTCTGAAAGTTTTTTACACGAATAAATTAAATGGGGAAGAGTATCGGTAGTTATAATTATATCTATTTTTGTGAGGATATAAATGGAATAAAAAAACAAAGCCGCTCAAAACCCGCCGATTTGGGGTGTTTACAAAGCCACCAAAAAATGCATTACACCGGTTTTGGGGAGTTTTTGAGCCGACGAAAACCAGTGCCTCAAAAAAATTAACAAGCAGGGGTTTTCATAAACGGTCGGTTCAAAAACACCCCAAAACCGGTGAAAACACCATTACCAAGCAGACCCTTAGAGTACAGAACCCTCAATCTATCTAAATGCCCCATCAAAGATCATTAATGATGAAGGGAAAAAAAAATCCTCCAAATTCACCTTAAAATCGAAACTTCAAACCAGATCTAACCGTCAAATATCCATTTCAGCTCAAATTTACATGCTTGCAGAAACAACTTGCTTACTGTCAAATTTATCAGCATATAATAAAGAAGAACAAAATATACATGTAAAAGCTTAAGTTTTGGTTAGAGCCCATAAAAAAAATCATTAATTCCTCAAATTTGACTTAAAAATCGAAATTTTTAGCCAGATCCAGAAAGACAAAATCCAAAAAAATTGCGAATTTTAATGAGATCTCAATCGAAATTGAAATGCGACCGAGGAGGGATTGGGAATCCGTACCTTCGGCGCTCCAGAGAATATAGGGTTCCGCTCTCAACTCGTCTTCTTCCTTCTTTTCCTCACCCCTCTTTTTCTAGGGTTAGGGTTTCGGAAGCTTCGGGAAAAGAGGAGAGAGAGAGGGGAGTGCGTGGAGCGAGAAGAAAGGGGGTTATTTTTAGAATTTTAGAGAGAGAGAGAGAGAGAGAGAGAGTGAGCGGTATATATACCGGGTGGTGATTATCTATCCCCCTTTTGTTTATGTTTTGTGCTAGAAAAACCAACGTTCATTTATACTCTCCAGTTGCCCCCATTTTCCTCCCTTCTTCCCAAATTGCCCATCCAATTATTTATTTTTATTTTATTTTTTGCATAATAATTTTTTTAAAAAAAACTAAATCTTAAAATCTATAATGATTTAGTACGAGTTCTTGACTAGAGTAGTTTTATTCTTTATTATTTTCAGAAATCTAATTCCTATTCTGCTCAACTTACTAATTTCATATAAAGAGTAATGAATTTTTCATAATTTTGTATTGGCTTTATTTTGAGGAGTAATTTTGCTAGATCATCTTTCTAGTCTAAGAATAAAGCATTCTCCATAATCTAATCTTGTCTTTATTTTATGTGAGATCCTAATACTAAATAACTCTTATTTGAAATATTAGTATTATGGCCTTACATAATAGTGGATATTAGAGTTTGAGCCTCAAAATTGTCCAATATTAGGGTTTTGATTTCGAAATCACTGTTTATGTAGGCTAATGAACAGTGATTTCGAGACCCATGCTCTAACATTGGACAATTTCGAGACCCAAATTCTAATATCTATTATTATGTGAGATCCTAATACTAAATAACCCTTATTTTAAACATCTTGTAATTATTACGGCAATAGTAATATGCGATTGTATACCTAAAATGTAATTTATAGTTTTACATTCGTAAAATTTATTTCGCAAACAATAACAATTTAGGGAAGAGAAAACGTACATGTTAGGTGTTAATATGATTTCACCACCGTCTTTGTTACAAAGTTTGATGCTAGATACTTTTGGGACCTTCAAAGACTACCTTACACTTTGTACATCATAAAAAATATTTTTGATGTTAAGTCGTTATGATACATTTTTTAGATTAGATATATTATTTTGGTTCATTACGATATATCTTTTAAGTTGAAAATTTTACAATGAGACTACGTTTTTCACTTAGTATGATTGATGTCTTTGATGTATTTCTTCCCATCTATCTTAGAAATATCATTTTGAATAAGCTAACTTTTAGAAAAATTATTTGTTAAATGACCAACATTTCTAAAGCATGATATCAGTCTTATAGAATTTTTCTTTTAAACTTCAAAAGTTTCATGTGATTATAAAATACTGTTAGGAATATTTGTTTTTCCTCCCTTATTAAAAACCTGAAGACAAAATAAACAAAAATTAAAGTTACCGGCCTCTGAAGAAGTCACGCACGAAGCACTGCCATAAGAGTTAATTCGGATCAATGTGCAGACTTTTCGATGTTACAAAATAAAAACAATAGAAAAAATGTGATTCATTGAACCTGGATAGAATAAATGTGTCCAACGTTTAAAATATTGAAAGAGGAATTTAATTAGCTATAAAAAATAATTTAGGGTGTCTCAACCCGAAGAAGGAATCAGATCGACATTCAACACTCGCAGATGTAGACACGTGCACCCGTTACGTGCACCGAACTGAACCGAACCGGACGGCGACGCACGTGAGTGGCCCATGTAATGCCCCGCTCCGCACGGTGCATTATGCTGAGTCATTAACTCGAAGAGTTGCGTTGACCCGATTAAGTATCGATGTGAATCGATACAAAAGTTACGTTGATCCATGGAATGCATCGAGTAAATTCGATGCAAATGTTAAATTGGCCCGAGGAAAAGTATTGAGTCGGTTCAAAATTTCTTAGCAACGCACAAGTCCGATTCAAACAAATATTGATTTTAGTTGGTTTCGTGTGCATGCTATATGTTTACGCTGAAATATAAGAGGTCAACATTTTGCCTTATTTGCAATAGTGTTCGTAAAACCAAATCGTCGCCTTACCACGGACCGAAGCATAGGCACGATAGGCCAAATCGCTTGGATAATTCAACATAGCAAGAAGTGTTCGAATGGCTAAGTCGGAAGAGTTGGCCGTGCAACTAAGTTATATAATCGAGCCGCATCGGCTCGACAAAACGACAAAGCATATCGGCTTAGGGTGGGAGGACTTTGACTCTTCTTTCCTACTCCTTCATGCCTAAGTAAAATATATCGTTGTATGCTAAGTTAACCTATCGAGACCACGGGCGTGGCTCGATCGAGAGATGAACATAGTACGAGTCGAACACTAGATAGAACAATATTAAAATGAAACGTACATCAAATGTACGAGTCGCTATAGAATATTGAATATCGCAAAGGCGAGCGCCTCGGTGCGCAAGCCATAAGAACATGGGATAACTGTATCGACAAGTGCCTCAGCGCACGAGTTATTCATGCCTTCGCGCATGAGTTAGAAGGCTAGCACATTGAAAGACTATTGAGGCAAGTGCCCTAGTGTACGAGCCATGAACATTGAACACTAAGGCATAAATCATGGAAATATGGTATCGAGGCCTGCATATGTATGACTCAAAGAATAGCGAACAATTGTGTCAAAGCGTGTGTACGTGCACGATAATCATAAAAGATGGCTTCGTTGTGAAGAGAAAAGTTGTGGCATTAATGTGACGAAACTGTCGAATATGGCACGGTGTCTTGAAAATGTTCAGATCCTTCGGGCCGTTCGTTTGACGAACATTGAGTTGAGGCATGGAACCACTAAACATTGAAACGAAGAAATAAAATCGTACAAAGAATGCAAGAACATAGAAAGAGTTAGAACGTTGAAAGAAAGAGAATTACAAGACGACGTAAAGTCTAAGTTTCGGACTCAAGACTATGTTTGGTTGTATGGGTTTGACGCGCGTTGCATGGTCGAATGGACTTAAGATATTGCCCGTGCACGAGTGGGATATGATTCCTTCGAACGTGTTATTGGCTCGGGGCACCGGGACCGTTCGGCCTAGGAGGGATGCTAATCTTTGTGGGCGTACATCTGTAAGACGACTAGCGACCGATTATCGATATAAAAAGCCACAAATAATGGTATGCAAATGGTATGTCTCTGATTATTGGGGCAGAAACCCAATACGGGAGGCGACGGACTACCCAATTTGAGAAAAGAAAGAAAAGAGAAACAAGTTAGTCCATTCTGGCACGAATACGCCAACGACCTTCATATACTTTAGGAACGGTGGGCCGAAAGTGCAGGAACACAGAGATCATACACATTGAGCACTTATAACATGACAGGAAAACATGGTAGGCGTATTCACCTTACGTCGGTGTAAGGATGAGTGTGTCGATGTTGGTAAGAAGTAACGAAACAACACGAGAGTGCTATTGGTTGCTTGTTTGCTTATGCAAATCATCGATAACATACTTGACATGATAACCTACTTTAATGCTTTCGAGTATGCCATGAACTGATCCTAAGGCAAGGATAGAAAGATCACTAAATTGTATTCTGCATGATTCAATATATCTACTTAATGTCGGATTAGGTAAAGTGGGTCTTTGATCAGTACAGCGAGAAAGAAAGTACTAATCTTCCACTAGATTGCTTGCAGGTTCAGGAAATGATCTGCTCGCGGCGGAGCTTTGCTTGAACATGTTGAGGTATGGAATGCCGTAGCGTATTGAGACATGCGACCGCATTGACGTTCGGACTTGCAACATGATTGATACAACCGAGATATAGAAGACATGATGTATGGAACGGTAAAATCCTTTGTAGGCAAGAGAGAACCTGAGTGTTGTAGCCAATCTGGCAAATTCAGTTGAGCTATTGAAAGCCTTTATAACCTTAATTCAATTATCAATAAAGAGAATTATTTCGTATACTCTGTTTCTTTCGCTGCTAAATAACAATATCAAAGATAATCATTTGAGAACTTGTCATCTTGCTGTTAGGGTTATATACTAAAAGCATCACTTTTGTAGTAACCTTATTTTCTTAAATTTTGAATAAGAATTATATGGGCAAATATTTGCATATTGTATTTGTTGCAAGTATTAATGCAAATATCTGATATTTTATATTATAGATAATATGGTGTGTGGTGTCACATAGAAGATCATATTATCAGTTCCCTATGGAATATATAAATAGTTTACAACCTAGATGGACTTGGACAATCTATTGGAAAGGTTGTAGTGTAATCTGGTATTAGTCTATCTTGACTATAGGTTTACACTAGTACACTTTGTGTGTATTGAACAGGACCACTTGAGGTTGTTCTCTTTGTATTGACTACATAAGAGAACAAACATCTCTGTTATTATGAATGCTTGTGCTCTTAATTCGGATATAATAACAGACATGTATATGCAATGTGCATTACTTTGACTCATGAAAGAGTGAGATTCATTATGGGTCAACAACCTCTATGAATTGGGTAATAACATTGTATGTATGATGGACTGTTGATTATAAATGGAATCTATGTTCCGATACATCGGGTTGATGATGTCCCCTTTAGGAGCTCATAAGGATTGTCATGTAAACCCTATAGGTGGATTATATCCGACATGACAAATAAAGTTGAGCGGTACTACTTAAGGATAAAAGATGTTGAATCAATATAGTTGTCAGTAACTTAATTTGATCGACGGACATTCGATATCTTAAAATGGGGAACCAAACGAGCATATAATAAAATGTGCCCACAAACATAATTTAGGATTAGGGAGGTAGTGCAACAATAGCTCATTAGTGGACCAAGCTATTGTTAATGGGCCTGGATTGTGTGTTCGGGCTGAACACGGGATATCCAGATCCGTTAGGAGGTATAACCCTAATTTCTCCTCATGGTCCCTGCCGTAGCCTATATATATCCTCTATTCTCTGGCCGCCAAATTACTGATCAAAAATCTGAAGTTTTTTCTAAATTCGTGATTCACATAAGGAGAGAAAGAGAGGGCTGCCAAGGAGAAGAAAAGGTTGGAAGATCGTCACCCACACGACGTCCAACTCGAAGAAGGAATACGTGCAGAAGATCTTGGGGTCGTCCGCTCGAGATTGCCCAGAACTACTTGTCTTCTTCCCGTTGCAGGTATAATTCGTGAACCCTAGTTTTCGCCTATGAAGGCTTAGAACACGTATTAAATCTGTTTAACTTTCTATCGATCAATACGCACACTAAAGTAAGGGTCTTAGGAATTTCCAGTTCCATTAATTGGTATCAGAGCCACTTTGGATCTGCGTATTGATTGATACGTCCATGTTGTCCAATAAAACTTGCATTGTGTAATAGTCGGTAGATGTAGATCTGTTCTAACTCGATTTTGCAGGCATCTTAGATCCAACTATTATGGTCCAATGCATGTTTTATTTTGTGATTGTTTTAAACTACGGACATGTCGTGGATGTTGTTGTTGCTGTGGATGTAATTAAAATCACGAGGGTTGATCGTGCTTATAATTTTATTTTTTAATCTAGATTATGTGTGAACTCCTTTGGGAGGTATAGGATTGATGTTATCTTAATTATTTTTTATCAATCGTGATGGCTGTGGTGGCTGTTTCTGACGCCGGACTGTTTGCCATTAAAATTGTTTTGATTGAAATTTTAATACAAACAGAACAGTGATACAATATAGGACTTAGATGTAGTCCTAGGAGTACACTTTTGTTTAAGCTGGGTTCTTAGTGCCAATGGAGCGAGTGGTAATGCGTTGACTCCGTTGACCGGCTGACGGCGGTTATCGGTTCTCTGAAGGTGTTGATTGCTCTGGGTGCTGGAGCTTGCTGAGAGGAGTAAGACGTTGAGTGTCTAGAACTGCCTCTCTGGTGATTCTCTGTTGTGGATTCTTTTTGAGTATTATGTTCTGAGTCTCTGTCTGTGTAAAGGAGATGACCCTTCTATTTATAGTTTTGCAGGCTGGCTGCTCATGCGCGCATGTAGGATGCGCCGGTGTGGGAACGCCACGTGGAGGTTGCTGATGGAGGCGTATGGATGCTGCGCCCTGATCGAGGGGGAGAACTCTTCATGCTGCTGTGGTGAGCCGGCACGTAGCAGGAAGAAGATCTTTCCGTTGCTGAAATCTTGGACGAGTTGAGTCAAAAGATACGTGTCGTCGACTCATGGTTCGAAGATCTCAGATTTGGTGGAGAGGAGTGATCTGGTGGGCTGTGCCTTGGATTGGGCGTAGGAGGAGGCTGCGGCTCATAACCTTTAGGAGTTACAAACCATTTGGGGCGCATGGCTTTTGAGGCGCATACAGGCGACTTTCCTTCTGTCTTTCAGGATCAGAGAGCAGTCTGAGGCGCATGGCTTTTGAGGCGCATGCTGATTTGGACGCATGGCCGTAGAGGCGCATGCGGGTTTGGACGCATGGCCGTAGAGGCGCATGCGGGTTTGGACGCATGGCCGTAGAGGCGCATGCGGATGGACGCATGGCCGTAGAGGCGCATGCGGATGGCCACGTGGCAGTAACCGTCGGAGTCATGATGATGCTGACGTTGCCGATGCTTCGTTCTCTGAAAAAGCTGTCAACTGTTCAGACTTTGGGAGGCGTGCTGCCAACTCTGTCAGTTCAGCATTTAATATTGGTGACGTTCGATGGACAGCTGAGTGGGCACGTCGGTTGGCGTTCCACTCGGTATGGAGATGTGTGGGGGGGCGCAACCTCTATAATGCACCGAGTACTGTAGGGCGCGTCTGTATGATGCGCCTGACGCCGAAGGGCGCGTCCGTGTGATGCGCTGTCTGGCTGGCGCATCGGACATGTCTTTTAATGATGCGGCTGTCTCGCTCTTCGAGTGCTATAAATAGCCGTTTGGCTGAATTCGAGGCATCCGGTTCATCCATTTAATGTAAATTCATTGCACGGAATTCGGAGGGCCATCCACTTGGCGCGTGGGTTTGATCTGCCCGGCCTATAAATAGTGGCATGGAGAGAAGATTTGCTTCTCATTCCCTCACGTACTTCCAATATAAATTTGAACATACGGGTGCATTCTGCTGACGAAGTGCTCCCGAGGGTGAAGATGAGACGCTGTGTTGTCTTCGATGCACTTGAAGGTGACTTTTACATCCAAAAGACGGAGTCGAGGGCTTCTGAGGCAGGCGGAAGGTGCCTGTTACATCCAAAGATAAGGATGCTCGAGCCTCGTCTCCGTTATTCCGGAAGAGCCGTAGATCGGAATGGCGGTACAAGGCTCTCTCTTCCTGCAAAGTGGGGTTTCCCCACTTTGATCGTGTCGAAAGCTGCTCCTTTAGCCATGGTTTCGATCACGGTCTTCCTTCGGCTTTGGAGGCTCTTTCGAAGCCTCCCCTGGCCACAGCATTTGCGGTGCTCTTCTCTTCCTTGGTTCCAGCCAGAGGGTTAAATACTTTGTGTCGAAGCATTTATCGGGCGAGCCTGGTTGGAAGAGCGGCACATAACTGGGCTCTGCTCGGCCAGGTGAGCCTGGCTGGAAGAATTTGGCTGAAGGGATGCACATAACTGAGGTGCTGAGGAGATGATGGGATGCGCCTGGATGGAGGCGCATGATATCTGCTGCGCCTCACTGGTGGCGCATAGTGATGCTGCGCCTATCTGGAGACGCATGGTGGCCTTTGCGCTTATCTGAAGGCGCATGATGGCCGCTGGCTGTAGACTTTAGGCTCTTTCCTTTGTAGGAATTCTCCTTTGTACAACCTTTTCTAGACATGTAATAGACTTTTATATATAAATAAAAAGTCCTTCTTCAAATGTCTATAATTATTGACTTTGCTGTGAAGTTCTTCATCTGAGTTCTGGCGCATGTAGTGTCTGGCGCATGGGCTTTCTGGTTGTGAAATTCCATGCTTCTACAAGACCCCCTTCAAAGTTTTCAAAACTTTTGAGTAAGTTTTGGAATACTTTGAATAAGAAGCATGGAGGTCAGGGCGCATGATTTCTGGGCGCATGCCTGTTCGGGCGCATGCTCTTCTCAGTTAATGATGATGGTGTCTCGGTAACCGAAAAGATTAATGATGATCTTTTGGTTTTATTTGCTGCTATCCTTGCACAGAACCCGAGGCGACGGCTGAGATCACACGTCATCTGTTCACGTGTGCGACCATGCCCTATAAATAGGTAAGAGTCGGAGAGAGAAAGAGTTCTTCTTCTCTGTGCCTCTGCTTCTTTAGAGTTTCTTCTTCAAAATCCTAACTTCTCCTTCTTCGAGAGAATGGCTCCCAAGACTCCTCGCGACGCTGCCGGCAAGGGGAAGGAGAAAGCGAAAGAGTCCGCGGATGAGGATGTACCTATCACTCTTGCGCCTCTTGCCGACGTTCGTCCTGAGGTGACAGGTGGGTTTCGTCTCTGCTTTGGGCTCTGTGCCCTAACTGCCGACGTGTATAGACTTCGGTCTTTAATGATACGCCGAGGTTCTATCTTGCCGACGTGCATAGGTTTATACCTTTATCATGCACCGAGGTTTTAATGGCTGACGCGCATGGGTTCTATTCCCTGAAGATGCGCCGAAGCCTTTGTTGACGCGCATGGGCTCACGCTCTGATAATGCGCCGAAGCTCCAATGCCAACGCGCATGGGCTTACGCCCTGATGATGCGCCGAGACATGCTGACGTGCATGGGCCTATGCCCTGATGATGCGCCGAAGCAGATGCGCATGGGTTCTTGACATATTTTGTCTTTTTGCCTGACTTCCACTCTTGTCGTGCCAGTGTCGATGACGATCCCTTTGTTGAATGAGGTCCTCCTGGACGCTTCTCTTTGCCAGATGGGAGTTGATTTTGATGAGGCGGTGATCAACCCTGCAAAGGATGCTATCCTTCAGGACCAACCTCGTGAGAGGATGCTACAAATCCAGGTCCAGTTGCCGCTTTTCCTCCAGAGTATGATGGAGAGTGGTAAACTGAAGTCTGCTGATTCTGAAGGTGTGACCTTCTTAAAACCAGCCTTTCTGTTTGGCGATCGATTAGTCTCTTCCGAGGCGAAGATATTGAAGATCAGAGAAGACTGGTTCTTTGCTGCTAAGGGCATGTTGTTATACATGCGGCAGGTTGACCGCCAGTTGCCATTGACAGCCTTTTATCGTCTAGCTTCGAAGAGAAGGATGGGTTGGGAACTTACGCCTTCTCAAGGGGGTGCCTTGGGGGGTTCCCTTTCGATTGACACCACCTCGAACCAGCGAGACACCTTGACTGCTTCACGAACTGGTTCTTCGTTCAGTTACCGAGCTTTGCGTCCCGGGAGCATCTATAGTGAAGTCCCAAATGACACGTTTCCCTTCAGTGCCCCGACTTTTGCAAATCGGATGCTGACGTCGAAGGTCACGTATCCGACAGCTGGTTTTAGAGTCGAAGGTTGGTGTCACTATATCCCAAAGTGGGACGAGTTGACTTCCTGGGTGCTTTCCAGGTTCAAAGTTGAGCTTAAAGAGATAGGGCTGACTGCCGCCATTCGGGCTACTCAGGCAGGCGTGGACCTCAATAAGCCGATGTTCCTTGCGCTATTGGAGCTTTTCAACACCCAGACTGGTAGCTTCTTTACTCCAGTGGGGGAGTTGGGATTGGCCCTTCATGAGATGTACGAAGTGTCCAAGCTTCCTTGGGGCTCGGAACCATACGAGGAATATTTCCCATCGAATGAAGAGATCCAGGTCTTGGAAGATAAGGACCCGGAGATGATGGCCGTTTTCAAGGAGGTGACGAGCCATCATTATCTGATGCACCGGAGGGACAAGGGTAAGACCCAACCTCACGTGACTGCTTGGAGGGACTATGTTTTCAGACAGGATTTGGCGGATCCTTCGAGGATCCGGTTTGCGACTCCGCAGGGCTTGACACCCGCAGAAGTGAGTTCTGAAATAACCCGGCTGGACGAGAGGACCCCACATTCAAATGAGAGCGGAAAAGAACACGTACAGCTGTTTCTGGCACTGCGGGCACCGGATGTCATCTAAGGCAGTGTTGACGGCCTACTTGATGATATGGCTCCGGGATTACATATTTGCAGGGGGATCCGGTGCTGTTGAGAGGGTACATCGGAATCTCATTTTGCCTGCAGTGAAGTTGGCCTTTGGACGACCTCTGGCTCTCCTCCCCGCGATGGTGTGCAACCTGCTGCGCGGTTTGAGGTCTTTCGCTGATGATGTGATCCATGAGAAAGGTAATAATGACAACTTTCCCCGGGCCGAGCTGCCTTTCCATTATCTCATGGGTTGGCTGATCTTACATCATCCGAATGTGATAAGTCCTGGTCCTGAGGAGGACCACGTTGAAGGAGATGCCTTCATTCGCCGCTTCTACAAGAGGAAGTGGTCTTACACTGGCGTCCCTGTTTGTAGGAGGGTTTTGTCCTTCCTTCAGGGGTGGGAAATTGTGAAGGTTGGCCCGATCTTCAAGAATTTCGAGGCCGACCAGGATTTGGTTGATTCTGGCGAGGATGCGGTTACTTTGCCGAAATGGAGTTTTCGTTGGTTGCAGAGTATCCGGCCTTCGCATCTGGTCTACCGTAATCAGAACAGGTGTTATCTGGAACCATACTTGCCAAGCCGATTTGCTCGTCAATTTGGCTACATTCAGCTAATGCTACGGAATCCCAGTAGCAGTCTAGGCTTCATCGGGAGTTTGCTGGATGGAGCCCGGGGCTGGCAGTATTATAACGCTGGATGCACTAGCGTTAAGTTTACCACACCAGTTCGCAATCCTCGGCCGCCGATCTTATATCCGGCCGCCAAGCTGTATTGTACTATGAATACTATGTCTCCTGGTTATGACAGGGAGACTAGTTTCATCATTGGAACCCAGTTGGAGGCAACAGCGAATATGTTGGTGGCGGCTCGGTCATATCGTCCGCCAGAATTGGCGGGGTATCGGGCTGCTGCTATGGCACCAGCGAGAGACCCGTCTGTCGGAAAAAGGCGAGCTGACCCAGAAGCTGGTTCTTCCGTACTGAAAAGGTCGAGAAGGACGTCGACCCCGAAGATTACAGAAACGCCACTTGTAACGCCAACGGGCTTAGCCCCCGCTGAGGTAAGGAGTGCTTCATAATTCCAGTTTTTTTATGTCATTGTGGCGACTTATGCTCTTCTTCTTGTAGGGATTGAAGAAGAAGTCTCGTGCTTCGAAATCGGGCACCAGTAAGCCGAAGGAGGTGGCAGGCTCTTCTGAGGAGCGTATTCCACCAACGATGTTGTCTCCTGTGGAGGAGGGTCCCGAAGATGTTCCCGCGGAGGTTTTAGTATCTCCTGACTTTGAAGTCGCGACAACTTCTGGGATAGTACCATCTGCCGTGGAGGCCTTGGACGCTGAGGGTCCTACCGACTCGAGGCATCCTGATGATGAAGTGGATTGGAGTTCGTCGCCTTCTGGTGACGTCCCTCCAGCGTTGCAAGGGTCCGTTGCGGGGGCAGCAGAAGCAGTGGGGATAGAGGAGAGGGTTGATTCCCCTCCTGGTCATGATGAAGGGAGGTCGGCTGAATCATTGCCGAATCCTTCCTTGGCTTCAACCATGGACATAGAGATGGCTACCGATCAGGCGGTAGCGACAGATTCTGTCCCTGTAGAGGGACTTGAGAAGAATGAGACTCTTCTGCCGATCTTGTCTCCTGGGGCTGGCCAAGAGATAAATGTTGACCTCCCCGTTTTGCCAGGGGAGGTGGCTGATGCTGATAGAATGTCGGGGGTAGAAGAGGTGGCCGTTGACGTTGGTGATTTCTCCGGGCTTGAGAAGGGTAAGGGTGTGGAACCCTCTGTTGCTCCTTCCACTTGGGGTACTATCACGACGCATGTGCCTGCTCCTTCTGTTCCTTTGACTCCTCGGGCCAACAGTCTGGGCCCTGTTGATGAAGAGCCTATTGCTGCCGAGATTCAAACCTCTCAGATCGAGGTCGGCGGATCTTCCTCCGGTCCGCAAACTGTAGTAGCTCCCTCAACTCCTGCTATGACGCCGCAGGTGCTGGCGGAAGCCGACGGGTATGTGAAATTCCTCGTCGAGGGAGTGTACAAAATGCTGGAGAAAGGTGTATCTGCAGTGGTAGATGCCAAGGGGAGCTTTGCGGCGGCAAAAGCTTTGGCAATGCCTTGTATCGAGCTGATCCGCATTCACCAGGGCCATGACCATATGGCCGAAATTCTGGAGGTTTCGGTGATGGAGCTGGATGAGCGGCTCGCGGAACTGCAGCGCATCCAACGAAATGACCTCTCGGTCTTGGTAGATGCAGAGATAGGAAAGTCGATGGCTGAGATCGAGGCTTCCCATCGAGCCGAGGTGAGCAGTTGGGAGCGTGAAGTGGCTGGGACTGAGGCTGCGGCGGAGCAGCTGTCTCAATCTATGAAGAAGACGACGGAGAAGCGAGCTGCGGTGGATGCTAACATCGCAGAAGTTGATGCTCAGATGCGCCGTCTTGAAGACCAGCGGGCCCAACTTCAACTAGAGGCTGAGCGCGTCCTGGCTGAACACGTGGCATTCAAACGGGAGGAAACGACTCTTACTCAGCGGACCCTTGCTTTGGCTCAACAGCGACGACAGCTTGATGAGAAGTATGAGAGTAAAACTTCTGCTGAGGCTGTCGGGTTAATGCGTCAAGAAGCCGAGCTGCGAGTCCAGGCGACTGTGGAAACTCGCACTGCCGACCTGAGACGTCGAGTCAGAGAACTCTCATCCCACCCTGGGGAGGATCGGGGATTGTAGCTTCTCTTCTTTTTTATGTGTTTTTGCAACTCTTGCTGGGGAAATAGCGTATTTCTGTACTCCCTTTTTAAAAATAAAGAAATACACTATCTCTTTGATGTGTTCATTTTTAATTTCATGAACTTGATGATTTATGTGGACCTATTATCTTTTGCGCACCTTGATTTTTAGGTACAGATAATAAGTATAAAGGAACCAACATGTTTGCTCAGAGGTAATATGGACATGGCAATCATTAGGTTCAAATGATAGAATCTTCCTACTCAGAGGTGTTTATGGACGTGGTAGGAATGATCCTGTGGGATACGCTGAACAACTCAGAGGTAATGTGGACGTGGAAGTTCTGCGATCAATGTACGACAACGTAGGAGTTGTTTGTACGGGATGTTTACTCAGAGGTATTGTGGACGTGGTAAACATGAAGGATAGCTTAAGCTCACGAAGTGTAAGGTTCCGCTTTGTAGGATGTAGAGAGACAACTCAGAGGTAATGTGGACGTGGTTATCTTTCTATGGAAGGATGCCACGGAACAGCTGGGTTCCGGAAGCGATTGATTTTGTGAAAAGAGGTTATTTGGGGAAATACATGTCTTGGAGGATGTCAAGAGTAGTACTTCTTTAGGAACTTGCCGTTGATGGGCATCATGAACAAGTCCCCATTGGGTTTGGCGAGCCGGTAAGCACCGTTTGAGTATACCGTCTCGATGATGAAGGGTCCTTCCCATTTGGGCTCGAACTTCCCTGGTGTCTTGTGAGTTAACACCATTGGCCTTCTGACTGCTAAAACCAGGTCGCCAACTTGGAAAGTTCTTTGCTTGACCTTCTTGTTGAAAGCCTGTGATATACGGGCTTGGTAAAGTTCGATGCGTTGTTGAGCTAGGAGACGCTTTTCGTCAAGTGCCTCCAATTCCCGCAGACGACGACGTTGATTGTCTTCTTCTGTGAGATCGTTTGTGATGGCCACGCGGAGCGAAGGTATCTGTATCTCGAGAGGCAGTACTGCTTCGCTCCCGTAGACCAGGGAGAATGGAGTGTTGCCTGTTGGGGTCCGTACCGTTGTGCGGTAGGCCCAAAGGCATTCGCCAAGCTTTTCGTCCCAGTCGCGTTTGTTGGATGACACGACTTTTTTGAGTAGCCTGACGATAGTTTTGTTGAATGCCTCGGCCAATCCGTTTGCTGCCGGATTGTAGGCGGTTGAGGCCACGTTTTGAATGCGATTCTTGTCACAGAACCTGCTGAAAATGTGGCTAATAAACTGAGGACCATTGTCATGGATGATTCGCCGGGGTACCCCGAAACGGTAAATGACATGGTGTTTGATAAAGCTGACCACCCTGGAGCTTTTTACTTCTACTAGTGGGACTGCTTCCGCCCATTTGGAGAAGTAATCGGTGATGGCCAGGATGAAGCGGTGTCCTCTCGATGAAGGAGGGGTGATTGGCCCTACAATGTCCATGCCCCAGGCTTCGAATGGCCAGGAGGCGACTGTAGGATGTAAGGTTCAGATGGTGTATGTATGAAGTCTGTATGAAGTTGGCATGTATGGCACTTCTTAGCATATTCACTGCGTCGGCAACCATGGTTGGCCAGTAGTAGCCCATACGTCGCAGTCGATCTTGCAACTTAGGCCCTGGTTGGTGAGCTCCGCAAGTTCCGTCATGAGCTTCTCGAAGAGCTTCGGCCGCTTCTTCGTTAGACAGGCATCGAAGGAGAAGCCCGTCGAAGGAGCGTCGGTACAGCGTTTTAGTGGCTGTATCGTAGTAGAATCGAAGAGAGCGTCTCCTGACTGAGACGGCTTCCTTCGGGTCCTCTGGAAGGATTCCGTAGACAGCGAAAGTCGATGAACGGGAACCTCCAATCTCGGACATTAACCCCAGTGTTTGTCGGCATGGCGTGAGCCATTTGCAAACATAGGTTGTTTCTGGGACAAATCAAGTCTCGGCCAGTTACCGTGACATAGTATTGAGTCCCAAGGGGCGCGGCCAATGAGGCTGCGAGGCCAGCTAGAGCGTCAGCCTCCAAGTTTTGTAGGCGGGGTACATGTTCGATGAAGAACCCAGTGAAGGTTGAAATGATGTTCAATACAACTTCATGGTAAGGGATCAAATCTTCATGGCGAACCTCGTATTGCCCCCGAATCTGGTTTACGACGAGTTTCGAGTCGCCGTAGGCTTCCAGATGATCCACCCCCAGCTGTTGTGCTAGCTGGAGTCCCATGACGAGTGTATTGTACTCAGCAACATTGTTGGAGCACGGCTTCGAAAGGGAGTATGTGCGCTGGATGACCAGCTGATCGGGGGAGACTAAGACTACCCCCACTCCTGCGATGATTTGGCCATTGGGGCCCGTTCTTGAAGCGCTATCGAAGAACATCCACCAAACGGGGCTTTCCTTCAGTGACGTTTGATTCTTGAACTTCATCCGGGATGTCTTCATAGAGTTTTGAAGATTCTGGGATGGAAGTCAGCCAGAGCCTGACCCTTGACTGCCTTCTGCGGGACAAACACCATGTTGTATGGTGTTAGTAGGATCGCCCATGTAGCCAGCCGGGAGTTTAATGACCCTGGTTTTGTCATGAGAACTCTGAGCGGATTGACTCGGGAGATGACGTGAATTGTCTGGCCCGAGACGTAATGACGAGTCTTCTGAATGGCAAACACCAAAGCCAAGCACTCCTTTTCAACGGGGTTGTACCGGTGTTCGGCCCCGATGAGTGTTCGACTGAGGTAGTAGATTGCTTGCTCGTAGCCTGCATCGCTGTTTTGAGCCAGCAAAGCGTCGAGGGAATGATCCATGGCATGGACGTAGAGGAGGAATGGTTTGCCGGCGACAGGTGCCACTAGGACTGGCGGGCTTGTTAAGTAAGCCTTGATGTCGTCGAAAGCCTTTTGGCACTCCTCTGACCAGACATAAGAGACTCCCTTCTTCATGAGCTGAGTAAAGGGTTGACATTTACCGGAGAGGTTTGCTATGAACCTCCGGATGTATGCCAAACGTCCCTGTAAGCCCCGAAGTTCTCGAAGGTTCTTCGGAGGGTCCATGTTAAGGATGGCTTTAGTCTTCTCGGGATCGACATGAATGCCTTTTGCCGTGATGACAAAGCCCAAGAATTTGCCGCTAGAAATCCCCAGGAAGGATTTAGCGGGGTTCATTTTGAGTTGATGTGCCCGCATGAGATCGAAGACCGTCTTTAGGTCCTGTAGGTGATCTCTTTTGAGGCGGCTCTTGACTGCGATGTCGTCAACATAGCACTCAACTGTCTTGCGAAGATGTTGACGGAAGATGGTGCTCATAGCTCGCTGATACGTTGCACCGGCGTTCTTCAAGCCGAAGGGCATTACGGTGTAGCAGAAAACACCCTTTGGAGTCCTGAATGACGTGTGTTTTGCGTCATCGGAGAACATCTTGATTTGATTGTAGCCTGAATACCCGTCCATGAAGGACATGCGTTCAAAGCCACATGTGTTGTCGATCATTACATCGGTGATTGGGAGCGGGAATTCATCCTTCGGGCAAGCAGAGTTGAGATCCCTGAAGTCGATACAGACTCGTATCTTCCCGTTCTTTTGGTGACAGGGACGACGTTGGCTACCCAGTCCGGGTGTTGTTCCTCACGGATGAAGCCACTGGTCAAGAGTTTGTCCACCTCCTAATCGATGGCGTTCATGATGTCCGGGCGGAAGCGTCACTGTTGTTGTTTGATAGGTTTGGCATCTGGTAAGATGTTTAACCTATGCATCGCGATCTGTGGATCGAGACCCGGCATGTCTTCGTAGCTCCAGGCGAAGATGTCGATATACTCCTTAGCGAGTTGGACTAAAGATTCTCGGTCTTCTCCTTCCAAGCTTTTGCTGATAAAGATGGGTTTAGAAGAAGACCCATCCCCGAGGTCGATTTGCTCGACTTCGTCTTCGGTGGGAGGTTCTCGTAACTCAAAACGAGACTCCCATTGTTCTCCTAGGCGTTGAGCCCAGGGTTCCTCTTCGAAGGGTTCCGGCGGTTGGCCTTCGCCTTCATCTTTCTGAGGTTGCACCGATGTCATGTTAGCTGACAGCACTTTCCTGAAGACTGATCCGATACTGGTATCGGAATCCCACGTCGATGCTTCTGATGAGTGGGAATGTTCTATGTCTTCTGCGTCTGAACTCTCCGGAGTTGATGGCGGCGTGACATAGCCTAACCCCCGTCGAGTCCGATTATAGTAATCCTGTGGCTTTCCATTGGACATCGAAAGCCGAACAGGGAGATGCCGACCCTTGCCGTAGTTTAGGCCTTTGTTGCTTTTCAGGTCGTAGCCCATCTTTTGGATGATGTGCTTAGCCGCATCCGTGTATCGATAGACTTGTACTCTGCCGGTATCAGGTTCGGCCTCGATCGACGGGAGGTTCCGACGACGCTCGATTTTGCCCGAGATGATGGTGCCTTCGTCTCGGCTTCGTGGAGGGACTATGAAGACTCCTTGAGACGGGACTATTTGATTATGGTAGACGGTCGTTACTTGTGTTTGCAACGACCGTAGAGCGTTGTCTAACGTATACATGGCATTCCAGTGTGGAAGACAAGAATAATTGAAAGACACTCTATTATTGATAAAGTACGAGATTTTATCCCATGGGATTACATTGTCGAAGGAGGGTGCGTCTACATCGGCAGAGATATATTCGCCAAGCTCCTCATCTGTAAGCACTGGGGTCGGATCAGGAGAGTCCTCCACCGCTCCGACTTTGGGGTCTGAGAGGGTTATGTGAGCCCTCTCCGGCATCTTGGATGACTGCGGCGGCTTGCCTTTAAGACGCACCTTGAGGGGTGCCTCGGTTGCGCCTTCGATGAGTGGCGCCTTCCCTTGTAATTTTACCACTAGGGGAGCCGCTGTTTGTGGTGGCTTCCCCTTGAGGCGTATCTTCAGGGGGGCTTCGCGAGCTGGCACTTTTCCTGATAGCTTGATGCTCATTGGAGGCGCCTTCTGGGGTGGTCTCCCTTTCAGACGGATTTTCAAGGGGGCGTCAGGAGTCGCTTCGGGTTCCAAGTCCGGCTCTGTTGCCGCCTCTGCTTCATCATCGGCGTCGTTGGCTTCCTCCTCGTCAAGTGGCTTGTACAAGTCGGAATCGGTGAAGTAGGCCTCAATCCCTTTGAAGGGATCGATATCCGCAAACTCCGTCCGGATGACGCCGTTGGTGGATACATATTTCATGCATTGGTGGAGCGTGGAGGGCACCACCATGTACTCATGTAACCATGGTCGTCCGAGTAAGATGTTGTAGTTGACCTCGGCATCCACCACATAACAAGTCACCTCAGTTTTGAGGCTGCCGATGTGACACTTCAGCCGGATCTTGCCCAGTGGCTCGCTCTTGCTGGCGTTGAAGCCGCTGATGGTCGTATTGGAGGGCGCTAGCCGGTACATTGGGATCCCCAACTTTGATAGCAGCGCCTTTGGAATGATGCTTAGGGAAGACCCCGGATCGATCTGAATCCTGCTCACCTTTACCGAACCGATGTATCCTGTGTAATACAATGGTCGGTTATGTCGGTGATGCTTGAGCAGCATGTCTTGTTGGGTGAAGGTTATGTTTGGGATAACTTCATCCGCACAATGACAGTGTGCACAAGTAGTTGGGAGGTCTTCAGGCTGCTTGACCTGACTGAGAAAGGATTCGGCATCCTTCAGAGCTTCGCAAAGAGCTTCTCGGGAGTCCTTGGAGAGACGCAGGAGCTCGAACAGAGACAAGCGTGCAGGAGTACTGGCCAGTTGTGCCAGGATGTCAAAATTGTGGGGCTTGGCTAGCCCCGAAGCATTTTCTTTCCGCAGAGGTCTGTCGAAACGGGCCTCCACTTGCTTTTGTTTATTGGCTGCTGAGGGCTTGGATGGACCCTCCTCAGGGATGGTGCCAGGAGGCACCACTTCGGCGGCAGCTTCACCGGGCTGGGAGTTCTGTTGTGCACGCGTCTGCACAGGAAGCGCCTCTTCCGCTGAAGAAGAGACCGTGCGGCAAGACTTGATCTTCCTGCCTTTTGCTTTGGAGGTAGGGCGTACCTCCGGTTGAGTTACCTCGGAGACGAGGTCGGGGTGAACCCAGAGGACCTCTCCTCGAGATGTGGTGAGTGGGACAAGTCCACTCACATTGTCACGGGTGGGTGGCAAATTCACCACCTCCATTGTCGCCTTAGGGATGGGGACGACGCCATCTTGTGTGGTAGTCGGCGGCAAGGTGCCGAACTGAAGTGACACCACATTAGCTGACACCGTCTTCTCTTCGTAATCGACGAAAATTACATCCGCATTGATCATGCGCTGGATGTAATTTTTGAGGACGTAGCAGTCCTTAGTCGGGTGTCCGACAAACCGATGGTAGTGACAGTACCTTGGGTTGTCTACCTTCCCGACTTCATCGGGCCGCTTCGGGTCCGGAAGCTTGATCTTGTCACCCTGCTTCAGTATCTCAAAGAGTTGCAGGGTGTCGTCATCATTGAATGAATAAACCTCCTTGGGTCTCGGTGCCAATGGAGGCTTTTGAGTAGGCGCAGATGCGCCCTTCGAGGCATTAACTGTCAATGCCTGTTTCCCCTTTGTTTTTCGTCCGGAATTGTTGGTTGCGGACTTTTTCCCTTATCGTCAAAGGCGGGGAAGCTAACACCCAGAAGACGTGCATTGGCCGCCTTCTTCTCTGCAGCTTCAGCTTCAATGATTGGGGAGCTCCAATCGGGAGGGGGAGTAGAGTTAAGCCAGAGCTTTACTGCAGGCAGCATGTTCATACTGCAAGCGGAGAGAAGCGCATGTTCTGGCATGCCTGGAGGTAACCTGAAGCAGGCCTGACGGAAGCGTTCGATGAATGTCCGAACCGTTTCCTTGTCCTTCTGGCGTATCTCAATGAGAGACGCCATCGTCATGTCCTTCCCACCGTCGTAGAAGCGGTCGAGGAAGAGGCGTGTCAGGTCGTCGAAGGACGATATGGAATTATCGGGGAGGCTGCAGTACCAGTCATACGCTACCCCTTTCAGGGCCCCAACAAAGATGTTGGTGAGGAGCGCGTCCTCCTTCGGAAGATGCCCTGTCTGCGACTGGAAGTACGTCAAGTACCGTCGTGGGGAGTCCTTCCCGTCATACGGCGTGAGTGTCTGTGGTTTATACTTTGGAGGATAAACCACCTTGTTCCATTCAAGGGGATAAGGCTGGGAAATGCCCATCTTCTAGCGTTCCTCCTGCCTGTTCTTGGACTCGAAGCGCCCCCGCAGATCTTTGATCATTTCGACCACGTCCTCCGTGGAGCTAGGAGCCGGGGAAGGAGGTACCACCTGGAGTGGAGCGTTTGAGGGCTCCGATGTCCGGGGTGCTTCTGTGTCTGAGGGTGTCCGCTGGAGGGGCACACTCGACTCTCCATTAGCTCCTGGGTCGGGACCATTTGAAGGTGTCCTGATCAAGGCCGACCGCATCTCAAACACTGCTTGAGTCAGTGCTTGCATTGAGGCAGAGAGGGTTTTGAGTCCTCCCTCTAACGAGTCTATGCGCTGGACAATGTCCTGTGGCGGCGCATCAGCCTCAAGATCACCCCCGGTCATGTATACTGTCATGACACGGCCGGAAGTGGATGGATTAGTTGAGGCTTCGCTCTCAGCCTCACTCTCATGTGGGGGAGTTACTTCTCCTGGTGTTTGGCCACCCCCAGCCACATTCTGGAGTTCGTCTTCGACAGGCGCATCTGCAAGGGCCTGACTGCCCTCAGCTCTGTCTTGAAGGGCCTCTTCATTTTCAGCACTACCTCCGGCGGTGTCTTGGAGGACATCGTCATTTTGAGGGGCTTCAGGAAGGCCATCTTCGCTTTGATGAAGATCCGTCGCAGCTGTGCTTTGGACATCTTCGTCTTCGGAAGGAGGCTCAACAAGGGTCTGGCTACCCCCAGCTTCCTCCAAGGACTTCTTCCTCGACCGAGTGCCTTCGAACACTCCAGAGGTCGTGACAGCTGCCTTGGTTTTCCTCGACTGGCTTTTAGATGAAGACGAGGAATTGGCAGTCGTCTTCCGGACAGATGAGGAATTGGAGATCACGTTGCATGACGCAATCTTTAGTTCCTCTTCTGCTGACACCTTTGTCCCAAGGCGATGTCGGAGGGGTGTCGATGATTGTAGCCGTTGGAAGACCGACTGCTTTGGCGGTACTGCCGTCTTGCAACAGCAGTTGATGGTGACCACTGCACAAGTGTGCCCCGTGAGAGGCGCATCGTGCTTGTTGGTCAACTCTCCTGACCGGCGCTTGTGAGTGATCACGTTGCGCAAGTCGTTGGAGGAGAGTGCTACCCTCACACCCCTCTCAGGCGCATGGCAGGGCCAAGCGCCGGGGTGGTCGGGTGAGTGCTGCGCCCCCTGATCTAATACCAAGCAGGCATCACGATCAGTAGTGGGGGAACCACAGCATTTGAAGTGACTTGAACGGACCTCAAACGCACAACCAGAGGAGGCGCGGGAGTTCAAGACCACTGAGTTTGCCTCTCTCGGCTTGGTTGTGCACGCAGTGAATACGCCCAAGTGAGATGAGGACTTTGAAGGTCGACTCGTTGTCAGTGCGGGAGCACTTGAGTCAACCTTGTACAGCTTGCCATCGGCAGCGCGCGTGATTGTAAGCGCGTGTCTCTGGCCGGCTGCTGGCATAGCACGTTTGTGGCGCGTGGCCCGTGCCGCCTTGGATTTCTTCGTACCAGCCCGCTGGGGCGCATAGTACTCAGCATCCAAATTCTTCTCGCCATTACAGCGAGTGAGTCTGTCGAAGACAGAAGCTCGTTGTGGCGCATCAGAAGTAATGCGCGGGGCATTGGCTGCGCCCCTGCTCCGTCGACGTATCTTCCTCGCCTGAGAGGAAGATGGCTGGGGAACGTGGTCAGCCGCACGCTTCCCCGAGAGATGCGCTGCATCAGCGGGCGCACCTTGACTGCTGAGGACGTCAGCAGGATAGGAAGGCTGGATGGGCGCATCCCCTTCAACGGTGGTGCCCGAGGCGTCGACTTTGCGCACCCAGACTGCGCGGGTCTTCTTCGGCTTCGACAGCCGCTTCGAAGGACTCGCACTTCCTTCAGAAATGAACTCCTCGTACGCCTGTTGATTGAGGCGCACTACCAGCGTCTTGTGGGAGGAGCCCACCTTCACGTCGTCGGCCTGTGACACGACTTTCTCGGTAGAGGAGAAAGAGGTCCCCAGCAGAGTCGCCAGCTTGTTTGTCATTAAAATTGTTTTGATTGAAATCTTAATACAAACAGAACATTGATACAATATAGGACTTAGATGTAGTCCTAGGAGTACACTTTTGTTTAAGCTGGGTCCTTAGTGCCAATGGAGCGAGTGGTAATGCGTTGACTCCGTTGACCGGCTGACGGCGGTTATCGGTTCTCTGAAGGTGTTGATTGCTCTGGGTGCTGGAGCTTGCTGAGAGGAGTAAGACGTTGAGTGTCTAGAACTGCCTCTCTGGTGATTCTCTGTTGTGGATTCTTTTTGAGTATTATGTTCTGAGTCTCTGTCTGTGTGAAGGAGATGACCCTTCTATTTATAGTTTTGCAGGCTGGCTACTCATGCGCGCATGTAGGATGCGCCGGTGTGGGAACGCCACGTGGAGGTTGCTGATGGAGGCGCATGGATGCTGCGCCCTGATCGAGGGGGAGAACACTTTATGCTGCTGTGGTGAGCCGGCACGTAGCAGGAAGAAGATCTTTCCGTTGCTGAAATCTTGGACGAGTTGAGTCAAAAGATACGTGTCGTCGACTCATGGTTCGAAGATCTCGGATTTGGTGGAGAGGAGTGATCTGGTGGGCTGTGCCTTGGATTGGGCGTAGGAGGAGGCTGCGGCTCATAACCTTTAGGAGTTACAAACCATTTGGGGCGCATGGCTTTTGAGGCGCATGCAGGCGACTTTCCTTCTGTCTTTCGGGATCAGAGAGCAGTCTGAGACGCATGGCTTTTGAGGCGCATGCTGATTTGGACGCATGGCCGTAGAGGCGCATGCGGGTTTGGACGCATGGCCGTAGAGGCGCATGCGGGTTTGGACGCATGGCCGTAGAGGCGCATACGGATGGACGCATGGCCGTAGAGGCGCATACGGATGGCCACGTGGCAGTAGCCGTCGGAGTCATGATGATGCTGACGTTGCCGATGCTTCGTTCTCTGAAAAAGCTGTCAACTGTTCAGACTTTGGGAGGCGTGCTGCCAACTCTGTCAGTTCAACATTTAATGTTGGTGACGTTCGATGGACAGCTGAGTGGGCACGTCGGTTGACGTTCCACTCGGTATGGAGATGTGTGGGGGGGGGCGCATCCTCTATAATGTACCGAGTACTGTAGGGCGCGTCTGTATGATGCACCTGACACCGAAGGGCGCGTCCGTGTGATACGCTGTCTGGCTGGCGCATCGGACATGTCTTTTAATGATGCGGCTGTCTCGCTCTTCGAGTGCTATAAATAGCCGTTTGGCTGAATTCGAGGCATCCGGTTCATCCATTTAATGTAAATTCATTGCACGGAATTCGGAGGGCCATCCACTTGGCGCGTGGGTTTGATCTGCCCGGCCTATAAATAGTGGCATGGAGAGAAGATTTGCTTCTCATTCCCTCACGTACTTCCAATATGAATTTGAACATACGGGTGCATTCTGCTGACGAAGTGCTCCCGAGGGTGAAGATGAGACGCTGTGTTGTCTTCGATGCACTTGAAGGTGACTGTTACATCCAAAAGACGGAGTCGAGGGCTTCTGAGGCAGGCGGAAGGTGCCTGTTGCATCCAAAGATAAGGATGCTCGAGCCTCGTCTCCGTTATTCCGGAAGAGCCGTAGATCGGAATGGCGGTGCAAGGCTCTCTCTTCCTGCAAAGTGGGGTTTCCCCACTTTGATCGTGTCGAAAGCTGCTCCTTTAGCCATGGTTTCGATCACGGTCTTCCTTCGGCTTTGGAGGCTCTTTCGAAGCCTCCCCTGGCCACAGCATTTGCGGTGCTCTTCTCTTCCTTGGTTCCAGCCAGAGGGTTAAATGCTTTGTGTCGAAGCATTTATCGGGCGAGCCTGGTTGGAAGAGCGGCACATAACTGGGCTCTGCTCGGCCAGGTGAGCCTGGCTGGAAGAATTTGGCTGAAGGGATGCACATAACTGAGGTGCTGAGGAGATGATGGGATGCGCCTGGATGGAGGCGCATGATATCTGCTGCGCCTCACTGGTGGCGCATAGTGATGCTGCGCCTATCTGGAGACGCATGGTGGCCTTTGCGCTTATCTGAAGGCGCATGATGGCCGCTGGCTGTAGACTTTAGGCTCTTTCCTTTGTAGGAATTCTCCTTTGTATAACCTTTTCTAGACATGTAATAGACTTTTATATATAAATAAAAAGTCCTTCTTCAAATGTCTATAATTATTGACTTTGCTGTGAAGTTCTTCATCTGAGTTCTGGCGCATGTAGTGTCTGGCGCATGGGCTTTCTGGTTGTGAAATTCCATGCTTCTACACGGACGAGATGCTGGTTTTAAGTAGTCCAGAGGCAGACGAATGGTTTTCGATGAAGGAATCGACAGTAGAGGACGGAGCATGAAAGATGACCATAATAGTTGAATATTTTTCTCTTATTTGTTGTCATTTTGCTTTTTCTGATTATGCATGTTTATTATTGTGTGGATATTTTTTTTGAAAAATTAAGCCTACATTAATAATGAACAACATGGACATAATATCAACTAGTAAAAAAATCCTCATTGTTAAATAACTAAGTGAGATAGGATATTTATTTAGTATAAATCCTATGGTCTCCATTACTGGTTTGTAGGTAATAGAATTATACTTGCGCGTTGGCTTTAGTGCATTCCTCCATATCGGATGAGTATAATTATGGATCACCAGTACAAACTTCCTTAGGGATAATTGTAGAAAGTTACCTAGTATGTGTTCACTTCTCCATCTGAAGGAACTCATTACAAGGTAATGGACTTAGTATTAAGTAATTGTATATACTTAGATACAAATAATGGTATCCTCCCCATCGGAGTCACTGCTATTATTTGTATGACCAGAGCAAGGCCAACATATTAATTTTATTTGTCATAAAGTTATGTTGACATGATAGTAAAATTAATAGGTAGTACCTACTTGAACAAAGTTAAATTTGTATACGTCCACACTATCGTGGCATGCTAAATTCATGATGTTCAAGGTGTTGGTAAATTTTTTATTATTGTTTTGAGGGAATCAATATTTAATTAAGTCAAAAAGTTTTGTCCTACATAATTTTTATTTATGTGATTCTCAGGATTTCAAAAATGGGTTCTTTCAGTCCACTTATGGTGATTCTTAAAGAAAACAAACTTACTGGACCTAATTATATTGACTGGAAACGTAATCTGGACATTGTCTTGACTGCTGAGGAGTACAAATATGTACTTGTTAAGGAATGCCCACCTAAGCCTGATGCTAACTCTGATGAAAAGGTCAAAGAGGCTTATAAGAAGTAGAAAACGGCAGATGAGATGGCGCGGTGTTACATTCTGGCATTGTAAACCCCCTAAATTTCTACTACGATTTTTTTTGGTATTTAATGATATTTACTAGTACTTCGTATTTATACGCCGCGTACAAGTTCGCATTCTCGTAAATGTACGTCGCGTACGAGTTTTCGGTTCGAAATTGCTCGTCAAGTGCGAATATGTGCGAGGTACATATTTTTGTAAAACATTTTTATTGGAGATTTTATAGAAGAAATTTTTGTTTCAAAATAATACGTGATAAATGTTTTAATTACATAAAGTTGTAAAAACGTCACATCGGGATGTGCCACAACTTATGTTTTATTGTAATAAAAGTAGTAATTTAGAAAACTATTATTTTATATAAATATATTATATGTGTGCAAGTGACACGAAATTTATTTCATGTCCACTTTGATTTTATGAAAACGAGTATAATTATTTATTACAAAATGATATTCCAAATATTTAAACATTTATCATAATTTTCAAAATTAATTATTATTATATTTTATTATTTGTTAAAATGGTATTTGAAATATTGTTTGATTTAATATTTAATTAATTATTATGATTTAAATTGGAAAAGATTTTATTGACCTTATTTTAAATAACTTTTAAATTAAAGATAAGTTTTATCTATATTAAATTGGATTGATAAATTAATTTTAAATCGATTTGAATTAAGATGGAATTATCCATCGGGATTTAAACCTCCCTAATCCTTATCCAACTGGGAATTCCCACCTCCTATATAAGGAGAGGTACTCTTTCATGATTTTCTACCATCCATATTGTGCATCGTGTCTGTGCTTTTACATCCACTATAATTTCCATTACGCATACATAATTTTCGTCCTGTCCGACAAACCGGACGTCCAACCCAGCCATGTCGGACCCATCCCGACACGACACCTAAACCTAAGCCATGCCCCTGTTTCGCCTCGCTGCGTCGACATCATCCCTCCAACACAGCTTCTCCTTCCTGTCATCTCCGATACCGTCGCCACACTCATCGTTCCCATTATCATCATCAACCCCGTTCCGACAGCACCCCCAAACCACCCGACTGTCGCTGTCACCACCGACGACCAACCCCTCTCCATCCCAATCCCCCCGACTGCCGCTGCCACCTAACTCCGGCCACCGCCACCGTCATCACCACTGCAACCACCACTGCAACCACCACAGTCATTAACACAGCCACCTCGCCTCTGCCAAAACCCACAGAACACTACCGCCACCATCACCCAGGAAACAAAAAAGGAGAAGAAACCCTCACCTCGGCCGCGGATCCATGCCTCGCCACCGCCGACCGCGCTTTCCAGTGGCCCGCCTCCACCGAGTTTCCTCCGCCGCGTTCGCCGGATCTGGACCCCCGCCGTGTCGGAGTTCCTCATCGACCGCCCGACGCGCCACCACCTCCACCGCGCTCGGTGTAGCCACCGCACATCCGCGGTGCCTGTGTGCCGAGCTTCCTCCACCGCCGTCTTCTATTCAGATGGCCGGCCGCCGCTACCCGCGCCAGGCGCGCCCATCCGCTCTTTCTCCTCCGGCCGCCTATGCGCCGAGTTCCCTCCGTCGCCGCCCCCAATCGGCACCAGAGGCGACAGCCCGCCGTTTGCAGGAGCCGCCACCCCGGATGATCGTCGCGTCTCACCGCCGCCGCGACCCGGCGCCCAGCCGCTCCGCCCCCGCGCGTGACCGCCCCTTCCGCGCGGCGTCGTCGACCGCCCCTCTCCAGTCCCTCCTTTCTCCGGCCGATCGCCCGTGCGTCGGGCCGAGCACCGCGCGTGCCCCTCCGCCTCCTCCGACTTCTCGTGCCGACCTCGTGCTCTGCCGGCAGGTAAAAACCCTTCCCGATTCCCCTCTCTCTCTCTCTCCCGGGTAAAATTTGGGGAAGAAAGCAGTAAAACTTCCTTTTAGAGTTTGTATTATATATTATTATTATTATTATTATTATTATTATTATTATTATTATTATTATTATTGTCATTATTATTATTATAAGTATATTTCAAATAATGGTTTGTATACATGTATTATATTTTAATTTTAGAGAGTATTATAATTATTATTAATACTAATATTATTAGTATTTTTCCACTAAAATGGGCATAATATTATGGATATATTTTGTTTACACTATTTGGGTTACCAATATCAAATTATATTTTAAAAACTATAATATTCGCATATCTAGTTAGTTTTTTTTAATTCTAGAAATATAAGGTTAGATTTTCATATGATATTGTTTTTGCCCAAAATTATTTTCATAGATATTTTTATATTTCTAAAAATATTTTGATTTATAAAAATAAATTTTACCAAATTATATCTTGATTTCTAGACTTTTCAACTAATTATTTGTACTAATAAAAATATAGTTCACCTAGAAATCATAATTTACAAATTAGAGTTTTTGGCAAAAATAATTTTTCTTGACTTTAAGTATTTTTCTTATACTATTTTGAACTATGAAAACTAGTTTTTAAGTATTATAATATTTTCTAAAATTAGTAAAAGTACTTATTTCTAGAAATTCTCTTCGAATTATTCCCATTGCTCACGACTAATCGTGTGTCCTATTTTCTCGTGACTTCGAACCCCCTACATATTGGCATTGGTAATTGGACAGAGCAGAACTTGTTGGATCATTGTACCACACCAGACGACACAGCAGGCAAGATACCTTGCCTTTACTGTTTAAATTTCATGCTCAATATCATGCATGTTTTGTTTATTTTCAACTTGTTTCTTTCTAAATTATATGTAGATGCAAATTACTATATTTTATGCAATTGGCTTAGAGTTAAGAGACTACCGTCAAATTTAGTGTGTCTCATTGACTTGTCACGATTGTACACGAGCTGTGTGTGAGAGTTGTGAGTATCATATAGAGGTCACTTGCGTGTGGGCTGATCCCCCGTGCGCATGCGTAGGAATAACTGTCAATAGATGCATGTTAGAAGACTTGACGGTTATCTATTATAAAATAGTGTGGTGAAAATGACACGTGTTTGTGTGTCGTGATTACGACACATGTATAGTATCATTGGGGGGAGGGGACAGCTACTAGCGTAGGGGCTACATTTATTTTTACACACATTTGGGAGATAGTGTCTCGGATGAGCACTACGTGTTACCCGGCCGATAGTGTCTCGGATGAGCGCTACTTGTTGGCCACTCTTTATTACTTGCTTGCGTGACAGCCCCTGCGTAGAACGCTGTCCTCTAAAGTGCATTCCACATAGAATGGTTAGGAACCTTTATTCATGCATATTTTCTGTTGAGCTTTTATTGGCATGATATTATGTGTCTTGTTACGTCCCTTTGAGGACCTGGTGATTTTCCAGGTGTGTGTTTCGTGTTTTCTTACAGGCGCTCTAGCTAAAGCCGTTCCTTCCTTCGTGACGATTGCTCTCGGACTGTGCTTGCTTCACTTAACAAATTCTTCCTTGTATATTTTTTATTTTAAATTGTTGGTAGTGGATATGTCTCCGCCCAATGTTTATACAAATGACTATTTGATTATATCATTTAAACTTCATATTTGTGGATGAGATTTAGTTTGAGCATGGCTTTCTACATTTTACAGCTTATGTATACATACGAGCCTTTTATTTACTCGTATGTATACAGCTGGCATGATACGTATCTAGTCCCAAATATTTTGGGACTGGGGCGTTACAGGCATCTATGTCAAATGTACTGCAACATCAGCATCAGGCCATGGCCACGGCTTATGACATGATGTATAACCTCAATGAACTCTTCGGACATCAGAGTAGAGCAGCTAGGCAGTTTGCTATTAAGTGTTTTATGAATACAAAAATGGCTGAGGGTACACCAGTAAGGGATCATGTTCTCAAGATGATGGGTCATCTGAATGAGATGGAGATCCTTGGAGCTGAAATCGATGGAGAATCCCAGGTCGATATCATTCTCGGGACTCTGCTTAAAAGTTTTGATAATTTCTGCCTTAATTACAACATGAACAAAAGGTTGTATAGTTTGGCAGAACTTACAAAAGAGCTACAGGATGCTGAATCTCTCTTTAGGCAGAGTGGTCATATTTGCTTCTACTTCTAAGCCAAAAGGCAGTAAGAAGAAGAATAACATTCAAAAATAGGCAAACTCAGCAAAGAAGGGCATGGGACCTCAAGACGCTTTAAAAAAGTCGAAAGACAAATATTTCAAGTGCAAAGGGTCAGGACATTAGAAGATTGACTGTCCACTTCTCAAACAAGGGAACAAAGAAGATATATCTCATTTACTAGTAGTTGAAACATGTTTAGTGGTGTTATCTACCAGCACCTGGTGTGTAGATACATGAGCCACTAATTATGTCTACAATACATTGCAGGGGTTCCAGGAAACCAGGCGGCTCAGTGATGGAGAGATATGCTTATTCATGGGTGACGCTACAAAAGTAGCTATCGTTGCATTAGGAGATGTTACTTTATCTTTTGGTAGAAATAAGTCTTTGACATTGAAAGATTGTCTTTATGCACCTTCACTTAGAAGAAATTTAATTTCTGTTTCTATGTTAGTTAAGGATGGATATCCAGTTTATTTTAATGACAATATTGTTATTAGAAAGAATAAACATTTTATCTGTTCTGGTGCATTAGTTGATAATCTGTATGTCATTAATCCTATTTTGCCCACAATGCAACTTATAGAAATAAATAATATGTCATCTAACTTAAATAAGAGAAAGGAACCTTCTTGTATGAACCAAACATATCTTTGGCACTTGCGATTGGAGCATATTAACCTAAGAAGGATTCAAAGACTTGTTGAAGATAGACCTTTAAGTTCATTGGAAGTGGAGGCACTACTAGTCTGTGAATCCTGCTTGGAAGGTAAAATGACCAAAAAAGCCTTTTACGGTAAAGGGGTATAGGGCCAAAGATGTGTTGGAATTGGTTCATTCTGATTTATATGGACCCATGACTATCCAAGCTAGAGGTGGCTTTAAATATTTTGTCACATTTATTGACGATTATTCAAGGTATGGATACATTTATTTGATGCGCCGTAAGTCTGAGTGCTTTGAGAAATTCAAAGAGTACAAGGCTGAAACGGAGAAACGTCATGGAAAATGTATTAAGACATTACGATCAGATCATGGTGGCGAGTACCTCTTTGGAGAGTTTAGAGATTATTTATCAGAGGCTGAGATTACATCCCAATTGACTACACCTGGAATGCCCAGCAGAATGGTATAGCCGAAAGAAGGAATAGAACTCTTATGGAGATGGTTAGATCAATGATGAGTTATTCAAATTTACCAGATTCGTTTTGGGGATATACCTTAGAGACTGCAGCTTATATTTTGAACTTGGTTCCTTCTAAGTGAGTACCTCTTACTCCCACAGAGCTGTGGATTGGGCGTAAGCCTAGTCTGAAACATGTTCGAATTTGGGGTAGTCCAGCACATGTGCTGAATGGGAAAGCAGATAAGTTAAAATCTCGTATAGAAGTACTCTTGTTTGTAGGCTATCCAAGAGGAACAAAAGGAGGTTTATTTTGTAGTCCTAAGGATCAGAAGGTCATTGTTAGCACCAATGCCCGATTCTTAGAGGAAGACTATGTGATGAACCATAAACCCACAAGTAGAGTTGTTCTAGAAGAACTGAGAGGTGAGACACCAAGTACTTCAGTACCAACAGTACAAGAGGATGAACCACAATTAACTGCACAACGTGTCACAAATGTTATACCACAACCGATAGTGCCTCGTCGTAGTGGGAGGGGTGTGATACAACCTGATAGATATATGTTCTTGGGAGAGTCGTCAGACTTCGTCCCTGAGGAATAAAATTTTGATCCCTGTACCTACAACGAAGCACTCCAAGATAAAGATGTAGAGTCTTGACAAAAAGTAATGATATCTGAAATAGAATCTATGGATTCCAATCAGGTCTGGGAGCTTGTAGAATCACTCGTTGGTGTAAAAGCCATTGGATGCAAGTGGGTCTATAAGAGAAAAAGAGGATCAGACGGTAAGGTTGAAACCTTTAAAGCTCGGCTTATTGCAAAAGGTTTTACTCAAAGAGAGGGTATCGATTATGAGGAAACCTTTTCTCTAGTAGCCATGCTTAAGTCTATCCGGATTCTTTTATCTATTGTAGCTCATCTCGATTATGAGATTTGGTAAATGGATATCAAGACAGCTTCCCTTAATAGAAGTCTTGAGGAAGACATCTATATGAAGCAACCAGACGGGTTCATTGAAAAGGTCCAAGAACATCTTGTTTGTAAGCTCAAGAAGTCCATTTATGGACTTAAGCAAGCTTCCAGATCTTGGAACATATGTTTTGATCAGGTGATAAAATCCTATGGATTTGATCAATGTCAGGATGAATCATGTGTATACAGAAAGTGTGACGGAAACGTGGTGGTATTCCTAGTACTTTATGTGGATGACATCTTGCTCATTGGAAACAATGTGAAGATGTTATCTGATGTAAGGGTATGATTATCCAAACAGTTTGATATGAAGGACTTGGAAGAAGTAGGTCACATCCTTGGGATTAAAGTTCTACGATATCGCAAGAAAAGGATATTGGGCTTATCCCAAGCTTCCTGTATCGATACTGTACTAACTCGTTTTAATATACAAAATTCTAAGAAAGGTTTCTTACCTTTTAGACATGGAATCGCTCTATCAAAGGAGCAGTGTCCGAGGACACCTAAAGAGATAGAGAACATGAAAGTAGTTTCTTATGCTTTAGCAGTAGGAAGCTTAATGTATGCAATGCTATGTACGAGACCAGACATCTGCTTTGTTGTAGGCATGGTCAGCAGATCTAACCCAGGACAAGAGCACTGGACTGCCGTAAAGCATATTTTGAAGTACCGGAAAAGGACTAAAGAGTATATACTAGTTTACCAGGCAGATAGTTTAGTTCCCTTGGGTATACAGACTCAGATTTTCAGTCAGATAGGGATTCCAGGAAATCTACCTCAGGTTATATGTTTACATTGGAAGGTGGAGCCATTGTGTGGAGGAGTATCAAGCAAAATTGTATTGTTGATTCTACCATGGAAGCCGAGTATGTGGTAGCCTCTGAGGCAGCCAAAGAAGTGGTTTGGCTCAGAAACTTTCTGTTGGACTTGGATGTGGTACCTAGTTTGCCTAAGTCTATTACACTTTATTGTGATAATAGTGGTGCAGTTGCAAACTCGAAGGAACCACGAGCCCATAAGACAGGTAAACACATTGAGCGCAAGTACCACATGATACGATATTTCGTAAAGAAAGAAAAGTTGCTGTGATCAAGATAGCATCAGCCGACAACCTAGCTGATCCCTTTACAAAGAGCTTATCAGCTAAGGCTTTTGATAGTCATGTTGAGGGAATGAGAGTCAGATGTGTAGCAGCATGGTTTTAAGTATAAGTGGGAGATTTGTAACAGTATACTGAAAAGCAATACTTTGAGTATAAGTGGGAGATTGTTAGGATTATATACTAAAAGCATCACTTTTGTAGTAACCTTATTTCCTTAAATTTTGAATGAGAATCATATGGGCAAATGTTTGCATATTGTATTTGTTGCAAGTGTTAATGCAAATGTCTGATATTCTATATTGTAGATAATATGGTGTGTGGTGTCACACAGAAGATCATATTATCAGTTCCCTATGGAATATATAAATAGTTCATAACCTAGATGGACTTGGACAATCTATTGGAAAGGTTGTAGTATAATCTGGTATTAGTCTATCTTGACTATAGGTTTACACAAGTACACTTTGTGTGTATTGAACAGGACCACTTGAGGTTGTTCTCTTTGTACTGACTACATAAGAGAACAAACACCTCTATTATTATGGATGCCTGTGCTCTTAATCCGGATATAATAACAGACATATATATGCAGTGTGCATTACTTTGACTCATGAAAGAGTGAGATTCATTATCGGTCAACAACCTCTATGAATTGGATAATAACATTGTATGATGGGCTGTTGATTATAAATTAAATCTATGTCCCGATACATCGGGTTGATGATGTCCCCTCAAGGAGCTCATAAGGATTGTCATGTAAACCCTGTAGGTGGATTATATCTGATATGACAAATAAAGTTGAGCGGTACTACTTAAGGATAAAAGATGTCGAATCAATATAGTTTTCAGTAACTTAATTTGATCGAGGGACATTCGATATCTTAACATGGGGAGCCAAATGAGCATATAATAAAAGGAGCCCACAAACATAATTTAAGATTAGGGAGGTAGTGCAACAATAGCTCATTAGTGGACCGAGCTATTGTTAATGAGCCTGGATTGTGTGTTCGGGCTGAACACGGGATATCCAGATCCGTTAGGAGACCTAACCCTAATTTTTCCTCATGGTCCCTGCCATAGCCTATATATATCCTCTATTCTCTGGCCGCCAAATTACTGATAAAAAATCTGAAGCTTTCTCTAAATTCGTGATTCACGTAAGGAGATAAAGAGAGGGTTGCCAAGGAGAAGAAAAGGTTGGGAGATCATCGCCCACACGACGTCCAACTCGAGGAAGGAATACGTGCAGAAGATCTTGGGGTCATCCGCTCGAGATTGCCAGAAACTACTTGTCTTCTTCCCGTCGCAGGTATAATTCGTGAACCCTAGTTTCCGCCTATAAAGAGTTAGAACACGTATTAAATCTGTTTAACTTTCTATCGATCAATACGTACACCAAAATAATGGTTCTGGGAATCCCCAGTTCTATCACTTGCTTTGTACGAGTGCAACTTCAGACTCGTACGGTATTACGCCCCAGCGAGGACGATGATTCGGATAAATCGATACGAGGACGAACGATTTTTCGGGTCGGGACGTGACAGCCCATAGGCTACACACATAATACTTTAATGAAGCAAAAGGAAGTAAAGGATTAAAAAGCACTATTCAAGTTAATGCTACAGTCGAGGTAGGACTATATATTATTGGAGGGGTTGGTTTTTGAAGGTGAATAATAGTAGCAACAACGAATACTCCATAAGCAATCCTCTATTTTATTTATATTGTTTTAATTTCATATATGACATCTATCATAATGAACAATTTATCCTGAAATAAAAAATTATTCACTCATGTGTATCTTGTCCATTTATATGTACACTTATGAAAGATTTTTTGGCTTCTTTACCTGGGGTGTTATGCTCTCTCAAAGGTCCTTCTGATTTATACATTTGTTGAAACATTGAATAATCTTCTTCCAATCCAATCTACATGAAACGACATTATTATAATCATATGAAGTATATATAGACTTCTAAATAACATCAATAACAATAATAGAGTGTGTGAAAAAAAAACAATAATAGAGTTCGATTCCAATAAGTGAAACTTGATAGCAATACAGATACCCTCTTTAATAGCCTAAATATATCATTAGAAGTTTAACAATGTTCATCAAGAATGAAAATATGTCTCGTGTCTTCGAAAACTTCATTGATCGGAGTTCAATTATTTAGGTCAAACTTGACTCATAAAAAAGGTGTCAAGAGACGGATCGATAGTGGCTATTAGTAATGAGAAATAAAAACATGTAATGCCACATTTCCAAAATACGTAGGACTAGGAATGTAGCATGCTAGCTGTATGTATACTAGATTTAATCCAATATATGGAAATCTCGAACACACATATAAGCTGTAATGTGATTAAATAATCTTAATAATAAACAGTCTCGGGTAATTCTACATCTCATCCACATCAGTAAATAAAAGAAATATTTCATCATGAATCAATGAAAAGTCAAAATAGTTGATAACCGGTGGAGACAAATCCACTACCAAGCACTAAACCAAACTAGAAAGAGAAATAGAGTCTGACCTCCAAGATAAACAGATAAAAGTAATGGCAGCTAATTATGCTCTTCAAACCAATAAAACAGCTATGATCAGAAGGTAAGACCCTCTTGATCGAGAATAATGAGTCTGGTCCAGAGCCATATTCCTACAAAAAAGTCATGCCTGTCTATACATGGAGAGATTACCAGGTCCTTAGAGGGACGTAACAAGATACAAAAAAATATATCATATAACTGAATAAAAACTGCTCAATATTAATCCGGATCACAACATGGTCTAATACTCCATCTTCGAAATAGTGCATAAAAACTAACAATTGTTTCTTTTTAGTCTCTTACTACAAATAGTTTATGACCAACATAAATCTATTGCTACAAAGGAAAAAAGAAGAAGATAAGACTCGATACTAGGGGTGAGCATTCGGTTTATTCGGTTTTAACAGAATCGAAATTGTCAAAACCAAATAAACCGAACTTCTAAAATCCAAACTGAACTTAATTGGCCATAATCGAAACTGAAATTAATTAATAATCGATTCGATTTGCTAGATTGAGTTTCTTAATTATTTAATAGGTCAGAACCAAGTTGTAATTGTGGTTAAATTATATTTAGAAATATAATTTTAATTTATACATACGTTTGTTCTATTATAAAGTTGGGTTCAAAGTTGGACTATTTGTTAAATTACTAAAGTTGGATTTTAAAAGACAAACATATAATTGTTGTTTTCAAAATATAATATACACATTTTTAATCATAAAATATGAATAAAATTTAGGTTAATTACATAATTGTGTAAGTCTTATTTGGTTTATGGTTTTCGAGACCCAAAATCAAAATCGAAACCGAATATATTTTTTTTATAGTATTTTCAAGAATGAAATCGAACCATTTTTTTTCCAAATCGAACATAATCTCTTATTCGGTTCCTAATAGGTTCAACTTTAGTTTTGAAATTGAATAATGCTCTCTAGGGGTGAGATTTTGTTCGTTTTAAACCGAAATCGATCTGAACCAAACCAAAATAGTGATTCGGTTCGGTTTTCTACAGTACGGTTCGGTTTCAATTTTTATTTTGAAATTTCGATTTTTCGGTTCAGAGTTCGATTTTGGAATTTGGGAACCGTACCGAAAACCGAATTATATATATTTAAAATTATTCTCTATAATTTTTAAAAGTTTTCTTGTTTTATGATCTTTTCTATCTCTATATTTGTAAACTTATGATATGTCCTCTTATCTATCCTAATTTTATCTTTAATTTATTTTTAGTGGCTTTGTTTCAAAACCATCAAAGTTGGTCAATATTTTTATTCCTTCTAATTTCAATCTAATTTTAGATAAACTAGTCACAATTATTTCTATAATATATTTTAAAGGATAAAGTGCAAAAATTTCTCATTAGATTCCCACTTTTTGCACTAAAAGATCTCATCCTCTTAAAATTCATTAAGTATGAAATATGCTCATTTTGCTCCATTTCCGTTAACTGGTGGTTAAGTGAGATATGTAATGACCATTTACCCTTCCCTCCTCTCTCTCCCCCCCTCTCTCCGATGGTGCGGGGAGGAGGAGGGGGCGGGGAGGAGGGAGGTTGGCCGGCAGGAGGAGGGAGGTTGGCCGGCGGGGAGGAGGGGGGGCTGGCCGGCGGGGAGGTGGAGGGGGCTGGCCGGAGAGGGAGGAGGCCGGCGAGGAGGAGGGGGGCGGTGGAGGAGGAGACGCGGGGAGGAGGAGGGGGGCGGGGAGGAGGGAGGCTCGCTGGCGGGGAGGAGGGGGGCTGGCCTACGGGGAGGTGGAGGGGACTGGCCTGCGGGGAGGAGAGGGGGGGGGGGGGGGGGGGGGGGGCTGGAAGGAAGGGGAGATGTAGTTTAGGTTTTTTTTTTTTTTTAAATGGTATTAACGGCTAGTTCTAACGGTCAACAGACTGTAGGGGACTTTTCGAGCAAGTCATAGATTGCGGGGGTCTTTATTTGCTAAATTTGACTAAAAAGTCTTTGTATGCAAAGGGTGCAAATTTAACGAGTTTTTTTTTTTTGCAATTTATCCTATTTTAAATTATGAGTTTCAATATTTTGTTTTCTAAATTAGGGATAAAGATCAATTTTTCAATGTACTTAATTTTGATGTTTGATTTTGATTCAATCCATCAAATTTTTTTTTTAGCCCAATCAAAATAATCGAAGTAAATGCATTAATATGATCCGATTCGATCCAATTTGTGGGAAAAGTCGATTCCGGTTTGGTTGATTTTCTCCAAAGTGTCGGTTACCGAATGCTCACCCATCAATGGTGTAATTGCCAAGTGGCAGGAAACAAAGCACCCAGATTATCGGGAATGGGCATTTTCGGAAATTAGGAGAAGTGTTTAGCTGGAAAGTAACTGTTGGGGGAGCTTTGGCAGGTGGAAGGACTTGCTTGGTCCTCCTCTCTTCTCTCTCCTCTATGTTTTGCTCATTCAATTGAGTGGACACTATTTAATTGTTTGTTTTTCTTTGCACCAGCTCAGCTTGGCACCTTCTCGTGACATCCACGCACACATAAGCCACACCTCTTTGTGGGGTCCCTACAAGGACTTTTGAGTCAAAAGTGTTATAGTCTAATTTTGCTTGCTCTAATTAATTACTATATTTATTTTCGTCTCCAAGATTTCAAAATTGAGAAGTGGTTGGTTGATTATAATTGCTATGGAGAAATAACATTCAAGGGACGTATGGTTCAAAGTTTTGGAGGCTTAAAAATAAATTATTTTTTTAATTCATATTTGGTATGTGTAGGATTGAGAATTAGAGAGGAATAGAAAGAATTTTATATTTTTTTATTTATGTGGAAAAGTTATTTTTAAGTCCCCTATTGGATTTGGGAATAGTTTTATTTGTCTAGAAATATTGTTTGGACGAGAATACTCTTCCTTTACTTTCAAAATTTAACTTCTTTTCAAGCATGTGAATTGAGGTAATAGTAGTATAATAAAAATTAATGAAAGAATACTTATGGAAAGCTAAACAAATTAAGATTTCTATCCATGTGTTAACCAAACCTGAGAAATAAAAACAATTGAATTTTATGTGCTACATATTTCAACCTAACCAAACATGGGTATGAGAATGTTGAATTCCTTTTCCATGGGAAAGAAAGAAAAAAAGATTCCTAGAAATACAAAAACTTAATCCAAACGAGCCCTCAATGTTTAGATGAAACGTTTTGTGTAATGGTGAAGGGCTAATTTGTATTTTAGTTATACTAGTATATATGCACGTGTCTTGCACATATTTTATAATATTGAGAGCAAACAACCGCCTTAATTTTTTATATTACATAACTATCCATATTAAATGAAATGAACAATTTTATTAGTAAATATAGATGAGAACATTTTGGAATAAAAACTTCTACGGTGAAGCCTACTTTTCTTATTACATAGTAATATAGAATATATTGTATTCACACTTTTTTTATACCAAAGGAAGAAACGAATTAATTAATTTTTTTTATTTTATTAGATGATTTTTCCCAAACTTATCACTTATTTTGAATAGTCATTTTTCCAAATAACGGTCCTACAAACAATGTTAAAAATAGTTGTTTGAGCCACTCTAATTAGCTATTAGATCAATAAAAAAAAATCCTAACGTAGAATAATGAAAGAAAATAAAATATTTGTCAATGACATCTTTCTTTACATGTAATGTAAGGATAGATTAGAAAACTTTCTCAGTCTTGTGATTTATGAATAAATCTAAATATGAATGTCCTTATCTCTGTCTACAACCATCATTATCCTATTCCCTCTATATATATTCTTAATAAAGAGAACACTACCAAAATACAGTAAATTAGCGACCAACAATTAGCGACGGAAATTTTCAGTCGGCGTTAGCGACGGCTTTGTGGCAGCTCGCCGACGGATTACCGACGACAAGCCGTTACATTTTTTATTTTAATTTTAGGGGAGGAAAGGTCGCACATCCGTCGCTAGGGTGTCGGATATATAGCGAGGGATAGTCAGTCGTCGCTATGCAGTCGATTATTTGGCGGGAATTGTGTGGAGAATTGGCGGGACATATCGTCGACTACGTAGCGACGGATATTCAGTCGGCAAGTATCAAAAATAGCGAATAACGGGCGACGGACTAGGAGCCGTCGCTAAATATACGTTCCAGACTTAAATGAAACGACGGGGGAAACTTTTCGCATTTCCCCAAATTCACTCTCTCGCCTCTCTCTCCCTCTCTCCCGCGGCTTCGGTGATCGCGTCGTCGTCGGCGTCCTCTCCTCTCTCTCTCTCGAAGGTAATCCCTCTCTCTCTCTCTTTTCTCTCCTCTCTCTCTCTCTCTCTCTCTCTCTCTCTCGCGGTGTCGTAGGCACAGCGGGGGCGGTGGGCTTGGGACGGGGGCGTCGGAGGCTGGGCGGCGGGCTTGGGGCGGGGGCATCGGGGCTGGGCTGGCTTGGGTCGGGGCTGGGCGGTGGGCTTGGGGCGGGGGCGTCGGGGGCTAGGCGGCGGGCTTGGGGCGGGGCGTCGGGGGCTGGGCGGCGGGCTTGGGGCGAGGGCGTCGGGGGCTGGGCGCGGGCTTGGGGCGAGGGCGTCGGGGGCTGGGCGGCTGACTTGGGGCGGGGGCGTCGGGGGCTGGGCGGCGGGCTTGGGGCGGGGGCGTCGGGGGCTGGGCGGCTGACTTGGGGCGGGGGCGTCGGGGGCTGGGCGGCGGGCTTGGGGCGGGGGCGTCGGGGGCTGGGCGGCGGGCTTGGGGCGGGGGCATCGGGGGCTGGACGGCTGGCTTGGGGCGGGGCGTCGGGGTATATGCAACCGACGCACAGCCATAAGCACTCTTCATATATATATGCAACCGAACTACTGGGCGGCGGGCTTTGGTCGGGGGCGGCGGGGGGCTTTGCTTCTCAAATTTATCTGAGTTTATATTGGCTAAATAATGTGTTATCCATATTGGGTGTTATCCATTAGTTTGGTGGTGTTTGGATTAGTAAATATGAATATGGGGTATATGTTAAGAATTTTCTTGGACATTCGTTGTTAAGAATATCCTTGGGACATTCATGGTGTATATGTTCACTGTCTCAAGGACAGTGCGAGTTCTTCATCTGCCTTCGTTGTTAAGAATATCCTTGGGACATTCGCTTCACCAAAGTCACTGAATAAGTGAAATTTTTCCTGGAAAACCGACCTTTAGAGTGTATCAGTTGTGTGCTTCTATATAGATGATATATCTATACATCTAGCTGTGATATACATATGTGTATGTGACAATCTCAGTTAGCGACGGACTAGTGACCGGTTAGCGACGGATATTTCCAGCTCCATTTGCATTAATCTACGGTACGATATGGTAATCAGGACATAGTCCCTGCAACCATTCGACTGGCGAGGCAGAAACTATGTAGCCGTAGATAAAGTTGACTGTCCTCCGACCCTCATCCCTCGACAATGATGATACGACAACCTATCACTATATCTTATATAGTGGTAGATGATGTCTTAGTATTACATTATGTGAGTTCATCTTGATTCTGTTATATCCTTCAGATACTAGATACGATAAGAACATATACTACACCATATGTACATAACATAGATGATTCACACTAATGTATGCTAGAATGAATTTTAGGTTGTGTTCTGAGCCATCCGTTCTCGGTGCCTACATTGTCACTCGAATCTTTCCTTCGACTCGTATCGTCCTCTTCTTTGCCTGTCTTTTCGCTCCTTGTCTTGCAATCATATGCTATCACCGCCGACTCATTCGACTCCTTCTTCGAGTCTTCTTCCTCCTCCTCCTCCTTCTCGGAGTCATCGGAATTCTTCTCCTCATCATCGAAATACTTTGCGTAAGAAACCCTTTCCTGATTCCCGGACTGCATCCTCGTCCTCAAGCGTCTAGCGGTCGTCCTCAAGTGTCTACCCGGTTTCGGAGACTCTCTCATTACTGCCATTCTCTTCACCGGACACCTCCATCTTCGGCACATCGAAGCCGCCGCCACCGACGACTGAGTCGCTGTCCTTGGTATGAGCTTATTGATTCTCGACGGAGGCATTACTGTTGAGAAAGACCCTCGGCCCTTGAATATTAATGTTCAAGGGGGAGTACCCGGAGCCCAGCTTCCAGGGGCCGAGGGTCTCTCTCAGCAGCAGCCTCCGCCAAGAATCAAGAAGCTCATACCAAGGACAGCGACTCGGTCGTCGGTGGCGGCGGCTTCGATGTGCCGAAGATGGAGGTGTCCGTTGAAGAGAATGGCAGCAATGACAAGGAGTCTCCGAAATCGGCTAGACACTTGAGGACGACCGCTAGACGCTTGAGGACGAGGAGTCTCCGACCCTCATCCCTCGGCAATGATGATACAACAACCTATCACTATATCTTATATAGTAGTAGATGATGTCTTAGTATTACATTATGTGAGTTCATCTTGATTCTGTTATATCCTTCAGATACTAGATACGATAAGAACATATACTACACAATGTACAGAACATAGATGATTCACACTAATGTATGCTAGAATGAATTTTGGGTTGTGTTCTGAGCCATCAGTTCTCACACTTAAAACACATATGAATTAGTAGTGTGAGAGCGCCGGAGAGAGTGAGAGCGCCGGAGGGGGAAGGAGAGAGTAAAATGGTATGACATGGTGAAGTAGTACTGTATTTTAGCTCCAGCTCCATTTGTATTAATCTACGGTACGACATGGTGATTAGGACATAGTCCCTGCAGCCATTCGACTGGCGAGGCAGAAACTATGTAGCCGTAGATAAAGTTGACTATCCTCCGACCCTCATCCCTCGGCAATGATGATACGACAACCTATCACTATATCTTATATAGTAGTAGATGATGTCTTAGTATTACATTATGTGAGTTCATCTTGATTCTGTTACATTCTTCAGATACTAGATACGATAAGAACTATACTACACCATATGTACAGAACATAGATGATTTACACTAATATATGCTAGAATGAATCTTGGGTTATGTTCTGAGCCATCCGTTCTCACACTTGGCAAAAATCGAATTTTTGTACTTTATCTGCTTTCGAAAATGTACTCAAATTACATTATGGTTCCTTTAGTTAGCTTGCTTATGTTATAATTATATTATTTGTGACTATCGATCTTACCAGATGGCACCCATGACCCGAGGAGCAGCACGTCGTTTGAGGGAAACGGTGAATGCTGAGGTGGCTCCTCCTACAGTTAAGGAGGAAGTGGCACCGGTTGCTAGTGAGACCGGGAGTTCTATTCATCCAGCACCGGTAGCTAGTGAGATCGGTAGTTCTATTCATACAACACTTACAAGGGACTACATCTCTCCTCACGCCAAAGATCCCACTTTTTCGAGGTGGTTGCGTGATCGTATCACTGAGCGTTTACGTGAGCTGCGTGGTTCTCATTAGCTATTAGTACTTATTTATTGGGTTGTTTTGTATTAGACTATTTGTATTGGACTACATATATGAATTAGTACTGTGTCAATCTCTGGATTGTATTGGACTACGACATGGTGATCAGGACATAGTCCCTGCAGCCATTCGACTGACGAGGCAAAAACTATGTATCCGTAGATGAAGTTGACTGTCCTACGACCCTCATCCCTCGACAATGATGATACGACAACCAACCAGAGAGGATACTCTGAGAGATCCATCTGAGTAGGACGTATACTCTGAGAGATCACCTTTACAAGAATGATATCAGTAGTGGGATTGAGTGTTGGAGGAGATATTATCAGATTATACGTCCTACTCAGATGGGTCTCTCACCGTTAATATTTTTTTCTGACGGCATGGTGGATGTGCTCCCTCAACAGATTCTTGCTCCGAGCCAAAACTTTGCCCCGGAGCTCAAGTGGACATCCTTCGTGTAGAGCTCGAGTGAGAGGTTCCTGATAGCATGGTGGTCTCCTTTGTCAAAGTATCCGTGCTCATCCCACATTGGTTGTGGGACGAGCACGGATACTTTGACAAAGGAGACCACCATGCTGTCAGGAATCTCTCACTCGAGCTCTACACGAAGGATGTCCACTTGAGCTCCGGGGCAAAGTTTTGGCTCGGAGCAAGAATCTGTTGACGGAGCACATCCACCATGCTGTCAGAAAAAAATAGTAACGGTGAGAGACCCATATGAGTAGGACGTATACTCTGATAATATCTCCTCCAACACTCAATCCCACTACTGATATCATTCTTGTAAAGGTGATCTCTCAGAGTATACATTCTACTCATATGGATCTCTCAGAGTATCCTCTCCGGTTGGGTTGTGTTCTGAGCCATCCGTTCTCACACTTAAAATACATATGAATTAGAACTGTGTTTTGTATTTTTGGTGAACCCAGGGATTAGATTCTATATTTTGTATTTTGGTTTCTGTATTTTGGCTCCAGCTCCATTTACATTAATCTACGGTACAACATGGGGATCAGGACATAGTCCCTGCAGCCATTCGACTGGCGAGGCAGAAACTATGTAGCCGTAGATAAAGTTGACTGTCCTCCGACCCTCATCCCTCGACAATGATGATACGACAACCTATCACTATATCTTATATAGTAGTAGATGATGTCTTAGTATTACATTATGTGAGTTCATCTTGATTCTGTTACATTCTTCAGATACTAGATACGATAAGAACATATACTACACCATATGTACAGAACATAGATGATTCACACTAATGTATGCTAGAATAAATTTTGGGTTGTGTTCTGAGCCATCCGTTCTCACACTTGTAGATAAATCGAATTATAACGACGGATATTAGGTTACTCTTCAGGATAATTGATGTCTATTTTATTAATTTGGTTTGGTCTATATGATTCTTGGATAATTGGTGTGCATTAAATTCGTATGTGCATATTTGGTCTATGTGATTCTTGGATAATTGTGTGCATTATATATTGGTCTATGTGATTGTTGGATAATTGGTGTGCATTATATATTGGTTTGGTTTATGCATATTTTTGTGAACAGGGAAAGTGCTGCAATTTTTTCAAAAAAATCTCAGTTAGCGACGGACTAGTGACCGGTTAGCGACGGATATTTCCAGCTCTATTTGCATTAATCTACGGTACGACATGGTGATCAGGACATAGTCCCTGCAGCCATTCGACTGGCGAGGCAGAAACTATGTAGCCGTAGATAAAGTTGACTGTCCTCCGACCCTCATCCCTCGGCAATGATGATACGACAACCTATCACTATATCTTATAGTAGTAGATGATGTTTTAGTATTACATTATGTGAGTTCATCTTGATTCTGTTATATCCTTCAGATACTAGATACGATAAGAATATATACTACACCATATGTACAGAACATAGATGATTCACACTAATGTATGCTAGAATGAATTTTGGGTTGTGTTCTGAGCCATCCGTTCTGATCAAGCATCTTCCTTCTCCTCTCCACCATGGCTCTGGACCCATCTGCTCCTCCCTACTTCCCTTCTTCTTATTTGACTCTTTCAGCCACATATGATATCCACCTCAAGTGTAGAGTCGGAGGAGAAGAAGTGGGCAGGAAGAGAAGGGGGAAGCAGCACAGCCGGCGGCATGACCCGGAGGAAGTACAGATGTTTTTTTTAACATCCGTAGGAGAACTATAAGGATATCTTTTCACAACATGTCTCCTTGTCAAAGACCCTTAATGTGAATATCATGTTACCGCGGTGTCGGAAGACTAACATGTCATAATTTTATAAGCCGTGTGTTTTGACATAATCCTCCCAACTCTTTCCTCCTATGTAGTAATCTTGCATTACTACATAGCAGAAAAAAGTTTGGAGGATTATGTCAAAACATACGGCTTAGAAAATTATGACATGTTAGTCTTCCGACACCGCGGTAACATGGTTGTCACATTAAGGGTCTTTGACAAGGTGATATGTTGTGAAAAGATATATCCTTATAGTTCTCCTACGGATGTTGAAAAAAACTTTTGTACTTCCTCCGGGTCATACCGCCGGCAGTGCTGCTTCCTCCTCCTCTTCCTGCCCACTTCTTCTCTCCCGACTCTACACTTGAGGTGGATATCATATGTGGCTGAGAGAGTCAAATAAGAAGAAGGGAAGTAGGGAGGAGCAGATGGGTTCAGAGCCATGGTGGAGGAGAGGAGAAGGAAGATGCTTGATCAGAACTTGAGGTGGAAAAGTTGTGACGTTGATGGCGTGAGAGAGGGAGAGGGTGAATGGAGGGAGGGAAGTGACTGCATGCCTTTGGCTCACTCGAGCGATATTTGTCCTCCGACCCATCCCTCGGCAATGATGATATGACAACCTATCACTATATCTTATATAGTAGTAGATGATGTCTTAGTATTACATTATGTGAGTTCATCTTGATTCTGTTACATTCTTCAGATACTAGATACGATAAGAACATATACTACACCATATGTACAGAACATAGATGATTCACCCTAATGTATGCTAGAATGAATTTTGGGTTGTGTTCTGAGCCATTCGTTCCCATACTTGGCAATTAAGCATGTGAAATAGAACTGATTATGTTTAGTTTGTCTTACGATACAGATTTTCACATCCAAATTAAAATGGATCGTTACTTCGTTGATCGTACATGAATGTACTAGCGGATCAACCTCCTGGACCGTAGGTACTTATAAGTATTGACCGTATCGGATTAGTATCGATCTATCATTTTGGTATGGACCGTATCGGTTGGTATTGGTCTTAGCGAATTGGTATCGTCCTATCCGATATGTATCGGCCGTATAGCTAGGATTCATATTGGCCTTATCGATTTGGTATCGGTCATATCCGATAGGTATCGGCCATGTTGGATTATTATACCATTTCGGATTAGTATCGTGGAAGATTTAGTAACAACTGTACTTGGATTTCTCTCTTCTAGAGCTAGATTACCATTGCAAGAGAGTCACGAGAGCGTAGCTGGCCAGTTACAGAACATACATACTTTCTTTTCAATTTCGCTTTTTCTGATGGAAAAGGAAGCATGTTTGTTACTGTAACTGGCCAATCACGATCTGGTGACTCTCTTGCAATGGTATTCTAGCTCGAGAAGAGAGAAATCCAAGTACAGTTGTTACTAAACCTTCCACGATACTAATCCGAAATGGTCTATACTAATCCAATACGGTCGATACCTATCGGATATGACCGATACCAAATCGATAAGGCCAATATGAATCCTAGCTATACGGCCGATACATGTACATATCGGATATAGGACGATACCAATTTTTAAGGCCAATACCAATCTGATACATCCTATACCAAACCGATAGACCGATACTAATCTGATACACTAGATACTAAGTACATCCGGCCTATACCAGCGGATCCACCAATTACTGCACGATAGGCCCAACGACTCCAGTTACATCCGGTTATTGGTGAGTACATGATTTCATAGTAATTCTGTTGTCAGAGAGATAGCTCATAGGACTCGTCGAGGTGGTGCTGTTAGTCGAGGAAGGGGCCGAGGCAAGAAACCCTTGGAGGTCGACACGGAGGAAGTTTCCGTCGTCAAACAAGAGCCGGTGACTGTTAAGGAGGAGGTGTTACCAAAGGTCGAGGTCAAGGAAGAACCGATGACCATCAGAGAAGAGATTACTCCCAAGCTTGAAGTTAAGGAGGAGCCACCGTCCGAGAGTAGTATCGGGACCGACCCTCCTGTCCCTACAGAAGACCTCAACCAGATTGAGCCTTCGTACGCAAAGTGGCTGATAGAATGGTACATGCCTCAACGCAACTATGATCCCTGGCTGTGAGGATTCATCGTCTGACTTGCGGTCTTTGCTGAGGCCAAAGTCGATTTTCCTATGTGTTTTGGAATATTTGTGGAAATTTGGAATATTTGTGGGAATTTTGGAATATTTGTGCTATGATCGGATTATAACGACGGATATTAGGTTACTCTTTAGGATAATTGATGTCTATTTTATATTAACAAATTTTGGTCTATATGATTCTTGGATAATTGTGCATTAAATTCGTATGTGCATATTTGGTCTATGTGATTCTTGGATAATTGGTGTGTATTATATATTGGTCTATGTGATTGTTGGATAATTGGTGTGCATTATATATTGGTTTGGTTTATGCATATTTTTGCGAACAGGGAAAGCGCTGTAATTTTTTTTTCAAAAAATTTTCAGTTAGCGACGGACTAGTGACCGGTTTAGCGACGGATATTTCCAGTTTTTGACTACCGTTCGACGGAAAATCCGTCGCTAACTGGAGATTTGAAAATGTTTCCAGGTAGCGACGGGTGGTCGATGAAATATCCGTCGGCAAAGTTCTGATGGTATATAGTTCGACGGAATAGCGACGACATTTCTGTCGCCATGGTTCTGGAAATACCAAGAATTTCCAGAACATGGTCGACGGATAATCCGTCCGTATTCCGTCGCTAAACCGTCTTTTGTTAGCGATAGTGATCGACGGAATAGCGACGACTCATCCGTCGCCATGGTGCTGGAAATGCCTACCATTTCCAGAACCTGATCGACGGATAATCCGTCAGCTTACCGTCGCTAATCCGTCCTTTGTTATCGACGGCGATCGATGGAATAGTGACGGAACGATACACTCTGATACGCTATTACGACGGTTTACCGACGGACCATTACGTCGCTATTGTCTACACAGTTCAGTATTTAATACTTGAAATGTACGAAAGTCCGTCGGAAAGTAGTCGCTAATGCTTCGTATTGTGAAGTCGAAATGCCGTCGCTTTTCCGTCGCTTGACGACTACGTAACGACGGACCATGATTAGCGACGAGCTGATTGCCGACGGATTTTTTTGGCCAAGATCCGTCAGTGATCGGTCGCTAATAGAAATTCCCGTCGGTCGGGCGACGGATCTGGCCGTCGCTAAATCGACAAATTTTGGTAGTGGAAGCAGTATGATTCTATTCGGCTACAATCTTTCTCTTTTTCTTATTTTATAACATGTTATGGTTTAACGACGACGACAAATGTTAGATTCAGATATATGAAAAATGTTAGCGTATTTTTGTTGATGTTTAATTTTTCATGTTACTCGTGAACAATAAAGATAGTAATTTATTTTCTATAACAAGGCATGAATAGCTCCGTTCATTAAGGATGATTAGGCATTTTCTAATCCATCAGCCAATGGATAAAAATATGACCTAATATGTAGGCAATAGGTTGAAAAATTAGTTCATGAAATATGTAAATGATAATCCAAGGTACAATCAACAATGTTAGAAAAATGTTCGTACCTAGTCTCTTTAAAAGTCTTGTACATATCCTTCTAGTTCAGAACTTGCTTTGAGGGTTTGTAGTGCGTGTTTTGACTTGGAGGTTCTCTATCTAACTTCCATACAGATAATGTTTGGAAATTTTTTTTTGGTATATCAAGTAGATTATTAGATAAAGATGAAAATAAATAAGGCGTAATAGACTTTCATCCATTAAATTTGGATTCATATTTTAGATTGATTCACTTATAATTTGGTGATTGTTTGTGACCTCAATATAGGAAAGGATGGATGAATCAAAGATTCATCTGGCAATATTGAGTGAGTTGATTATTCATAGCAGAACTAGGACTGCAAGGCCATTTTATTTATGGTCTAGCATGTGTTAATAATGACAAATAGCACTACCAGAATAAGTCAAATTAGTGACGTCGATAATGTCGCTAATGTGCACAAAAATGTCGCTAAAATTTTTAGCGACGTTTTTTTTTCGACGAAATTGTGATGTCGCGTAATCGATGATCGCTGACACCAAAAAGGTCGCTATTCTTCGATGTAGCGACGTTACTTAGCTACGAATGAACATCGTTGATTTAGCGACTCATACCGACTGTCGTTGCTAATCAACGACATCAAGCTTCGTTGCTAAACATCGTCCATTTAGTGACAATTAAAGCGACACTTTGCTACGCAAATGCTGACGTGGCAAGACTTTGACATGTCTGCAATGTAGCGACGTGTACCGACATTTAACGACGGCGCCAATACAACTTAGCGACATTCTGATACATGTTTAGCAACGTAATCTTTTGTCGCTGGTCATCGCTGATCGTTGCTAAACGTCACTAAACAGCAAAACAATAGGGGAAAAAATAGAATGCTGTTTGTTTTCTGTCCAAAATCTTCCTGCATTTATTAAATCATAGTTTATAAAAACTAAGACCCGGAGCAACCCTCCGTTGAATACCCTGGGTTCGCCGACCCTTTCGGTGGAACACTCAACACCGGAATAGCACATAGAAGGAATGCATAAAAATAAAATATGTAAATTTGCACTACATTAAAAAATAGAATAGAATGTAAATACATAAGGCCCAAGAATGAAACACTCAACACTACACATCAAATATGTCCAATAAAGACCCAATAATGGGCCAGCACATCACGTCAAGTACAACAATCAAATAATGTAATTAAAAGTCTGAAATAAATACATAAGACCCAAAAATTGGCCAACACAAACAAACAAACACAAACTGTCCAACGAAGGACTATGGCTGATCAAGAAGAGGAGCATGTAGTGTCCTGACCTGTAAGATGCCTTATGATGGATGGTTGGTTCGATAAAGCCTTGTTGTACTTGAGAATATACGAAGGATCGCTCAGAAGGCTACGCGATCGAGGCGAGAATTATCCTATGAATGTGAGTAGTGTTGAACCCTTCGAAGATCCTTTAACTTCACGCTTAATAAAAGGACTGTATGCTATGTTTACTCATTGAGTTGCTGAATAACACCTCGCATAAAAGTCGGAAAGATAATTAATCACATGACCCAAAAACTGTTGCAAATTATTTTATCGTTTGTGTGTGCTTCAAATCATTCCATGAATTGTGGGCTTGTGTGTTGTTGCTATGAAATACATGACAGGTGAAGGAAAAGTCCCATACTTGGACGGTCAGTATGTCGAGCCTCAGCTCGATGAATGTATGCTAAACAGATGCTAAGCCCCAAGAATTGGGCAATGAGTACATTGAGTATCGTTTGGAAAGATGTATGGTATCAAAAATATGGGAAAGGGATTAGGTAACAACATTCTATTATTCTGTCACTGATGTATAATATTGATAACACCAAGACCCTGGAATGAGAAAAATGGGAATACGAATGAGAATGGTGGCTGGATTACTTAGTTTTTCTTATCATGCATTATACGTTTCTTCATAGATAAGTTGCATATATTTGTATGGTCATGGACAACTTGTCGATAAGGTAGTTCCTTGAATGGTAATCCGAGGCCACGGACCCGGTTCATCCTAGGGGGAACAAGGATTGGTGTCGACGTACTAGCATCGATATACGGGACCTTCAGTGGGTAGCTACCATACTGTAAGGGGCACCGTTATACCTGGAAGATGGTCCAAGATGGCGTGTCACCAGTGACCTTCATATAGATAGGTCCGGTGTTAATGATGTCTTATGTAGGCAGAGTAAGTTATTACTCAATTACAGGGATGAATGTCGGTTATTGGTAAGAAATCACCTGAACGGTGACAATTATGTTAAATTATGATATTGTTCCAAACAATGTCTTGTGCAGGCTGAGTAAGTATTATAAATGTACAGGAATAGCTACACGACCGTGGGTAAGAATCACCAAAGGACGATACCATATTGCTTTACATTATATTGGCTATAAGAATTGCATGCTTTACTTCTTGTCGGCTATAAACATAAAATTGATCCTAAGGTAACGAGAAAGGCCACTTTTAATAATATTCTATAACATGATTACTTAGTGTTGTCTTTAGGTGAGTTGGGCCAGCACCGCTTGCCAGTACATTAATGATGTACTGACCCTATTGTGGGCAATATTACAGGTGTTTGTGTACGAAGAAAATCGTTTGATCAGTGCTTGGCATCGATGATTCTGATGGGTGCGCAGAAGCTCTTCTTACAAAACGATGTCTTCTGCTATACGAGACATAATATATGAAACAATGTAACTCAGATGAACCAGTGAGATTGTAAGTAAAGTCGGCATGGTCGGTTGTAAAGCCTAAATGGCAAGTGTATTTTTCAGTTGGCTATTCAAGAGTCTTGTAATCAGTTGTAAACTCTGTATTCTACTGCAAGTCTTATAATCCATTGCAATTATCAATAAAGAGATACATTTTTTCATATCTTGTGTGGCTTCAATTTATCTGCTTGGTTTTGCTATGATGTCGTTGTTTTCTGAGAAATACCAGTAACTGTAATGGTTTTGCCTTGTACAAGTGCAATCTAGACTTGTACGGTATCACGTCCAGTGGCTAGTTTTCGATACTCCGAGATCGGGGCGTGATAGAGCACCACCGTGCATTTGGGATAACATGAACTCATACTACTCATGCGTAAGCATCACCGATGACGATGAAGGAGGCAGTGTAATCGATGGAGTCGGTGTCGATGCCGGTGGACCAGGAGGACGTGTTTGCTCCAATGTGTCTAGTATTGTATATATCCAAGACAGATGCCAGTCTCGTACTGTTCTGAGCCATCGCATCCTGTACCCTCAAAAGCTGGCCCATAGCCATCTGTGTCCTCTGTAATGCCGTAACACTACGATCTGTCCTCTCGCACTATTCCATGATGGTACCCTCAGGCGAATCAAATCGTGTGTTGAGCATCGCATCGTCCATCTACGACCAAAACTGGGGCTGCTTTGTAATCATCCTCAGCATCTCATCACACAGTTCAACAACCTGTCGGACAATACTCTCCTCAACTCGGGTCGACTCCTGTAAGGGCCGTAGGGAATGCACACTGGCAGAGGGCATCCTGGATGTAAACCCCGAAAATTTTATTTTATTTTTGTCTAAATAATAATTATTTGGATTTTATATGTTCTAAACTAATATTTATTACTTATAAATATAGACTTAGTCATGGTTGAGAATTGTAATGCATATCGACTAGAAAATATGGCATGGCTAGTATAGTCATGTGCCATGACTAGTGTCACGATCCGCTACCGCTTTTTTGGATAGAGTATGTAGTCAAGTCTAGCCTACGCCATAACATCGACGGTATTATGCTATCTATGATAACGTGGTCCACAATAAGAGCAATATGCACATAACATCCACAGCTAAAATATCAAAGATAATATTCAATACTCTCAACAATAAACTAAAGAAAACTGTCAAAATAATTCACTACAACTCAGATAGTATCGAAAACAAATCCGATAACAAAAATAAAATAGATAAACTAGGATCCAAAATTATGACCACTAACTAATGGAAACACAAGAAAGAAAAATATGCTAATTCGCATCACTGCCATAATCTGGTACGTCAGTAACGCTGATGTCGCCAACATACGCACCGTAGACCTTAGGACATACTGTTTGCCACGACAAAAAGTTGAACAAACTTTTGTATTCAAACGTGTAAAAAGTACAAAAAGAACTCCTGAATAAGAGATTTAAGTACAAAAATTTCTTGAAAAGTGTGACGATGGAGATCGAGCACTGCAGCGGCTCCTTTACTCCGTTGACGATCTGACGACGACTGAACTTGCTCTAACTTTCCGACGCTCGAGATTGGTGCTCGTGGTCGTTGATCAGGAAAATGCTGACCTTTTTAATGAAGGATAACTCCTTCTATTTATAGGCCTAGCACATATGCGATGTGCTTGAGGTTTGTTAGGTGCACAGGAGCGCTGCACGTTGAGATGTGAGAGAATCTGCTGTTATTGTACGGTGAGGGCTGCTACTGAACTGACACGTGGCGGACGTTGAGATTTCCTTCTATCAAGATCTCGGGTGGTTATCAGCATAACCGAATAAACGACACATGGCGTGTCTCTACTGCTCGAGGTTTTTGTTCAGATGAAGTCGAGTGTGTTGGCTCCTATCCAAGGAGTCAGATTTTGTCTCTATCTTTGGGGCAGCAGTTTAAACAAACTGATTAGATATTACCCTTATCAACAGAAGCAAATTCCATTCTTATCTTTGGAGCGGTGGTTTAAACAAACTGATTGGATCATATCTGAAAAGATGTAAGTGCCAGACTAGCCGCGTAGAATAATGCCACCTCATAGGACTGTACATCTATGTGAGCTGCGCTTATGGTGAGGCTTCGATGTCACTGTACTTTTTAGGCGACGAAGAGACTGTATTTTAAAGACGACGGAGTCACTACATTTTTGGGGCGCGAGAAGACTGTGTTCGAAGACGATGGATTCACTGCACTTTTGGGGCGACGAGGAGACTGTGTTTCGAAGATGACGAGATCACTGCACTTTCGGGCGAGGAGACTGTGTTTCGAAGATGACAGAGTCACTACGCTTTTGGACGACGAGAAGACTGTGTTTCGAAGACGACTGAGTCACTGCACTTTTGGGCGACGAGGAGACTGTGTTTCGAAGACAACCGAGTCACTACACTTTTGGGCTATGAGAAGACTGTGTTTCGAAGACGACGGAGTCACTGCACTTTTTGGACGACGAGAAGACTGTATTTTGAAGATGACGGAGTCACTATTTTAGGCGACGAGGAGATTGTGTTTCGAAGTCGACTGAGTCACTGCGCTTTTGGGCGACGAGGAGACTGTGTTTTAAGACGACTGAGTCACTGCTTTTGGACGACGAGGAGACTGTTGGTGGGGTTCTGTGAAGCCACTGCACTTTTACAAAACAATGAGGGACTTCTGAGAGCTTTGTGAAGCCACTGCACTTTTATGAAATATCTGAGGAATTTTTGAGAGCTCTTTGTGATTAATGACTTCCCTTGGTGTCTGCTGAGTCAATGTATCTTTAATTACCGCCGTCTTTTGGGGAATTCAAGAAGTTCGTGGCCTAGGATTTAGTCAAATGAACCTATTAAATAAGATTATTGTGCTGAGTCCTAGGTTCATCCCATTAATTTGGGGGTCTTTGACCGATGGCACGTAGCGTTTAGGGTTGGACCACACTCAGCCTATATAAAGGGAAGCTTTTCTGAGGAGTTACGTCCATTGTCTCTTAACATTCCCACAGTCATGCTCGATCTTGACTTAGCTTCAAACGGCCGTTAGCCTTACACAAGTTGACTGTTGGTTGTGAATCTCTTTGTTCAAATAAGCTATGTCCTTGTAGAAGAACGATTATTGGATTTTGAGATGCACTTGAGCATTTGGCATATGGAGTTCGAACCTGAACAACATTTTGGAGGTCTTTGAGGTCCAAGGTACCAGATTTGGATTTATTGCCAACCCGAAGAGCCACATATTATGCTCTGCCCCGCTCAATAGCCGTAGTAGTGTTGCGAGCAGGAGCTGCGTTCTTGTTCGGGCCAATAGCTGCTTCATTAGCCATATTGGAGTTCCTCCGTGTCTGACTATGAAGTGGCTTGCTCTGACGAGAAAAGTGGTTCACTCTGATACTACTGCGCGTTTGGGGGGCTGCGCACTTTCTGAAGACTGTCCACTTGTAGACTTTAGGCGTTTTAGTCTTTATATGTAATCATGAAGAATCTGTAATAGATCTGTAAAACCCCTAAATTTTATGGGATTTTTTTTGCTTAAATAAAATAGCCATGATTTTTTTCTATATTTTAAAAATCATTTTTTATGAATATAGTCTTAGTCATAGATTAGTTTTGTTTGTAGGTTGACTCGAGAGCATGGCACCGCTAGTGCGGTCGTGTGCCATGACTAGTGTACTAACTATAGACCTCACTACTTTTATTTAATTTTAAATATTCAATTGTTTATAATTATTTTTCCATTTTTTAAATATTTATTTACTATTTTTTTAATAATAATAGAAATTTCTATACTAAATACATTTTGTATAAAAGGTATATATAGAATTTCTTTTTAACAAATATTTACGAAATATTTATTTCTATATATTATTAGGTTTAGGGATTATTTCCAGGACTTTTATGTTAAATATTTACTATTTGATAAGTACAAAAATATTTCTTTATATATAATATATATTTATAATTTTTTTAATTTTTTAAATATTTTGGAATACTTGGATGTATATATATATATATATATATATATATATATATATATATATATATATATATATATATATATATATATATATATATATATATATATATAGAGAGAGAGAGAGAGAGAGAGAGAGATAGATAGATATATAGAGAGAGAAAAAAATATATAGAGATATATATATATATATAGAGATATATATGTTAGAAAAAAATTAAACAGTGCTTTACAGCACTGTTCCCTCTCCAGCAAAACGGGGCCGAGCCCCGACCCTTTCTTTTTTTTTTTTCACGCGAACAAGAGAGACTCAAAGCCTCTGTTTGATTCAAATCAAACTATCCCAATACAACACCAAATCTTTCGAATTTTTTTCTACTCAATCCTATCTAGATTCTCCTCCAATCCAAATCAAATTTTGATCCAAATCCTATACGAATTTTAATTAAATTCGGATTTAAGAACCCGAGTATATAAACTCAAAACCATCCATAGAAATTCTTCGAAAACCCTAAGAAAACTTAATCTGTGAGATTCGTGCGACGACCAGAGCACCCCCCTGACCGGATGACTCCTCCTGATCGCCTGCAAGTGCCGCCCATCGCCCGGATGCGTCGCTGTCGCCTGGAACAGAGCCCGTGCTCTGTCAACACCAGCTGCAAGGTACCCCTGTTCCTTGTTGATTTTCTAATCAACCACTCGATTGTTTCACCAACTGCGAAAACCTACTTATAGTTAACCTATACATCCAGAAATCCCATTAATTAGTTTTCACGAAATCAAGTAAGGTTTCGAGTTAAACAGACTCGAAATCTCAGAAAAACCACAAACCGAAATAAGGAAATTGACAGTTTTGTATTCAAACCCGAGTTTTAAAAGGCGAATCATTGTCAGGATATTAGGTATTCACAAAAACCATATGAATAGACTTTTAGACAACCTATAGCATATCGAATGCCTATTTTTAGTTTTAATTTTTGTTTATTAATTTGTGAGATAAATTAGTTTAAAAATCTCGAAAAAATTAGTTTTTTAAAATCTTAAAACCTTCGATACGACGTCCATCCCGACAAACCGGATGACCCCGTCACAAACTGAAGGTACCAAAAGGTGCGTATCGACTTTGTGGATGTGTGGGCTTTGCGGAATTCAAATTGGTCGCGTGTGCGCGACTAATTTGACCCGTATCCGTCGAGGAACGCCGCATCGGCCTTTTTCGAAATTTCTTAATTACTTTGTGCATACTCGTCAAATCGCAACGAAACTTGGGCCATTGGACTCGAATTATTTTTCTGGTCCTGTGAGCCAAGTTTGGTCCGATTCTGAGATAGTTGACCGGATCGCCATTTTGCGGGCCCTACGATCCGATTCAACGGATGATTTTGTGCACGGCTCATCGGAATCCAAAATTGGACATACCGTCGAGTTCGTATCGAAAAATCGAATCCGTAGACATATAGTTTGATGACTTTAGAGACCGTAGATATTGGCACGTATTTCGGTGCAGAGCGGGTCCAACGACGTACATCATTTTGATATAAAATTATGATTTTGCCCCTGTTCCAGAATTGGACTTTCGGACAGATGTTTCCTAGATATATCTTTTACACCGGGAACATTTTTGATATTTATTTCAGCATCCGGGAACGTTTGCAGAGGTTCCACTCTTGTAGCTTCTTCTCACTTGTCGATTTTATCTACTGGACGTTGTCAAAACACCTTCCAACCACCAGGCAAGTATGCCTTGCTATATTTACTATCATATTATTTATTTTCAGCATTTATTTACTTTGTTTCATTTTTTTTATTTTTTTTGTTATAAACTGTGCGTCCAAGCCACACTTGGGTGTAGGTGACTCTATTAGTCGTTTTTCCGTTGCTTTATTTTATTTGATGCATATTGACATAGTTTTAGCGGACTACCTTCTTATTATGGGATATCCTTATATCTCCTTTGGCCATGACACATACACTACACAGTTTGAGACATGTTGCTAGGGGCACGGCTTGCATATTGACTGGCCATCTCTATGTAAGAAGTCGTGTGACGGATAGATGATCGTAACTGCTATGACTAGGGTATAGAGACTCAAAAAGTGACAAAACTGGACAGGTTATGGACATAACTTGGTCAGTGTGGGATATCTTAGGGAGGATAGTCGCTAGTGCGTATGGGAAGCCAAACAGGTAAACCATAATTTTTAAAAGGAACTATGGTATGATATATTTGCAGATGCCCTCTAAGGTTTTAGACGTTATGGCCGGATACGTATGACTGGATGCCAGTTACGTACTTATAGCCTAAATCCCACCCATGCACATAAAAGTTGTCCTCTAAATTGCTAGACGGTTAGAATCCCCTTTGCATATTTGTGTCTAGGAGAGTCTTTGTATATTATTATTATTCTGACAGTTCATATTAGCATGTTCTTCCTGTATATTATTACGTCCCTCTGAGGACCTGGTGATCTCCCTAGGTATAGACGATGAGCAGTATCCCGAGGAGTACGGTTTCGAACTAGACTATCCATTGGCAGCTGAGGAGGTCTCGCCTTCAGAGTCTATCTGATTTTTTCTTTTGGTTGATGGACTTATGTACTTGAGACTCTTTTTCGTATTCATTTCAGTTTATTTCTTTTCGTAGCTCGATAATGGATTTGTTTCCGCCCGACAGATATTTCTCATTATTTTTAGTTGAGACATTTGTTTGTTATTTCTCTTATTTATCATTGTGGATGAGATATAGATGTTTCCTGTGACCTTGATATATTGTTATGAGCTGGAGCTCTCTTATTGCAGCTTATGTGTGTATACGTAGATTCTATATATTAGAGTAGTCTGCATATGCATACAGCTGTTATGTACATATTTACTAGTCCTACGTATATTGGGACTGGGGCGTGATAAGATCTTTGCGAACATAATTTTAATAAAGAACTTTTTCTTTATGTACTGTCTTTGTTTGTTATTTATCTGCGCTTTTGAACTACTGCGCTTTTGTGAAGGAACATGCAGCGATCGTTGTCATCTGCGCTTCTGTGATTGCTGCGCTTATTTTCATGCTTCTACAAGACCCCCTTCAAAGTTTTTCGAACTTGAATCAAGCTCGGAATACTTTGAACAAAAGCATGACACGTGCCCTTTTGCAATAAGTGCACATCACGCTTGCTGACCGGCTGTCGTCAGCTTAGCCTTTAGCATTAAATGCCTTGAGCTATCGTTTCATAAAAAAGTTGATGATTACTCCTCATTTTTAGGGAACAGTCATCATGATCTCAACTCTTAATTCCCATGACGTTCGAAGAGTCTCATCGAATATGAAGTATTTTGCTGACGTGGCTTCCTCTTATAAGTAGGAGACTGTTCAGAGAGAGAAAACTTTATCTCTTTGTCCTTTCTTCCAATCGAAGCTTTTGTCAGAGATTTTTCCTTCCTTCAAACCCTAAACTTTTTTCTGCCATGGCTCCCAAGAGATCAAGAATCCCGAAAGCTCCTAAAGCAACTATGACAAGTGCAAAGAAGGCCAGAGGGGGAGCGACAAGCCCTACACCAGCTAGAAGAGCTATGATAAGTGCGAGACAGACTAGAGCTTCCACGGCGAGACAAGCCGAAGAGGCCACGACGAGCACACGACAGGCTAAAGGGAAACAACCAGCCTCAAAAGCTGTCGGCATCGAGAATGTTCTGGCCGGAGTACACGGAGACGTGTGGCCCCCAGTTGCGAGTAGGTGTCCAACACCCTAGTCTGCTGATGTACATAGGCATTCACACTTCGACATGATGTCTCGAAGATGTGCTAAAGCTTTTCTTTTTTGCTGATACACATGGGGCACCATCCTTCAGAGTAGTGTCCTGAAGATGTGCTAAAGCTTTTTTTTGCTGATGCGCATGGAGCACCCATCTTCGGGGTGGTGTCCTAAAGATGTGCTAAAGCTCTATCAGCCAATACGCATAGTCGGTACTTTTACAAAATAACGGTTGTAAGATGCGCTGAGGTTTCAGCGAACGTGCAGAGTCCCTTATGCACAGAGCTTTTGTGAATCGTCGGCGCGAACGCTCGCATGCTGCAGCACTTTTTGAATAGACTACACGGACGTTCTCTACAGAAGTGCAGTGCCATGAGGCAGTGCCTTCGCACTTCTTTTGCAGAAGATACTTCTATTTTCCTGACACATTTTGTCCTTGTGCAGTTTCTGTGTCCATGCCTCTCTTTGGGGATATCCTTTTTGAGTCAGCAGTCTACGCTTTAGGCATAAATATCGATGAGGCACTCGTCGATCCTGCCAAGAAGTTGATCGCCCAAGGCCAACTGAAAGAGCGACTAGCTATGATATGGGATCAACAGCCTGTCTATTTTCGTCGTATGATGGACCGGGGCAAGTTGTTTCTCCCCTCTGATGCTGTCAATATGCTAAAACCTCGGTTCCTCTTTGGTGATCAGCTGATTCTGGAGGAGGATAAGCTCCTGGAGATAAAAGATTGGTTCATCAAAAATGACGGCCTCTCCTTGCATGTTCTATCAGTTAATCGGCACCTCCCGCTCTCGGTCTTCTTCTGCTTTGCCGAGAAACGACACATGAAATGGGATTTAACTCCGGTGCAAGGGGGTCTGATGACAGGCCATTTTTAGGTGGATATGCACTCTAATAGAGGGGATGTTTTGAAGAGTGTACGCGATGGTCTGTTGTACATGTTGCGCGTGTTGCTCCCCGGTCGCTTGCTCAGTGATTGTAACTACCACTTTTCTAAAATGAGAATAATTTTGAACTTTTATAAAATTGATCATGATAGGTATTAAATAATAGATTTAAATCATGTTAATGATTAATTTGAGAATTTTTGATTATTTTTATAACATTTAAATTGATGTATTATGATTGTGTCCCTTTCTAGTGAGACCTTAGAACTACTTAGCCTAGAGACTAACCATGACCATGGAGACCAAGCTAATGTGATTAGATTAGCTAACTACCATTTTTTAGACTAAGGGTATTTTGGTAATTTGTGACTTTAGAATTATTTTAAATTTTAATTAATTAATAATGTGCTAATTGATATGTTAGGCCTAAACCTAGAATTGCCCTAATCTAGACATTGATCATGAGCCTAGATATTTAGTTAGTAGGATTCAACTAAATGACAAGGTTAGAAATATCTAGATATTGCCTAAATGAAGTTATTTTGCTTGAAACCCTAATTTCATTTGGGCCTTTAATAGAAAGAGGCTTAAATTACAGTATAGGAAGGCTTTACATCTCAATTGAACCTAACCCTAACCTTAGACTACATTTTGGCTGGCCAAGGTATGTCCCTTTCCCTAATATAAGGTTCACATTAGCCCCTCTTGCCTCTTTCATTACAAACCTAAACCCTAATTTCTGTTCTTCCCTAAATTTACCCCCTTTCTTCAAATCAACTCCAAATTAGACCAAATCAATTGCAATATACTCCCCTAGTGCAGAGGAGGTCTCTATTGGCTAGCTAGCAAGGATTGGGAGCAATTTGGCCATAGAAATTGGTGTGTGATCATTTCAAGTGCTTTTTTATTGAGATTTCAACTCTCAATAGGTAATGGCCTCTAAACCTATTAATTTCCTGATTTCTCACCATAGATGCATTCATCTAGGCACCATACATCAGTAGGCCAAGTTTGGTTAGAAATTGAATCCATTTAGGGTGCGTATCGGAGGAGTATCGGAGAGGTGTAAAGTGTTCGATGAAATGTCACGTAGAAATAGTTGTTTTTAATTTCCAAAACTAATTACATGATTTTGTAGCTAATATAGTGTAGATTACATTTCACCATGACTGAGTTGATTTTGGTGTGTTTTTGTGTCGAATTTGGACACAGGGACACCGCACGAGACTGTGGTGCAGTGTCCTGCTACCCCGAGTCTAGAACTCGGTGGACACAACATGAGATAACAAAAATTTTGGTCAGTAGTTAGGGACAATGTCTGTCAGCTTGCACACAAAGTTTTAGGAGATTTGGTTGAGTATTCGAGGAGTTCTCGAGCTCGCAGATGTCACACACTCACGCACACACGCAAAAATCCTATCACTGATACTCACCTAGACACACGACACAACACAGTTTGGACACGACCTAAATTATTCAGTAGACACTTGGGTACCTAGTCTCACTTCAACAAAAGTGTGTTTTAACGACACTCAAAAAATGTCGTGAATGACTTTCCATGGCACTTTTTGAGTGTAGTCTAGAGGGGGTGTCATAGAAAGTTTTTTTTTCAACGACACTTCGTAAGTGCCATACAATAACTTTATGACAACACTTTCTGAATGTCGTGTTAACCATGTTTTCACAACACTGTGCTGGTGCCATCTTAACGTGTTTCAATAATACCTGATAAGTGTCGTCGTAATTTTAAATAGCCATGTAATTATTTTAAGACGACACTTCTGGAATGTCGTTTAATACTTATTTTACGACATGCTACTAGTGTCATCTTAATGTTATAAATATTTTTCACAACATTTGTTATGTGCAATCTAAACATTCAAATCATAAATATCATTCATGTCACAACACCTTATATGTGTCATCTAATTCACTTCAACGACACATTTTAAAATGCCTATATAATAGCATCAAAATAAATGAAATATAAATCAATTTCATTTGTATCTTTATTTTTATATAATTAGCCAAAACCAATTCCACAAATAATAAAACTTTAGGATACCAATAATAATATATTTGAATATCTCAAATCCATACAATGTCATATTGCAATATCTTAAATCCATACAAAGTCTCAATAAAAAATAATATTGAGAACACCAACAAAGTCTATTACATGACATATAAGATTCCTACTAGTACTACTTAGTGTCCAACCCTTTCCAGCATCAAATTCGAATCTATTCAGAACTCATCGATTGATCTGCACACACAGAAAGATGAGAATTATTGAATATTTCAACTTTCAAACATATAATGACTAATGAAAAATTAAAAGAAGTGAATACATCACAGTACAAAATACTTTCATAAAAAGTCATATTTCATTGTATAAAGTGCCTGATTGAACTGGTTACAATCTAGGGGCATTACTGCAGGACCCAGTCATGCATATACAACTCGACAGAACCCAGTCATGCATATACAACTGAAACAACAATTACCTAGATCATTAATTTAAAAACATAATGAAGTGCATCCGAAAAGGGTAGGAGATGGCGTAGTCGATGCTCTCTCCGTATTGGTATGTCCTGGGAGAGCAGTCCAAGAACTTATTGGTTTTGATAATGTCAGAGGCGGCGGCAGCAACAGCAGCAACAGGACTAGGAAGAAAAATAAGAAGAGCCACCATGATTAGGAAGAGGAGAGATTGCAGACAAGAAGAAGACATCAGGGCTATAGTAGCTTGCTTGCTCTGCAGAATTAGTTGCTACATAACTTCAGCAATTTGAACTACCCATTTGTAAAGTCAAGTGTATTTTCATGCTTTGGACAGTAATTACCATACTTTTGCTAAGAATAGGATATCTTCAATCAATTTGAAGAGAAAGGGAGCGAACCAATAGAAAGGAAGGCAACCAGAAGAAGGAAAAAAAAGTTGAATAATTCAAGTCGGCTGATTGGAACAGTAAAGCTTTTATAGAGTAAAATTCTGAATAGAGCAAGCTAGCTTGTGTTCGTTCCTCCAGTCTGTCTGAGTCTGACTTGGATAATAAAGAATCCAACACGCTAGTCGAAAGGGATAAGATTTAGTAAGGAGAAAATAGGACGCCAATCCCCCTAGTTAAAAGGATATATACTTTGGAAGCTCTCTTCTCTTCTACTGCCAGATGTCAGACGCCTCACACACAAACAAGTATCAAGTGAAAACAGAGAAAACCAAAAGGAATCCTTTCTCGGTGTATATTTTTTTGACAATTAAGAGAGGGGCTATTATTTTGTGTGGGCTGACAATGTACTCCAAGATGACCAATTGGCACATTGCTAAACTTACCTTTCGGCAACCAAGGAACACAATCCAAGTTCCCATATAGTCTAAATAGTATAGACAACAAGAGTTTGTCATTATCACCGAAGCTATTATCCCATCAAAATAAATGGATCACGAATGGAGCATAAGAAATTAAGCTCCACAAAGAATTTTACAAAATTTTAGGACCAATATGGATCAGACATCAACTCTCTTTATATTGATGCCAAATTCGTAGGAAAATAAGCTATGAGAACGACAGAGAGAAGTCTAAAAACAATAATATACGATATATGGGTTGAGTTTCACTATCTGTATAGGCATTGGTTTTGAAACCCTTCTTATTAGTATCAACATTGAAGGTTTCGAAAGTTTTGCTGCTTTTGGATTTGAATTTCAGAGTATTTTGATGTCGAAAGATTATTACTATCAATCTAGAGTACCATTGTTACTTTCTAGCATCACTTGGTTCAGTTACCAGAAGAGTATAAGTAGGCAGTTATTAAGTATGAATCAAACAGTTTCCAAATCAAACCAAACTGTAGAAAATTTTGTCGTACCTTAAACAGTTTTCAAATTCTGACCTTCACCATTACCACACAAGCAAGTTTTACCGGTCAAGAACTTGACAACCTTTTGGTACTCCCCTAAAATAATAAACAAGGAAGATTGAACCATTAGCACAAATGTACATATACTCGATATGAAATAATGTACTAATCAACATCCTTCTTTACAAATACAATAGAACTAAATTAAACATACATCTTAATAATTTAATTACCTGAATATCTTCTAAACTAATATACTTGTGTGGCCAAGCAATTGTACTTCCTATAGCATCATCAAGGGTGAAACATTCTCTTGAGGCTCGAAACAAAATAACATCTGGAACTAAAACTTGCTTAACCCAAACTTTGTAGCAATCTGGCCCAAGTATGACATGATGTACCATTGACATAGAATCTGTGGAAGCAATTTCCGCCTTTGCCACCACCTGTCCTGTGGCATTCCAGTTTAACAGGTCGCACTTAGCGCCCATAAGGTTTGTAGTAGCACTAGCATTCACACTCTCTTGACGTGACTACAAAGAAACAAGGAGCTAAAAGTAAGTTTACTATTTCAGCATTAAATATCAATATCATACCATAAAAAATACCTGTCGACTTGAGGTAGTTGGCAACTCTCCTCCACTGCTGCTAGGCTCTCCTGGAAACTGTAAAACAATTTTATGACTTGAGTTTTGTGAAACTAAAGATTGATAGGTTTTTGAAAAAACATGAGTTGAAGATAAAATTATCACAACTTACCATGTCTGGCCTAAGCTCTCTTAGAATTTTTTGCGTAAGATCCTGAGTTTTGCGAACCTCATTTAACTCATTAATAACCGATTGCATCCATGTTTTGTTTTGTAAGTGGGCCTCTATTTTAGATGGGGTAACTCCAAATCCAAGGCCTCTAATAAAACCTGAGCATTCTGGACCAAAATACTTACTCACTGCATCCTCATTTATGGAGGTCGAACTATCTGAAAGATCTTTAAACTTTTTTATATCCGACTAAAAAAGAGATGGTATTAACATATTGCGAGAATCATAAAAAACACAAGATAATAACAAATTTGAAATAAATAAGTTTTAGTTACATACAATTGCCTTATCTGCAACATCGTTGATCGGCTCTCTACTCTTCTCGCCCTTCCTTTTCTTATGTCCTTCGATCCACAGGTCTACCCTCGATATAGATTTGCCCTCATTTTTAATTTTCTATCGAAAATCGAATGACAAAATGATTGAAACATATCAAGTTTATTACAAGCAAGAGAATTTTAAAGATACATGAACTAAAAACAAGTACAACTTATACCCAATCATGCTCATATCTTGCATAACCTTTACGGCTCAAAGTATAAGGCATCGTTTGTTTTGCCCTTGCAGCCTGCTTCATTTGACTTAATTCCTATACAAAATAAGTTAAGACAAAGCTTATAACTCTAATACAAATATACAATGCATATGATTTAAAAACAATTAGATATCATATTTATCTTAAATTGATCGGAGGTTCGAACCTTTACAAATTCATCCCACTCACGGTCCGTAGGTTCGGCCGGTTTGAGGAGCGTAATATGTCGAGATACATCCACACCAGCATCTATAACTTTCCTTAAATTTCGAGATATATAGGATTTCCAATTTTGCCATGACTTTCCCATCAAACGTAGGACAAACTTCTTGTAAAAATTCTCAATAACATATTTTTGCTACATTTACAAGTAAAATCAAGGATAAGTAATTTTATTAAATGCTTTACAAGAAGGGACAATAATAATATACGTAAACAAAGTACATACCATAATCAAAGTCCATAATTCCTCTTTGATTCCCTTATCTACGTTGTGCCATGTATTTATGTTTATTGGAACATTCTCTCGAACAATACACCCAACAATTGTACAGAATCTAACTGATATTTTTCCCACAGGTTGTCCATATTCATTCCACTCAATCATTGTACGATTCTTTTCACCAACTGTATTAACTGGGACCTTTGTTTTTCCTCTGGTTCTCTTTTTTTTACCACCAACATTAATATTTCCTTCTGTCCCAGAATCAGTGTTCTCATCAGAACTATCATGAGGTAACCTAGATAAAGGTGGGCTTTCATAAACGACATGTGATGATTTTCCTGCCATATCACTATAAAAAGATGAATTAAATCAGTATCAATAGAAAGTATAATTCAGTTCATGTTAAAAAGAAACCAAGTTTTACCATTGATATGTTTCACTATCAAGAAAAGAGGAGTAAATACATCGAGAGACTCTCAAATTGAAACGGACTAAACAACACAAAAAGATAATAATGATTGACATAAAAAATGCAAATGTGCTCATTATTTTCCCTAGGATACATTTATACCTTATTTTGGAGGCTTTGGAATACTCCTTTATCTGGATTAGTATAGATTATTATTGAAGAGTGGTGGCTAGTCTCCATAGCATGCCATACTTGTCATTTTGTAGCTTATGGATATAAGAAGAAAATGTAATAAGGTTTTTGCATCTTACTGACATATGAGATTTGATCTTCTGCAGCAAGTCCAGTTTTTTGTAAGCATTTTACTACCATGTAGGCCAGTCTTTGGTAAGCATTTTACTAAAGTGTAAAATATGGTTATATCAATCTAGATTATTGAACTAGAATTATGACTTGATATGAAGTAATGTCAACTAATTAGGGCTAGTCCTAGCTTGGTATTTGAATCAAGCCAGATGGTCTTAGTCCAATCTTGTCATCTAATCATGTTTACACTGATCGTAACAAATTGGAAAACCAATTAACTAACTAATATCAGCATGGGTTCAAATTTGCAGATTATGGTTTAATTAGGGCTCAACTTTGTTATTATGACTTGTGATATATATTGTGCTACTGTGACTTTCAATTATTTGATACACAATTTTGGCTGAATGATACTTGCTTGCATCTTCTAGATTAAATGGGTCAACTTTGCTTGTAGTTACTAAAGACATGAATTACTGCCAAAAAAGTTTTATCTGTTCTGCTGCTTACCATTGGGTACCATACTAACTTCTATATTTGTTGATGTAGATCATCGTTATTTCCTTCACTAATTTGTTTCATCCATTTCTACCTTTACATGACACTTTGGTGTGGATAAAATAAGTTTCATTCCGTTCCTTCAGATTTTCAACCATTTCTTCCCTTTATGAAAGCTTCAGGCTGTGTTTTGCATCTGAGAGAGTAATTCGCTTCAGATTATTGTGCCAAGTTCTATTGTGTATGGGTGTTACCTTAGTTTTTTTTATTCAAAGACAAAATTGGTCTCTTGACCATAAAAGACTAAAAGATGGCCCCTGGTGATGTTGGGATTTTAGTTACATACAACTAAGTTACCTTTCAACATCAAACCTCTCGTTTATAGCTTAGTATTCTGATCCCTCATGATGGAAATGCCATAGGAAATCTAACTAATGCTCTGATATTAGTATTCCGATCCCTTAGGGAACCAAATCAAATTTTATAGCTTATGAAATAAAGAGAAAACATTACTGTAAAAAGATGAATTAAATCAGTTTCAATAGAAGGTATAATTCAGCTCATGTTAAAAAGAAACCAGGTTTACCATTGATACGTTTCACTATCAAGAAAAGAGGAGTAAACACAAACAAGTAATGCATATCAATTCCAAATAATCTGATACTCTTATCCGAAACTGCCGGTACATGCATAGGAAGGGTATGATATCGGTTCCGATACCGCAAAGCTTGCTTTGAACTTTGGTATGACTTGTTTCAGTCATTTGGAGTTTGCAGTCATTTGGAGTAAACAGTTTTGCATGAAACCAGTTTCAGGCAATTATAGTAAACATAGCAGTTTGCAGTAAACAAATTAAGAAGAGTCTCAGGCATTGAGAAGAGTACTTACTGGAAAATGATGCTTCAGAGATGATGCTTTACTGGAAAATTAAACATATCAGTTTGCAGTACTTACAGAGCTTCAAAGATGATGCTTTACTGGAAAATTCAACAAGCAGACTCAAAGAGCTTCAGAGATGAAAAATCCATGTACTGATGAAGAATCAAAGAGCTTCAGAGCTTCAGAGATGAAAATTCAACAAGCAGACTCAAATACCAAATAACTTGAAGAAGAGAATGTGCATAGAAAAATTTCAAGAATTCTAACAAAATACTAGTTCATGGATAAAACACAAATTAAGCCACATTTGTCCAAGATAAAAACACAAATTAAGCCACATAAGTACAATAGAAAATAGAAAGGTTGGCTGATTTGAGCCACATTTGTCCAAGATAAAAACACAAATTAATCAAAATAATTCTCTATAATTCAGCCCAACTACTATAGCGACATAAGAAGACCTTCACAATTCCTCCTCTTGTACAACTCATCACCATCCCTATGGTCTATCTCAAGTGCAGAAACATCTTGTGGGGCATATGACGTATAAACACTTTCATCAAAGGTAGCTAGGTCATGAAAGCCTCTTGGTGGCGCCTTTAATACTACATGCCAATTTGATCTTTCACTTTCTTTGGAGTAAAATACTTGCTTTGCTTGTGATACAAAAATGAATGGATCTCTTTCAAATGTACTTAGTCCTTCATGAAGATTAACTAAGGTGAATCCATCCTCTTTTTTTATACCACTAACTATGTTGGCCCAATCACATTGAAAGATAGGAATTTGAAATGTGTTGAAGTCCAATAACAAAATATCCCTTATAACCCCATAATAAGAAACATTTGCAACAACTTGTGATGCATCCCTGGCGCTGGATCTACATATAGTCTCAGCTTCAATGTAAACACCATAATCTTGAGTAGATCTCTCAACTTCTGTTGTATGAAAGCGTTTTCCATTTATCACATAACCCAAGTACGAGATTACCACACGTCTAGGTCCTTGCATAAGCCATCTAAGCGTATCTGATATTATGCCCGCTGCACTTTCAAGACTAATCTGTAAAAACATAACTAGTATTAAAATTTACCTATCATAACTACTATAACTTGTATCTGGAGTGTCTGTGTATGTATATCTGACCTTCTCTGACATCCATGAAATGAATGTTTCTAAATGTCTCTTCTGCAGCAAATTTTTATCCCGTAATAAGTGTTGATCATCACGCTTTAACTCCTCCATGTGTACTCTAATAATGACATCAAAGTTTATATAGTTACTAATATATGTATAAAAAAATTTAATGCAACTTTTGATATTGGAATGTGTTGGTAGTATACTCACGGAATATATGGTTCAACTTCTGCACTGTTTAGAAGAACATAAAGATGAGCGGCCTTCAACATTTTACTTGATAAGGTAACTACTTTTCCTTTTGAAATTGGATGCCCCTCTATAATTGCATCATCCTCAAAATCTTCATTGCAATGTACCTTTGTGCCTAAAGCTGCTGTTTGTGGCATGTATTCACTACAAAATCTCACACATTCATCCACTAGATAGCATTCAGCAATGCATCCTTCCGGTCGAGCACGATTTCTAACAAATCCCTTAAGATACTTCATAAATCTATTGGAAGTAAAAACAAGAAGAAAAATTAACAAATAGTAGATGATCTGATTTAGGAATTTGTTGAATAAACTATAAATCCCAAACATATAAAGAGGTTCAATTACAAACCTCTCAAAAGGGTACATCCATCGATAATGCACCGGCCCGCATAATCTAGCCTCTTGTCCTAAATGTATTGTCAGGTGAACCATAATATCAAAAAAAGCTGGAGGAAAATACCTTTCCAACATGCATACAGTCTCCACAATTTTATCTTCCAGTACTTCCAATTTATTTTGTCAATGACTCTTTGATATAGTTCATTAAAAAAGAACACAAACGAAAGATTGCCTTCCATGGTCCGTCTGGAAGAAGTCCTTTTAAAGCAACTGACAGTAATTGTTGCATTAAAATATGATAATCATGGGACTTGAGACCAATATCTTGCATTCTTCCAGCTTGACACAATTGCTAATATTTGAACTATAACCATCAGGTATCTTCAAATCAAACAATCTCTTACAAAAGATTTGCTTTTCAGCTTTTGATAGTGTATAAGGTGCTGGAGGAAGAAAAAATCTTTGTCCTCTTGGTTCTGCATATAAGTCGGACCTAATATTCATGTCCGCTAAATCTCCACGAGACTGTAATCCATCCTTCGTATGTCCTTTAATATTCAATAGTGTTTCTAAGATGCTTTGGCAAATATTCTTCTTAGTATGCATCACATCCAAGTTGTGACGCAACGGTATAGCCTGTTATACAAAAAAAATGTACCAAGTCTCTAAAAAATTAATCTCTTATATTAAAATTAAATAAAAACTGAGAATTGTAGTAAAAAATAATTTACCTCCCAATATGGTAATTAAAAAAATATTGACTTCTTTTTCCACATTTGAGGAGGTTCGTTCTGCTTTCTTTTCTTCTTCTTGCTCTTCCTCCACACATTTTGAACTTCATTTACGGTATATAAAATTTCATTATTAGTCAATGGTTTTGGTGGGAGCCCTTTTTCCTTAGTCCCATCAAACCAGCTAGCCTTATCACGCCACAAGTGTCTAGGTGGAAGAAATCGCCTATGAGACATATACACAGTCTTATGCGACTTCTTTAAATATCGAGAACATGTATTAGGATCACATATAGGACATGCAACTTTTCCTTTTGTTGTACAACCAGCCAAATTACCATAAGCTGGAAAATCATTGATTGTCCACATCAAAATAGCTTTCAAATTAAATATAGACTTAGTGAATGCATTATATGCCTCTACGCCATGGCTCCAAAGCTCCTTCAAGTCATCAATAAGTGGTTCAAGATATACATCTATGTCATTTCCTGGTTCATCTTTGCCAGGTATAAGTAAAGTCAACATCAAATTCTCTTGTACCATGCATACATTGGAGGGCAGGTTGTATATACATAGCAATACCGGCCACATACTGTATTGGGTACTGAGATTTTTGTAAGGATTAAAGCCATCTGATGATAGCCCAAGCCTGATATTTCTTGGATCCGAAGCAAAATTGGGCCATTTTTTATCAATAGAATCCCACACAACCGAGTCTACTGGATGGTGCATTCTTTCATCTTGACTGTGGTGGGTGGAGTGCCAAATCAATTGTTCTGCCTTATCTTTTTGACATAAACATCCTTTTTAATCTTGGTATTATTGGAAAGTATTGCAAAACCTTCGCAGGCACTCCTTTTTGGATCTTGCTTGTTCGTGGGTTTACTTTCCATTGTGAAGAACCACAGGTAGGACATGTTTCCAGGTGCTCTTTCTCTTTTCTAAACAAGCAACAATTATTGACACAAGCATGTATCTTCTCATATCCTAAATCAAACTCTTTTAGAAACTTCTTTGTCGCATATAAAGAATCTGGAATGTTGTTTTCCTCTGGTAACATATCCTGTAAAATCTCAAGAAGTTTATTAAATACTTTATCTGACAATCCATTTGTAGCCTTATGCTTGTAAAGAGTAGTGATCGCTGATATCTTTGTGTACTTGGTATAACTTGGATACAAAGGAGCTTCAGCCTCTTCCAACTTTTTTCTAAAAACCTCATATGTATTCATATTTATACCCTCAGTAGCCTCTGAATCTCCAGCAAAAGGAATGTATGCATCATGGTACATCCTGTGAGCATCTGGCAACTGAGAAGCCTCATTTTGTTCAAAATTACTTGAATGTTCCCCGTGAAGAACCCAAAGTTGATATGAAGGATCAAAACCAACTCGTACCAAGTGATCATATACTACATCATTTTTTTGTGACTTTTCAACTTTACATTCTTTACATGGGCATACGATCCTATCAGGATTCCTAGCATAGTTCTTAGCATTTGTTATAAATCTTTTCACTCCTTCTAAGTACTCATCACTAGACCTACAAATAGAAGCAAAAAACTATGACTTATGTAATTATTCATATATTTCATAGCTTAGAAGTAAATATATATCAAAGAAAGTTAGGACCTTGGATAATTTGTCCATGTTTTATCCATCCTTAACAAACAAATTTAGTGACTTCGTTGGATGCTCACCACAACTACAATTCCGAAACAAAATAACCTATCATGGACACCAAAAGAAAGTTAGAGTTTTGTATACGTATCGAAACTATATATTGAGTAAATATAACAGTCTAAATTCAAACAATGTTTCATTCAGATAATCATCGCCTTAGGTACACATGTATACATAGAAGAGAAAAAATTAGATAAGAAAGATAGAATGAGAAAAAGAGCCAGATTCACCTTCGATCCAAAACATTATTGATATCTTGACACTTGTTGGCAATCAATGAGGTTGAGATGAGACACATGAAACACAAAAGTTTTAATATAACTTAAACATTTCATGCATAACAAATCAGATATATGCAACTGCTTTAAGCGCCCAATTTTTTTACAATATGTATCTTACCAAAAGATGTACTTTAAGAGCCTAATTTTTTTTGGCATATACAGCTACTTTTTGGCCCTTTTTGATTATCTCATTTGGATAGGAGAACGTTTGAATGCTTGATAACAACAACAACTAAAATCTGTCTTCCAATTCAAACTTGTCTAGTGATTGCTTAATTCATGATGCATGTACTGAAATAGAAGGATGGAACAAAATTTTGACACACTGCTAGCAAGTTCATTTTCAATGGTCAATGATAGAGCAAATCAATACATGCATGCTCACCAACAGATAATAGCCGGAGAGGCTATAGCGAATAAGAACTGGGAGGAGTGTAGTTGTTCTAACAACCTAAATCTTCCACTATATAATGAGAGCACACAATTATTTATTTCAGACCCTTTTTGGGCCTCTTTATTCTTCTAAACATCGAAGAGTCATATTTGCACAAGTAAAACTACATACACAAATTAAATCCAGAGGACACAAATATCATATTCAAATAACAAACTGACAACTAAGCTATATACACAAACAAAATCATAGAAGAAAATAACATCCAGGACCCAATATGTTCTCCCCAATCCTGAACCTACAATCTAATGTTCCCAAAATGAATTACTTAAAGGGAATTGATCTTTAAGAGAGATTCTTAGTTACTCGTGGTCCAAAATAAATTACCATGTCTTTATAAACCAAATAATTACATAATTAAAAAGTAAAAGTAGATGCTCTGAGTGCATAATCCAAAATTGACAGAAGAGAAACTTGTCAAAAAAATCGAAACATACTCAACTACAAATATATCGAAAGGTTCTTAAATACATAGACATGGTGAATATTATGAATTTCATTCACATACAACAAATAAAAACTTATGTTTCAGAAATTAAACTCCAAATAAAAAACTTAATCTTCCTAAAGTTTTGAAGCACAAACAAATTCCTAAATTTTGAACCCTAGATTTTAATTTCTTCATGTAAACCCTAAATAAAAAAGGAAACCCTATATAATAAATCAAGGAAGAAAAAATCATAAAAAGAAAGGGGGAAGATGAAGGAGTGAGAGATGACCTAAACACGGTGGTGACGGCGGTGACGACGATGACAGTGGTGACGGCGGTGACGTGATGCACGGTGGTGAAGACAGCCCTCTTGCCGCCAACTCTGAGAGAGAACGGAGGAGAGAGAGAGAGAGAAAGTAAAAAGAGCGGATGGAAAAGAAAAAATTGGGAAAGGTTTTATGAGCTTTGTCTTCTTTGAGCTCCAATTATTTGGAATCGGGCGGTAAAGCAAAAAATTTGGGGATCACAGGCGGGCCGCGGGCGGCAAACGAAAAAAAGGAGGGAAATAAATTTGCACAACACTTCTCAAGTGTTGTATTTACTTTATAATATTATATGACATTTTAAAAGTGTTGTATACAGTATATATTATTATACGACATTTATAAATGTCCTTAAAAGTGTTGTTAAATTTATGTTTACGATATTTTAAAGGAGGTGTCGTAGATTATGATAAATACTCATTTATGACGACACGTTTTCGTAGAGTGCCATCATGACGAAAGAATAATGACACTTATTTAGAAAGAATAATGACACTTATTTAGAAAGTGTCGTAGATAAAGTGCCAAAAATTCTGGCCCGTATTTTGGTGCAAAGCGGGTCCAACGACGGACATCGTTTTGACCCAAAATTACGATTTTACCCCTGTTCCAGAATTGGACTTTCGGACAGACGTTTCCTAGATATATCTTTTACACCGGGAAGATTTTTGATGTTTGTTTCAGCATCCGGGAACGTTTGCAGAGGTTCCACTCTTGTAGCTTCTTCTCACTTGTCGATTTCATCTACTGGACGTTGTCAAAACACCTTCCAACTACTAGGCAAGTATACCTTGCTATATTTACTGTCATATTATTTATTTTCAGCATTTATTTACTTTGTTTTATTTTTTTGTTTCATTTGTTATAAACTGTGCGTCCAAGCCACACTTGGGTGTAAGCGACTCTATTAGTCGTTTTTCTGTTGTTTTATTTTATTTGATGCATGTTGACTTAGTTTTAGTGGACTACCTTCTTATTGTGGGATATCCTTATATCTCCTTTGGCTATGACACATACACTACACAGTTTGAGACATGTTGCTAGGGGCACGGCTTGCATATTGACTGGCCATCTCTATGTAAGAAGTCGTATGATGGATAGATGATCGTAACTGCTATGACTAGGGTATAGAGACTCAAGCAGTTACAAAACTGGACATGTTATGGACATAACTTGGTCAGTGCGGGATATCTTAGGGAGGATAGTCGCTAGTGCGTATGGAAAGCCAAACAGGTAAACCATAGTTTTCGAAAGGAACTATGGCGTGATATATTTGTAGATGCCCTCTAACGTTTTGGACGTTACGGCCGGATACATATGACTGGATGCCAGTTACGTACTTATAGCCTAAATCCCACCCATGCGCATGAAAGTTGTCCTCTAAATTGCACAATAGACGGTTAGAATCCCCTTTGCATATTTGTGTCTAGGAGAGTCTTTGCATATTATTATTATTATTCTGACAGTTCATATTAGCATATTCTTCCTGTATATTGTTACGTCCCTCTGAGGACCTGGTGATCTCCCTTAGTATAGACGATGAGCAGTATCCCGAGGAGTACGATTCCGGACTAGACTATCCATTGGCAGCTGAGGAGGTCTCGCCTTCAGAGCCTATCTGATTTTTTTTCTTTTGGTTGATGGACTTATGTACTTGAGACTCTTTTTCGTATTCATTTCAGTTTATTTCTTTTTGTAGCTCGGTAGTGGATTTGTTTCCGCCCGACAGATATTTCTCTTTATTTTCAGTTGAGACATTTGTTTGTTATTTCTCTTATTGGAGTAGTCTGCATATGCATATAGCTGTTATGTACATATTTTCTAGTCCTACGTATATTGGGACTGGGGCATGATAAGATCTTTGCGGACATAATTTTAATAAAGAACTTTTTCTTTATGTACTGTCTTTGTTTGTTATTTATCTGCGCCTTTGAACTACTACACTTTTGTGAAGGAACATGCAGCGATCGTTGTCATCTGCGCTTCTGTGATTGCTGCACTTATTTTCATGCTTCTATAAGACCCCCTTCAAAGTTTTTCGAACTTGAATCAAGCTCGAAATACTTTGAACAAAAGCATGACACGTGCCCTTTTGCAAAAAGTGCACATCACGCTTGCTGACAGACTGTCGTCAGCTTAGCCTTCAGTATTAAATGCCTTGAGCTGTCGTTTCATAAAAAAGTTGATGATTACTCCTCTTTTTTAGGGAACAGTCATCATGATCTCAACTCTTAATTCCCATGACGTTCGAAGAGTCTCATCGAATACGAAGTATTTTGCTGACGTGGCTTCCTCTTATAAGTAGGAGACTGTTCAAAGAGAGAAAACTTTCTCACTTTGTCCTTTCTTCCAATTGAAGCTTTTGTCAGAGATTTCTCCTTCCTTCAAACCCTAAACTTTTTTCTGCCATGGCTCCCAATAGATCAAGAATCCCGAAAGCTCCTAAAGCAACTATGGCAAGTGCAAAGAAGGCCAGAGGGGCAGCGAAAGCCCTATACCAGCTAGGAGAGCTATGATGAGTGCGAGATAGACTAGTGCTTCCACGGAGAGACAAGCCGAAGAGGCCACGACGAGCACACGACAGGCTAAAGGAAAACAACCAGCCTCAAAAGCTGTCGACATCGAGGATGTTCTGGCCGGAGTACACAGAGACGTGTGGCCCCCAGTTGCGAATAGGTTTCCAACACCCTAGTCTGCTGATGTACATAGGCGTTCACCCTTCGACATGATGTCTCAAAGATGTGCTAAAGCTTTTCTTTTTTGCTGATACACATGGGGCACCATCCTTCGGAGTAGTGTCCTAAAGATGCGCTAAAGCTTTTTCTTGCTGATGCGCATGGAGCACCCTTCTTCGGGGTGGTGTCCTAAAGATGTGCTAAAGCTCTATCAACCAATGCGTATAGTCGTTATTTTTACAAAATAACGGTTATAAGATGCACTGAGGTTTCAGCGAACGCGCAGAGTCCCTTGTGCGCAGAGCTTTTGTGAATCCTCGGCGCGGACGCTCGTATGCTGCAGCACTTTTTGAATAGACTACGCGGACGTTCTCTACAGAAGTGCAGTACCATGAGGCAGTGCCTTCGCACTTCTTTTGCAGAAGATACTTCTATTTTCCTGACACATTTTGTTTTTGTGCAGTTTCTGTGTCCATGCCTCTTTTTGGGGATATCCTTTTTGAGTCAGCAGTCTACGCTTTAGGCATAAATATCGATGAGGCACTCGTCGATCCTGTCAAGAAGTTGATCACCCAAGGCCAACCGAAAGAGCGACTAGATATGATATGGGATCATCAGCCTGTCTATTTTCGTCGTATGATGGACCGGGGCAAGTTGTCTCTCCCCTCTGATACTGTTAATATGCTAAAACCTTGGTTCCTCTTTGGTGATCAGCTGATTCTGGAGGAGGACAAGCTCCTGGAGATAAAAGATTGGTTTTTCAAAAATGACGGCCTCTCCTTGCATGTTCTATCAGTTAAACGGCACCTCCCACTCTCGGTCTTCTTCTGCTTTGCCGAGAAACGACACATGAAATGGGATTTAACTCCGGTGCAAGGGGGTCTGATGACAGGCCATTTTTAGGTGGATATGTACTCTAATAGACGGTATGTTTTTAAGAGTGTACGCGATGGTCTGTTGTACACGTTGTGCGTGTTGCTCCCCGGTCGCTTGTTCAGTGATTGTAACTACCACTTTTCTAAAATGAGAGTAATTTTGAACTTTTGTAAAATTGATCATGATAGTTATTAAATAACAGATTTAAATCATGTTAATGATTAATTTAAGAATTTTTGATTATTTTTATAACATTTAAATTGATGTATTGTGATTGTGTCCCTTGCTAGTGAGACCTTAGAACTACTTAGCCTAGAGACTAACCATGACCATAGAGACCTAGCTAATGTGATTAGATTAGCTAGCTACCACTTTTTTAGACTAAGGGTATTTTGGTAATTTATGACTTTGGAATAATTTTAAATTTTAATTAATTAATAATGTGCTAATTGATATGTTAGGCCTAAACCTAGAATTGCCCTAATCTAGACATTGATCATGAGCCTAGATATTTAGTTAGTAGGATTCAACTAAATGACAAGGTTAGGAATATCTAGATATTGCCTAAGTGAAGTTATTTTGCTTGAAACCCTAATTTCATTTGGGCCTTTAATAGAAAGAGGCTTAAATTACACTATAGGAAGGCTTTACGTCTCAATTGAACCTAACCCTAACCTTAGACTACTTTTTGGCCGGCCAAGGCATGTCCCCTTCCCCTATATAAGGTTCACATTAGCCCCTCTTGCCTCTTTCATTACAAACCTAAACCCTAATTTGTGTTCTTCCCCAAATTTGTCCCCTTTCTTCAAATCAACTCCAAATTAGATCAAATCAATTGCAATACTCTCCCTAGTGTAGAGGAGGTCTCTATTGGCTAGCTAGCAAGGATTGGGAGCAATTTGGCCATAGAAATTGGTGTGTGATCATTTCAAGTGCTTTTTCATTGAGATTCCAACTCTCAATAGGTAATGGCCTCTAAACCCATTAATTTCCTGATTTCTCACCATAGATGCATTCATCTAGGCACCATACATCAGTAGGCCAAGTTTGGTTAGAAATTGAATCTATTTATGGTGCGTATCGGAGGAGTATCGGAGAGGTGTAAAGTGTTCGATGAAATGTCACATAGAAATAGTTGTTTTTAATATCCTTAACTAATTACATGATTTTGTAGCTAATATAGTGTAGATTACATTTCACCATGACTGAGTTGATTTTGGTGTGTTTTTGTGTCGAATTTCGACACAGGGACACCGCACGAGACTGTGGTGCAGTGTCCTGCTACCCCGAGTCTAGAACTCGGTGGACACGACATGAGACGACAAAAATTTTGGTCAGTAGTAGGGGCAATGTCTGTCAGCATGCACACAAAGTTTTAGAAGATTTGGTTGAGTATTCGAGGAGTTCTCGAGCTTGCAGATGTCACACACTCACGCACACACACGAAAATCCTATCGCTGATACTCACCTAGACACGCGACACCACACAAGTTTGGACATGACCTAAACTATTCAGTGGACACTTGGGTACCTAGTCTACCCACTGACACACCTGCACGAACAATTGCTTGGACACATCATGTCCTAGACCACTCGACACACACGCACGACCCCCTATTCTGTGCAGTCTGATACCTTGTGTTGACACTTGTTTTGGACACTTAGGCCTTTGTATCACTGCATGATACCCTTGCATACATCCCTATAGCCACTACAAGTTGAATGCCTGCAGGTACAGGTCCTGCCAATCATATCTACTACTGCCTTGACACTCATCACCCCCTCTTTCACACATGCTTGTATACCCATTAGACCACTGCATCATTGTTGAGTGTCCTGCATATAGATTACTTTAGAGCATCATTTATCCTCTCTGGACACTCACAGCAGACACCCTATTTGGTCCTGCTGTCCCAGTTCAGACCCAGTTTGATATGGGTTATGGGGTGTATAGGTGATAGGTTATTAGATAGGGGATTAGATTGATATATATGGTACATATATATGATACTATATAGATATGGTATATATATATGTTAATGTATACATAGGTCGGGGTTCAGTTTTCTGAGAGTGAGTTGGTAGTTCAGTTTTGGTTGAGTAGGTATTGACCTATATATGTAACTGAGTTTATCATGTGGGGTTTTGATATGTTATGTGGGTTTCTAGTTCAGTCTTTGAGTTGTGTGTGCCTTTGAGGTTTGGGGTTGAACTCAGTTTTCTGAGTTTAGGTGTAGGTTATATATATATATGTTAGTTATGTACATGTATGTATGAGTATTGGTGATGAAGGTTGGTAGTTATATATATAGGTATATAGGATATGTTATGAGAGGGCCTACCTTCATATATAGTAGATGTATATGAGCTTGAGAGCTATATGTGTTATAGGTATATATATATGGGTATTGGATATATGAGGATTACCATCATATCTAGTCTATATGTATGTTAGAGTATATATAGATGTTAGGCTATATTGTTTGTTAGAGTATTTATGATATCTATATATATTGTATCTTGGTATCCTAGTCTACCTTTAGATAGACTATAGATGACCTAAAATTGGACCCAATTGACCTAATTGAACTTGTTGACTAGAGTTTGACCAAGCCCTAGACAGTTGACCAAGTTAGCTTAGATGTAGACCTAGTTTGACTAGAAGGTTGACCAGAGTTGACCAAGAGTTGACTTTGGCCTAGATAGACCTAGAATCATTTAGATTGTATTGTATAATTCAATTATTATAATTTGAACTCTTTATAACCTGTATTGCTCTAAATAGGACTCTGTGACTCCAGTTGGACATCTATACATATCAGTTGTTCAGATTATCAGGCGAGTACATTCTCTGATCGTTTCATTCATGATTGTATCTATATTGTCTGCTTTAGACTACTTTACTTGATGCTGTCACGTTGTAACACAGATTGGTACTATATGGATCTTTTCATGAGATATTATCCCCTCATTGGGTGCATCGGGTACTTCATGTCATGTGCTATTCACGTACATCATGTACTCCTTGTACTCATGTTATTCATGTACTCTCATGTGCACTCATGTATGCTCATGCATACTCATGTACTCTTATGTGCTCTCATGTACGTCCATGTTCTCACATGTGCTTTATGTATAACCAACAAATCATGTATGTAATATAACTTGACCAGATCCTTATGTATTGATTGGGGTAGGGGTGAGTTGGTTATGTGATCAATTATAAAGTAGTTTCGTCATGTACAACTCTGTAACTTAGTCATGTGCAAATCAAGCCGATTACATAACCATCTTGTGCTCTAAATCACTTATATTCACTTACAGTTCTTATTTTCTATAAAACTTTCATGTACTCAGATTTATCTATTTTCACTGTTCAAGTATATCTCTCTCTATGAAGTTTTATGTATTTCATGTTCTTCATGTACATCTCTTTATAGCATTTCATGTATTTTATGCTACTGTTCGTTCTATATTTTCTGTTATATTTTGGATATGTTTCAGAGATATGTGCTCGTTCCTGTCCTGACTGGACCTGTTGATAAATTTTTACAGATAACTCGGAGGATCCCAGCTAACCTAGAGGAGACACAAGTAGAGCTTGGATTAGCCTAGGCTTGTCTGGTTGTAGTTTCAGTTGTTTATGAGATGTATTTATTCCATACTCTGTGTGTTGTAGTATTGATAACACTTAGACTTATTTTATTTCTGGTCGTATCTCACTCTGTGATTTCATAATATCTTCATGCTGATTATCTACCTCTAGTTTGTGATTGAGTTGTATCCTTCTGAGATTGTCCTCCGTTTGGAGAGTATATTATATTGTGTTTAGTTGTGATTGTGACCTAGAATAGTGTTCTACCGTCGACACTGCAGCGTAGGCTGGACGTACCCACGTACTCGTGCCCTAAATCGGGTGCTGGTCGTGACATATTTTTAGTGGTGGTCAATGCAGGTCGAGATTCGCATTAGTACGATGTCGTGGTAGTACAACGACTTAGTTGTTCTACCACGAGCTTGCAATAGAATATAGGGAGTAAGGTATTAGAATGAGAGGATACTCAATCACAGTTAGAATTTCTTGAGAGATTCTTGGGATGACCCTTGATAATCTCATTTTGAACTTCAATTTAAAGTCCTTTCTCTTGTTCAGTTCATCCTTACTCCTTGTTGTTGAATTTGATTTTTGATGGATCGTTGTTGATTTTGATTTTCCTATCGAGATGAATTTTATGGCCTGAGTTACGGTATCTTCTGATAACATGTTTGCAAAAACAAAAGTATAAAACTTTATTGATACAAACTTTGTAAAGATTACAAGAATTTTGGGAAAGGTACAACTATAGGAATCCAATCTAGAAGACGATTGCTTTATCCCTTGGACGATGTAAACTTTGAAGACGGTAGCCTCGGAAGTTGAAGTTGAAGGCAAAAGCCTCGAAAGAATGCAGCAGCACTTAGGCAAGAACTCCTGAACTCGCTGATATTTCTGAACTTTAAAATGTCTGATCCCCATGAATGAAGACTTGAAACTCTATTTATAGAGTTCTAGAAATAACTAACTTTTAGTTATTCTGAACTGCGCATGCTGGATTACGCATGAATTGGATTACGCAACTGTGGACTGCACAGGCAGTTGTCTGATCGTGGGCCAACTGTCTTGGACACATGGCATCTTTTGATTAAAATACGCATGATCGTGCATAGACGGTTGCCATGTAATGAGCAATTGATGGCATGAATGCCACGTGTATTTTGTCAGTTGTATTGGTAGACTGCGCAACCTGAATTGCGCTGGCATCGGGTTGCGCTGGACTGGCTTGTGCAGGAATGGATTGTGCATCCGACAGGCTGGCCGACTGCGCTGTATGTACAGCTGTCAAGCCGTTTTCGAGCTCTGTACGGCACAATAAACGAACAGTCTCCTCATTCTTTGTGTTGTTAGCTGTCAGAAGATTTGATTGTGTCAGGTAATGATGACATTGCCACGTCAGCCTGCGCAGTTGAAAGTATGCGCAGTCTAGTGTGCGCAATCTGAAGGATACGCAATCTGATGTCTGTGCAGTTCATTTGAAAGTTATATTTCTTGATTTTCTGACTTTGTTGATAGGTGCAACTTGATTTTTTAGGACCTACAAGACCCCCTTCAAAGTTTTCGAAAGTTGAATTTATTTAAACTTTCGAAATACTTTGAATTTCAAATTTTAAAATCAAGTTGCGCATGTGTGAGCTGTCTGCGCAATCGGATGAATCAGCCCTACTTTTTTGACGTAATCTGAGGCAGCCGTTACTCTTTTGAAAAACTATAAATAGTTGCTCATTCTCTCACTGTCATTCTTTACTTGCCTTCAAATTTTCAAAAAAGAACTTCTTTGAGCTTCCCCGACTTCTTTAAGCCACTGAGCAGCACTGATGTGGTGAAGTTGATGGAGGAAAGTGGGAACTTGGATATCAAGATCAAGGATGATCATCAATATCCTCCTCTAAAGAAGGGAGACATTCTCGAGAGTTATGTGAGAGTGGGATATCGATTTATGTCAAAAGAAGCCCAACTGGCAGGATTTTTGACATACTGGCTCCGTCGATTCGTCGTCCCCGAAGCAAGTGTCGTAGACCGCTTCCATCGCGGTGTTCTTTTTGCTGCCGTTTGATTAGTCTTCGGCTACAAGATGGATCTCTTATCGGCGATGACTTGTAGAGTGAACGCCAGTCTCCGCCTGTACGTCGAATTGATGCTGAAAGCTAAGGGCAAAAAAGAGTTTCCTCGGCTAGAATTGTCGTATACTTATCTGTTCGGGTGGTTTCTTCTCCACCATCCTACTTTGATGGACCCCGACATGGGGCCAGTCAGTGGCAGCTTTTTGCGGAGATTCTCCCAAGGTAAGTGGAAATACACTTCCTTGAGAGATTGCAGATATGCTTTGAACCTTGGTAAAGGATGGAACTTCTATTGCACTCCTCCTCCTGCCGGATATGAACAGATGCTGACCAACATGATTGACTCAAATATGCAACCTTTGAGCCGTAAAGATTTTGATTGGTTGAAGACAATTCGTCCATCCCATTTGGTGTATCGGTTTGAAGAAGAATGCTACTTGGAGCCATATCTTTCCAGCCGGTTTGCTCGGCAGTTTGGATATGACCAATTCTATGTAGGTAATGCTATCTCAGGCCTACAAGGAAAAGGTTTCTTGATAGATGGAGCCCGAGCTTGGGCTTATTACAACGCTCGAGATACGAAAGCAACGTTCTCGATGCCGGTAAATAGTAATTATAGCCCTCGTATGCTGTTCACATATTCGATGTTTTATACATCATCGAACACTTTTGTCGAGAACTTCAATCTTACGGATAGCTTCGTGTCTGCAACGAGATTGAAGAAGGGAGGAGTTATCATGTCACTTCCAGGTAATGATGAGGTGCACGAGCCAGTGGATGCACCCTTAGAAGTTTCGAGGGACGTTATGTTCCCTGAAGAGATTAACGTGCCACTGCGTGTTTCTTTGAAGGTTGCTAAATCTCCGGCCAAGAAGAGAAGGAGAGAGGAGCCTTCCGTCCCAGCTGCATAGAACTCCCAGTCCAGAACAGAGAGAGGAGACCGAGCAGTTGGACCAGAGAAATAAGGCCGAAGAGCCCAGAGATAATATTGTAGAAGAAGAGCATGCCGCTGTACGATCTCCTTCACCTGCTGCGGAGACTACTCAACTTCCTCTTACACCGGGAGCAATCCGCGAGAAGGAGTATCGTGAAATGATCGATGTTTATATGACTGCGACTTCGGCTCACATGAGGATTATATTGATCAAACTGCTGCAACTGCCAGTGGAGATGTACCAGAGGAAAATACAATTGAGGAGAGCTCTTCATCTGAGGATATTGATGAAACACAAGACCCTGAAGGGGATGCTGAAGAGCACATGTCTCCTGTAGCTATTGACGACACCTTGAATCCTGAAGAGGATGTGGAGGTGCAAATACTCCCTGAAGTCGCCGATGACACCTTGAATCCTGAAGAGGATGTTAAGGTACACGTATCTCCAGAGAAGGCAGCAGATGAAGAAGCGGCCCCGGAGGAAACTCCCGCCGTTGATCCTCAAGGTATAGAATGAAATTAACAATCTTCTTTAAATAGATTGATAACTGACATCTTTATTTGTATTCCCTGCAGATCTCGAAACTTCTCCGGCACTTCCAATATGCACGGACATAGTGCTTGCGTCGACGATTGCTAGTGGCAGTCGTCATTTATCCTGTGGCTCTGAAGCAGGAAGTAGTCAGGCAGTAGCGTCTGAAGCTACTTCTGCTCAGCTAGAGTTTGTTCCTGCAGATGATAGGCTCATTGCTGGATCCAACCATGGTAAAACTATTTTCACTTTTGATTCTCTTTATCAATAGCCAATGACAGACGAAGTGAAAATATTTAATTTTTGCAGAGGAACAACCAGGAGGAGCAACCAGCTCCACTTTGGTTTCCTTATTCAAAGAGCCTGCTATTCAGATACGAGAAATTGAATATCCTACTGCCTCGTCATCAACAGGAGTAGCTGCGACTCCTGGTGCTCTGGCGATTAATCAGCTTGTCATCCTATCATTCACCAAATGCTTCTTCGAGTCCTTGGGGCCTCTGATCAATAGAATGATGGACAAAGAAGATGCTGATTTTTACATGGTTAGAGGTCCGACCTCTTTCTTGGTGAAGGCCATCCGGGAGCAAGGTTACGAGGCTCAGGCCACTTTCCTTGACCATATATTGAATGAGCTGGAAACTTCCATAAAGAACTATAAAGAGCTCAACAAGGCGGAAGTGGAACTTTTAGTGCAAGCAGTGTTTGAACAAATGGCTCAGGCAGCTACAATTGAAAGAGTGAATCTCCAGAACCTCTTGGATGCCTACTCTACGAAATCTCCTGAATATAAATCCAAGTTGGAATCAGTGACCTCGACTGCTGAGAGAAAAGAGAAAAGAATTGCTGTGCTGAGAGCAGAGATTGCTAGTCTCCAAGAGGAGCTAGAAAATGAGGTTACTGAGCATCAGATTGCAATCCAACAATTCAGTGCTCTAACTCAGGAAAGGAACGAGTATGTAGCAGCTCATGATGCTGAAATCACCCGCCGAATGGTAACCATGCCCACTTTTAATGAAGAATCTGGGATGGAAGAAGCCAGGAGGAGAGTGATGGCTTCTCGCGAAGAACGGCTGCAAGTTCTGAAGCAACAAATTGCTAATCTGATAATGCCTCCATCTCAGTAGAAAGAACATTCTGTATCTTTTTATCTTTCTTTATGCTATTATATAACGTCTTAAATTTTGATCAATAAAAGATATTTTGTTGTGGCTCTATTATTTCTTGCATATCTTATTCAGATATAAATAATAGCGATAGAAAATATATTCAGAGGTGCAGGACATGATATATTTCTTGATGATTTTGTAGAAAATAATTATATTCATTATATCTGCTCAGAGGTAATATGGACGTGGTAGAATATAATTTGTCGAATATTATTATTTCAATTGACAACTTAATCAAAAACGACAAGTTGCTGATGTGAATGAACGAAAATGAATCGTCAAAAAGGTGTGAACGAAATGAATCGTCAAATGATGAATGGATGAACGGCTAAACCGTCGGATGGTGATGAACAGATGAACCGTCAAATGATGATGAACGGATGAATCGTCAAATGATGATGAACAGATGAACCGTCAAATGATGATGAATGAATGAACCGTCAAATGATGATGAATGAACGGGCGAACCATCGAATGAATGTGAATGGATAAACCATCGGATGAATGTGATGAACGGATGAACCGTCAGATGAATGTGATGAACGGACGAACCGTCGGATGATGATAATGAACGGGTGAACCGTCGGATGAATTGAATGAACGGGTAAACCGTCGAATGGTAATGAACGGGTGAACCATCAGATGGTAATGAACGAGTGAACCGTCAGATGGTAATGATTGGGTAAACCGTCAAATGTTGGTAATGAACGGACGAACCGTCGGATGGTAATGAACGGGTGAACCGTCAAATGTTGGTAATGAACGGACGAACCGTCGGATGATGTGTCGCTTCGTTGTTTGGAGAATCTCTGCCTATAAATAGAATAGAAATCTGACAGGAATGAGCACTTCAAATTTTCAACATAAAAATATCGTCTGGAGATGCATCCAAGAAGGCTGAACTCGCCCCAAAGGTTGAAACGGGCGTTGAAGAACGTCCGGCCGAACTGGTCCAGCCAAAGCAGGCAGAGGCAGGCGAAGGTTCGTCTGCATCCAAACCACCGCGAGATATCCTGGACTTCCTGCTTGAACCAGGAAAGACTAAAGAGGAAGAGGCCATGAGGATGGCTGCTTACAAGTTCCTCGTGGGTTCCAGCAATGATGTTCTCAGCTCTTTTGCTGATTATGTCTTTGATAAGGACAGCAGTGGTTCCCGTCCCAATGTCGAGAAGGATGACAGTGACCTTCCTTAATATTATGTAACATCGTTTATGATGAAATAAAATTGAATTTTATTCATGAACTCGAACTTGTCTGATGATTTACAAGCATTTACATTTATACATAATATTTCTTAAGGAATTTGCCATTGATAGGCATCATAGCAACTCGACCATCCAGCTCTGAGAGTTGATAGGCTCCATTTGAGAAAACTTTGCTTACAACATAGGGACCTTCCCACTTTGCGTCGAATTTGCCTTTGCTCATAGTCATAGGACGTCTGACCGTTAGAACAAGTTCTCCTTGTTGAAAGGCTCTGACCTTAACTTTGCGGTTGAAAGTCTTTGAGATGCGGTCTTGGTATAACTCAATATGCTGTTGAGCCATTAACCGCTTCTCGTCAAGTGCCTCCAATTCTTGAAGTCGAAGAAGGTCGTTGTTTTCTGAAGTGAGCTCGTTAGCAATGGCGATCCTTAAGGACGGGATTTGAAGTTCTAAAGGAAGAACAGCTTCACACCCGTATACCAGAGAGAAAGGTGTACAGCTTGTAGGGTTGCGGACCGTGGTACGATAGGCCCATAGACATTTACCAAGCTTTTCACTCCAGTTTCGTTTGTTAGTAGATACAAACTTTTTGAGGAGCTTGATGATAGTTTTGTTAAAAGCTTCAGCTAAGCCATTTGCAGCAGGATTGTAGGCTGTAGAAGCAACATTGTCAATCCGATGATCATCACAAAATCTTGTGAATTTCTGGCTGATGAATTGTGGTCCATTGTCATGGATGATCCTTCGAGGTACACCAAATCTATAGATGACATGGTGTTTGACGAAGTTGATGACGCTGCTGGTTTTGACTTCAGCCAGGGGTATAGCTTCAGCCCATTTGGAGAAATAATCGGTTATTGCTAATATGAACCGATGTCCTCTAGAAGAAGGAGGATTAATAGGTCCTATAATATCCATGCCCCAAGCTTCAAAAGGCCAGGAAGCAGTAGTCGGATGCAAGAATTTCGACGGTTGACGAATAAAATCTGCATGGATTTGACAAGCGTGACATTTTCTTGCATATTCAATGGCATCTGATACCATAGAGGGCCAGTAATAACCCATTCGCCGAATGCGATCCTGTAGCTTAGGATCGGATTGATGTGCTCCACAAACACCGTCGTGAGCTTCACGCAACACTTGCTTTGCTTCATCACCAGCAAGACAGCGCAGGAGAAGACCGTCATAAGTCCGCCGATAGAGAGTTTTGGTAGTCTGATTATAGTAAAATCGGAGAGATCGTCGTCGAATACTAGTAGCCTCCTTAGGATCTTCAGGGAGTATGTCGTGAACTACAAAGTCGATGAAAGGAGTTCTCCAGTCTTCATTGATAACATTGACTTCAACAAGATTGTTAAACTCAATATTACGATTGTTTTCAATGCAAAATAACTCTCGATTAGAGATAACCACCACCTGTTGTCTTTTAACAAGGATGGCTAAGACATCTGCAAGATTGGCCAAGGCATCTACTTCGGTATTACAAGCTCGGCGAACATAGTCAATGAAGAATACTTTGAATGATGTAGCCATGTTGATTGCTGCTTCATGATAAAGTACCAGATCTTGATGTCGAACTTCATAAGTTCCTCTAACCTGGTTGACAACCAGCTTAGAGTCGTCGTAGACTTCGAGATATTTGACGTCCAGTTGCTTGGCTAACTGAAGGCCGATGAGTAGAGCATTGTATTCCGCTACGTTGTTGGAGCAGGGTTCATCTAGAGAGTAAGCTCTTTGGATGGTTGATCCATCTGGAGAAACGAGAATAACTCCGACTCCTGCTACAATGGCACCATTTGGTCCGATTCTGGATGCACCATCGAAGAATAGACGCCAGGTTGGAAATTCTTCAGAGATCATGTTGACTTCCAATGTCTCGTCTGGAATTTCATCATAAAGCTTGGATGTTTCTAGCACGGGATGAGCTTCCAAGAAATCTGCCAGTGCTTGACCTTTGACAGACTTTTGTGGAACATATACCATGTCATATTGAGCTAGCAGGATGGCCCATGTTGCCAGCCGAGAATTGAGTGTACTAGGCTTCTTCATGAGCACCCGAAGAGGATTAACTCGAGATATGACATGAATAGTTTGGCCAATAATGTAATGCCAAGTCTTTTGAACAGCAAACATAAGAGCTAGACATTCTTTTTCAACCGGACTATAACGGTGTTCAGCACCAATCATAGTACAACTAAGATAATAGATGGCCTGTTCATAGCCTTCTTTGTTCTTTTGGGCAAGTAAAGCACCCAATGAATGATCCATAGCACGGACATACATTAAGAATGGTATGCCTGAGATTGGTGGCACCAAGACTGGTGGGTTCATGAGGTACCGTTTGATGTCGTCGAATGCTCGTTGACATTCTTCAGTCCAAATGAAAGAGACACCTTTCTTCATTAGTTGAGTGAATGGTCTGCAGCATCCAGATAAGTTCGAAATGAATCTCCTGATGTACGCAAGACGACTTTGGAATCCTCGTAGCTCTTTTAGGTTGCGTGGAGGACGCATCTCTTGAATGGCTTTGATCTTCTCGGGATCCACGTGTATACCCTTAGAGGTAATGACGAAACCGAAAAACTTGCCACTAGAGACACCCAAGAATGACTTGGTAGGATTCATTTTGAGTTGATGTTGGCGCATCAGATTGAAGATAGTTCTTAAGTCATGAATATGATCTTCCTTTAGACGACTTTTGACGGTGATATCATCAACGTAGCATTCGACTATCTTGCGAAGATGATCTCTAAAGATGGTACTCATGGCTCGTTGGTAGGTTGCACCAGCGTTCTTGAGACCAAATAGCATCACAGTATGGCAGTAAACTCCGCGAGGAGTGCGGAAAGAAGTGTGTTTTTCATCTTCAGGATTCATCCGAATCTGATTATATTCGGAGAATCCATCCATAAAGGATATTCGCTCGAACCCACAGGTATTGTCGATCATGACGTCCGTGATAGGGAGAGGAAATTCATCTTTTGGACAGGCTTCGTTGAGATCCCGAAAGTCGATACAGACTCGAACTTTATCGGTTTTCTTCAGAACTGGGACAATATTGGCAACCCAATCAGGATGTTGTTCTTCTCGGATAAAGTCACAAGCGATGAGCTTTTGACTTCATCATCAATTGCATCCATCATTTCTGGTTTGAAGCATCGCTGTTGCTGCTTGACTGGTTTTGCATTGGGTAAAATGTTCAGTTTGTGAGTAGCAACTTTGGGGTCTAGACCGGGCATGTCTTCATAGCTCCAGGCAAAGACATCAATATATTCTTTGATAAGAAGAATCAACTCTTGTTTATCTGCTTCTGAAAGATTCTTGCTGATGAATATTGGACGAGGTAACCCGTTCTCTCCTACATCAATTTGAACCAATTGATCTTCAGTAGGAGGTTCTCGCTGTTCGAATCGGAGTTCCAATTAATTATCCATTCGTTGAGCCCAAGGATCTGTTTCGGGACTTTCTTCAATGTCCTCGTCATAGCCTTCTGAAAGTTCAGCAGAGACCATGTTGGAAGATACGACCAGCCGATGAACATCACCCATGCTGGTGTCAGAATCCTATGATCTGGAATCAAAAGAGTTAGAGCGCTCTTCACTATCAGAGTCAGAGACTGCTGGAGATAACATCGGAGGAGAAGCATATCCGAGACCTTTTTTGGTCCTGCTGTAGTACATCTCTGACTTTCCTTTCGAAACAGTTGTACGGACTGGATTTCATCTGCATTTGCCGTAATTGAGGCCACTCTTGAAGTCATAACCCATCTTTCGGATGATGTCTTTTGATTGTTGACTGTAACGACGGAGTTGGAGATGTCCTGTATCGTTACTTTTGCTATCATCCGTATAACTGAATTTTTGTTCCGGTCCTTTACTAAAAAGTATTGGACTCTCGCCTTTCTTTCGAGAAGAAACAATACGATAAGAATCATCTGGATCTTCAAATGAGACTTCTGTTTGAAGAGATTGTACAACTCCCATTGTAAATGATCGAAAGCTATCTAACATATCCAAATAGCATTTAGTATGATAAATGACATCAATATACTAGAAAGTAGATGCTTTTTCATTGATCTGTACATTCATATTTACAGCAGGACCTTTAGCCTTAGCAGGCTTGGTCAGATTAATTACAAGAGGGGGAGAAGAAGAACATGGAGGAGGATTGGCTTTGTTACGACGGAGGTCGATAACAAGTGGCTCAGAGGAGGTGATCTCCCTTTTGTCCTTATTATGAGTTAGATCGATAACAAGTGGCTCAGAAGAGGTGAGCTCCCTTTTATCATCATCCATCGGTTGTTTCTGGGCTGGCAAGTGAATTGCCAGTGGCTTAGAAGACTGAGGATAAGAAACGCGCCCTTTGACAGGTATGATGAGGGTGTCATTGGGTACTACTTCTTGGTCTTCTTCAGTATCCATGGCCAATACCACTTTCATAAATTCTTCCTTGTACATACGAGCATCGTTGCAGTATGCTTCGACACCCTTGAAAGGATAAAGGTCTGCAACTTCTTTGTGAACTTCTCCTTTGTCATCGACATATTTGAAGCATTGATGAAGAGTTGACGGAACAACATTGTGTTCATGGAGGAAGGGTCTTCCCAGAAGAGCATTGTAAGAACAACCATGATTGTCTATGATGTAGAAGGTCACCTTTGTGCGAAGATTGCCTATTTGGAGTTTTAGACGAATCTTACCCAAAGGTTCACTCCTTTCTTGGTTGAATCCCAAGATAGTGGTGATTGTGCTTGAAAGACTATGCACTGGTATCTTCAATGCGTCCAGCATTGTCTTTGGCATGATGCTGAGAGCTGACCCTGGATCTATCAGAATACGATCGACTTTTATCGAGTCGACATATCCTGTATAGTATAGAGGACGATCATGTCTATTATCCTCCAGTAGCATATCATCCTGAATGAAAGTGATGTTTAGAATCAACTCTAAAATGCTGTGACAATGACGGCAAGAGACCGGTTCTGCTTCTGGCTTTTTGAGAAGAGTTAGGCAAGTTTCAGCCTGCATCATGGCTTCACTTAGAGTTTCTCGAGTCTCTTTGGAAAGGCGCAAGAGCTCGAAGATTGACAGCCTAGCCGGTGTATTGGCTACTTGAGCCAATATATCGAAGTTGTACGACTTTTCAAGTCATGTGGGGGATGATTTCTTCAAGGGCTTATCGAAGTGGACTTGTTGCTTGCCTTTGTCAGCAACCACCGGCTTGGGAGGAACGGATACTACAACTGGTAAGGATGTAGAAGGAATCTCTTCAGAAGAAGTAGATTGTACTGGAGCAGGTTCAGAAGAAAAGGCAGGATTCTCTTGAGTTTCAGGGTAATCCTTCAGATAGGCTTTTCCTGATCTGGTGCCTAACAGAATTTCCTCATCAACTATGGGCTCAAAAGACACCATATTGCAAGTCTTCGTCTTGCCCTTGGAGCGGTCTTTCTTCTTGGATGAAGAGGGCACTTCGAACTCCGAAGTAAGATCTGGATGAATCCACATAACCTCGCCATTATCGAGAGATAAGGGGATAAGACCTTCACTTGGTGGAGACGGGAGATTCTCGATCTCAAGAATAGCTTTGGGAATAGGAATGACGCCATGCTGTACCATCTGCGGAGGGAAGTCATCGAACTGGACAGAAACCATGTTTGCGGTAACAGTCTTCTCGTCTTGTTGCAGAGTAACAACACCAGCATTGATAAGCTCTTGAATTTTGCCCTTGAGCACGTAGCATGCTCGAGTAGGATGCCCAATGAATCTGTGGTAGACACAATACTTAGGATGATCTGTCTTACCGACTTCATCAGGTTTCTTTGGGTCTGGCAGCTGGATCTTGTTGCTTTTGATCAAGCAATCAAAGATACTTACAGTGTCATTCTCGTCGAAGGAATACTCTACTTTAGGACGAGGTTCCCTCGGTTGAGGTGCAGAAGGAGTAGAAGTGGACGTAGGCGGAGCTACGTTGACAGCCAAGGATTCTTTGTTCTTCAAGTTGATGTTCAAAGTCTCCTTGTTCTTGCGGTTGTTCTGACGATTACCGCCACTTGATGTTTGATGTTCATCCCGGTCGGGGTTAGACATTTGTACCCCCAACTGCTTGAACTTCTCGGCACTCACTTCAGCTGCTTTGGCGTTGACGATAAATGATGGCCAGTCCTGGAATTGAGTAGATCCTGTCCACATACTGATGATAGGCAAAACATTTGCCTTACAAGTATCAATAGTGACAGTAGCTGGAGTTCCGGGAGGCATCTTTAAGGCTTCTCGGCGGAACCGTTCGATAAAACTCTCAGCGGTTTCATTGTATTTCTGTTTGATTTTGTTGAGAGACGACATAGTCATGTCATTGATCCCCTCATAAAACCGTTCCAAGAAGATTTGCTTGAGCCCTGAGAAGGAGGTGATACAACCATCGGGCAAACTTCTGTACCAGTCGTATGCTACGCCGACTAAACAACCGACGAACACTCTGGTAAGAAGAGCGTCATTTGGTTATAGTTGGACAGTCATTACCTCAAAGTGATTGATGAACTGGCTTGGAGAGGTACTGCCATCAAACAGAGAGATTATTGGGATCTTATACTTAGGAGGAAATGGGACTTCCTTCCATTCAACTGGGTATGGTTGTTTGATCACCAACCTTTGCAAGTTGTCTTTCTCCTTGAAAGCCTCGAACTGAGTGCACAAGAGCTTGACAGCTTCAGTAGCATCTTCCACTGATGTAGAAGGAGCAGGCGGAGTCATAGTGGTAGGAGGAGGCACAGCATTGTAAGCACTACCCCCAGCACCTGACTGACTGGGTGTAGTTTGAACTGGTACAAGGGGTACTTGAGGAGATACTACCCCCAGTCCTGTGTTGACAGGTACTGATGATGTTATGATCTTCGGACTTGCAGCAGGTATAACCGGTGGTGTGGCATGTTGGGCCACAATAATAGAGTGCATACAGGCGACCATTTTAGCCATGGTCTTCAGCTTATCTTCTAGTGCAGCGATTCGCTGTTCCTGATTTGTAGAAGTTGAAGCATCTGGATCTTCATTGACAACATAAGCTGTCACTTCTCTTGGTACAGTGGAAGACACTGTCTGTTCAAAGCTTTCACTATATGCATCATAGTCGAAGAAAGAGTCGTCTTCTGACTGAAAAGGAAGAAAATGACCCGAAGGATCTTGATGATTCCTTTGACCGATTGTATCTCGGCTTCGGGAACGAGTATGTCGAAATACTCCTTCAGAAGATTCCTGGAGTAAATCTAAATACCGTTGACTAGGTCGACGAGGCTTGCCGTGCTTAGAGCATTTTCTACCCCCAGTGTCTCGAGAAGTCATGTTAACAGAAGCGTACAACACTTCATCTTCATCCTCTGACGTAGGTCCAGAGTTTGCAAAGTTCAGACGATCAAATACAGATCGTTTTGTCATTTGACAACAATACTGGATTATGACTTTATGATTGCAATGATGATCAGATGATTTAACTGGAGGTGTCGAAATGTTATCCCGCTTTTGCCTGAGATGATCCCGGAGATCAAAAGATTGAGGGATCTGTTCTTTGACAATATTCGGAATATGGTTTCGGTTCTTCAAATGTTTTGTCCCTTGAGTATACAGGGAAGTTCTCATTTCATTGGCATAGGTGTTGGGGTTCTTGACCCTGGAAACTTGCTTCTGATGATGTTTGGGCTTCAGCATTGGTTGTTTGCGTTTCGCCGAAGTTGGTCTGTTGAGATAAGTTCTTAGATCAGCAAATTCACCCCCAGGGGTTTCTGTTTGAGACACCAACAATTTTCCCTATTTCGACCGGGATATCTTGAGAGTCGGGAGATCTTGAAATTCTGCTACCGGGGTAGGCAGAATACCTCTTTGATCAGTACAAGTTCTCTTGATATGAAGAGAAGAAGAACCCTTGTTTGAAGGAGTTCTTGTACTGACTGGTGCCGAGGCACGTTCAGGTTGATCTTCTACGGTAACGACCGAAGAAGACTGAGAAAAGACCAAAGGACCTTTTCCTTTGTTTTGTGAAGATGGGTTAGCTAAAGAGCGTTTCCCTCTGTTGTCTTCCAAGTCATGGGACAAGGAAGTCTGAGAAAAGACCAACGGGCCTTTTCCTTTGTTTTGAGGTGGAAGAGGAATAGCCAAAGGACTACCCCCAGTGGATTGTGCAGGAGTAACAGGATGTTTGAGGGGAGGAATTGAGCCTTTGCCTTTGTTGTGAGAAGAAGAGAGATTAGACAAAGGGCTGTCTCTTTTGGATTGCGCAGGCACCGTTTGCGCATGGGTTGATGGCGCACTGGCCACTTATGTATGAGTAACTCTGGCAGAGGGTGTACTAGTTCTGGCCACAGAGATTGTGGTTTGTGCATCAGGAGTTCTTGCCACAGAGTGTTTAGGATGTACTCTAGTTGCTGGAATGTTGGTTTGCGCAGGAAGAATTGCTGCTAACTGCGCCAAGGACATAGGAGTCTTATACTTTGATAAGGCAGCATAAGAAGTAGCTTGTGTACTGACCACAGCAGACTGTGTATGAGTAGTTGAGACAGACTGTGCAACAGTTGAAACAACAGACTGCGCACCAGGCTTGGTGGCAGAATGAATAGACTGCACAATAGTTTGTGAAGCAGACTGGGCCACAGATTGCGCAGCAGCCTTGGTGGCAGAACTGCCAGATTGTACAGCAGTCTTAGGGACCCACACTGGGCGTACTTTGCTCGTGGCAGAAGTTGTTACAGTACGGGGGGTGGTCTTGGAGTTGATCATGGCTTCGTAGGCCGTCTGGTTGACCTTCACAACCAGAGTCTTCTGCGTCTTCCCGATAGACGCTATGTCACATTGAGTTGTCACTTCCTCGTCGGAGGAGAAAGTCGTCCCCAGCAGAGTCGCCATTTTGTTTGTAAAAACAAAAGTGTAGAACTTTATTGATACAAACTTTGTAAAGATTACAAGAATTCTGGGAAAGATACAATTTTAGGAATCCAATCTAGAAGGCGATTGCTTTATCCATTGGACGATGTGAACTTTGAAGACGATAGCCTTGGAAGTTGAAGTTGAAGGCAAAAGCCTCGGAAGAATGCAGCAGCACTTAGGCAAGAACTCCTGAACTCTCTGATATTTCTGAACTTTAAAATGTCTGATCCCCATGAATGAAGACTTGAAACTCTATTTATAGAGTTCTAGAAATAACTAACTTTTAGTTATTCTGAACTGCGCATGCTGGATTGCGCATGAATTGGATTGCGCAACTGTGGACTGCGCAGGCAGTTGTCTGATCGTGGGCCAACTGTCTTGGACACATGGCATCTTTTGATTGAAATGTACATGATCGTGCATAGACGGTTGCCACGTAATGAGCAATTGATGGCATGAATACCATGTGTATTTTATCAGTTGTATTGATAGACTGCGCAACCTGAATTACGCTGGCATCGGATTGCGCTGGACTGGCTTGCACAGGAATGGATTGTGCATCCGACAGGCTGGCCGACTGCGCTGCATGTACAGCTGTCCAGCCGTTCTCGAGCACTGTGCGACGCAATAAACGAACAGTCTCCTCGTTTTTCGTACTGTCAGCTGTCAGAAGATTTGATTGTGTCAGGTAATGATGACATTGCCACGTCAGCCTGCGCAGTTGAAAATGTGCGCAGTCTAGTGTGCGCAATCTGAAGGATGCGCAATCTGATGTCTGCACAGTTCATTTGAAAGTTGTATTTCTTGATTTTCTGACTTTGTTGATAGGTGCAACTTGATTTTTTAGGAACTACATAACATATGTTAACGGGAATAGTAGGGATGGTAAAACGTCTACTTGATTATGGAACCTGGAGTTTATCGCAACCATATTGGCCGGCATGGCAGAAACGTAGAGATCTGACTTCGGATGTACATATCTTGGTTATGAGATTTGGAATTTTTTGCAGCTATACTAGTCGACATAGCGGGAATTCTAGACGATATGATTATAAAGGTACATATCCCAGTTATGGAATCTACCGTTTATCGCAGCCTTGCTTACTGGCATGTCGAGGATCCTGAGTAACATGATTTTGGACAGACGCATATGATTATCAGATCGTATCTTGAGAATGTTCTTAAACACATCATCTCTATCGTACCCTTCTGTTGTTATAAAATTGTATTCTATCATCAAATAACTTAGTAGTAGGGATATTCTAGTTCTTGTAAAGCTTATTTATATGTAGTTCTTTGATAGTGTAATGATTTGATGACTTGTAGAGTGTCTGTATCCTAGAGATGATAGTTAGCATTGGTATTAGAATAGTAACCCATTATAGATGATTCCTCTGGTATTTATAATACCTACCAGTTTTCATATAGGATGTTAGTATGCCTTACAGCCTTTTGATGATTTTATATTTTCCATCTATTTCCAGTATGGCACCCATGACCCGAGCCTGTCCCCTGAGCGTACCTGCAGTTTTGGATACGACTGAGAGCGTGCTTCCACCTCTTATTGCTCAGGAGGTAGTAAGCCCTTCGGCTGACCAGAGGGTAGTGCCACCTCCCGCCATCGATGAGGTGTTAGAAGCCTCACCGGGTTTTCCTCCATCTTCTGTCATTCAGGAGAGAGTTGCAGTTCAGCCTCAGACCGAGAGCCTTCCTCTGCCTCCTGGAGTGGCACCCCATACCATTCCTGATGGAGCCCATATACTTGGACTTCTTCGGGATGTGTTAGAGACATAGAGAGTTCAGGCCGAGACTCTGAGGGAGCAGAGCCAGAGGATTCAATATCTGTAGGACTTAGTGCATTCAGGAGGAGAGCCTAGTTCCAAGAGAGTGAGGAGCAGTACACAGTTCCACCCAGAGCCTCAAGAGTACCCAGACTTTCAGCCTAGACCATCCTACCCAGTCCAGATTCCTGTCCAGCAGAGGCCAGTTGAGCGAGTGCCTACCTGTGCTTACTACAGGAAGCCTGGACACATATGGGACTACTGTAGGAGTGTCACTCCCGTTTCCCGTTATACGTATTTTTTAGGATACATATACAAATTTCTGACAATTGTCAGGTGGCCCGTGTTTTGACTTATCTTGCGTAGCTTAGCCTTGGTTTAATCTTAACTTGATTTGGTTCAACTTGGTTCAACATGACTTGGCTTGGTCTTGGCATTCTTGACTGGTCTTGGTTTATCTTGGATTATCTTGGTTTATTTTGGTTCATCTTGGCTTACTTGGTTTATTCTTGGCTTGGCTTGGTTTGTTTTGGTTTGAGATGAGAAGGGTTTGTATAAAAACCAAATCCTCTCTCTCTCTCCTCCACAACTATTTCATTTACTCCTTCTCCTTCTCCATTACTTCTCCCACCTACCAAAGAAACCCTAGGCAAGTGCAATCTTGCTTCATGATGGATCTTCCATTTTATTTTTCTATTATCTTCTTCACTTGATTCTAAGCCCCTTTAGAACTTAGCATTTTCGGTTTTGATGGATGAATTTTTGTAGATCTAAGTTTTGATCTTTTCTTATTTTTTTTGGTTTTGATCTATTAAAGCTTGGTATTTCCTAAAACCAGTTGTCCCAGGCTGTAGGAAATCTCGTTCTATCAGTTTAGACCCTTGGAAGTCCCAATTCGGACTTATTTTGAGCAAGTTATGGCATTTTAAAGTTTTCGGGTTCCATGGGTTCTTCTTTACTGTTGGGAGAAGAAGAACAGTGTCGGGCGCAACCTAGCCCAGCGCCCTTTGGCCCTGGCGCAACCTAGCCCAGCGCCCTTTGGCCGTGGCGCAACATAGCCCAGCTCCCTTTGGCCCTGGCGCAACCAACCCCAGCGCCCTTTTGGCCCTGGCGCAACCTGACCTGGCGTACCCCGGTCAGGCGCAACCTAACCTGGCGCACCCCAGTCAGGTGCAACCTGACTTGGCGCATCCCAGCCTGGTACAACCCAACTTAGGCGCCACATGTCCCCCTTGGCGCCACTTGTCATTTTCCTGGTGCCACTTGACCAGCGCCACTTGTTGCCATGATACCCCTTGCCCCTTGCCCCCATATATGTTCTCCTAGTTCTAGTTGTATATGCATGTGATCTTGCATGTAACTTGTATTTGACCTATCTTGTGATGACCCGACTGGATAACTTGTTGAGCATAACATGACCTGCCATTATTGATCATGACATGAGCACGACTTGACATAAACACGGCATGATAATCTTGATAGTGGCCCATCGAGGCACACTTTTGACAAGAACTCTTGACATGATAAGTAACTTGACATGAACACGGCATGATAATCTTGATAGTGGCCTGTCGAGGCGCACTCCTGACAAGTAATCTTGACAAGTAACAAGTAACCCGACATGACATGATAATCTTGAAAGGCTGTTGCGATAGCTACCCTGACTTGTTAAGTAACACTTTTCTTGACACCGTGGTTGATTTTCCTAATTGTGATTGTACAAGCTGTCACGACCCGTTACCCAAATTGTTGGGCTGGGCCGAGTCATGTCCAGCCTACGTTTGAGATAAAACGTAGTAAGCCGTTCTAAAGACAACAGGATAAGACTAAATGTGCTAACAGTTCTATAAGTGAATAAAAGTCATAAATGCTCCAAACACAAAAGTCGTCTCATATAGAAATAAGTCCAAAATACAAGTCTGAAATGTAAAACTGGATACATGTCCAGTTACAAAATACGTAGTCTAATACATGACTACACTAAATATCCCAAGCACTACGCAAACTAGACGAGTTTCCCCGCAGGAACATCCTCGTAAAGTAAAGCCGGGTCCTCGACAGTATCTCCATAATATGAGTCGCAGAGTAACTCCTCCTCAGTAAGGATACCTACAACGTTATCCTGTCAGGACGGGAGCAAGTACTGATTCTAACAAACTAGCATATGAAACATGAAAATGAACATAAAAGGAATAACTGGAAACATGGCATCACACAATCTATCATGGCAAGGACACATATATCATAGAGACAGATGTATATGTAATGTTTAAAACTGTAGCAGGTACGTGATCGTCAATAGGTGTACAATGTACTGTGGTACATGTAAATAAAATGTACATACGTACAAGTCTACAAGCATAGGTGTACATCCGTACAAAAAATGGTGGATAATGGCCTGCGGCAAGGTATGCATATAAAATGCGACCTCGCTCGCTACTATAGGGGGGCATGATCACATACTCAACTGTCAGTTTTCCCATAACCCATATTCTAATCATGTGAGAGATACATAAAGATTGGTTTAAGCATGGTAGTGACTGAAAGTACAACATGTAAAGATTTAACTTGCTACCCCAAGGATCAGCATTTAATATGGTTGAATTTGCAGTTCATTTATGTAACAGTATGTAAATTTTGTAGAAAGTACTTGCCTCTAGCAAAGCAAGCTGCGATAAAAATGCTATAGATGCCTGGTAACTCGTCACTGTAGAAATAAATACATAAACTTAGTTTTTATACTAAGCTAAAACACTAGGACACTAATTGGTGCAACACAACTTGTGACTGGGCACCTAGCCAAAATGATGACTTTAGCATAGGAGACCAATGTGGGGTGACACACTACTATAACTAACTTTCTAGGATCTTTACACTAGTGAGGGGTGAGGTTCAATACGGCTATAACTCAAAATAACACAAAAAGTTGCAAGTCGTAATTATTTAATAATTAAATCAAATAAACATTGTGTTCCAACAATTTTTGAGATAGACAAAAAGCTTAATTTTATATAAAATAAAGTACCAAAATAATCCTTATTAATTATAGAAATTTATTATAATTTTTTTGGAATTTATTAACCAGTACAAGTATTTTATAAAAATCAGTTTTCCTAAGTACACAGAAAATGAGTTCTGGTTTCATATGCCAAAACAGTGGCAAAACTGTAAATTAAATATTATAAAAATTATACTAAATTAGCTAAATTAACATAGTATCTAAATACTATTTTTCCAAAATTTTAACAGTAATTAAAGTATTTTTAGGAATTCAAAAACAGCATTATACACAATTGAAATTAAATAATTAATTATCTGCATATTTTGTCCATGTACATAATTTGAACCAAAGTTCAAATACAGGACCCAAGGCCATGAATCAAGTCCAATATGACTTGTACAGGTCTTGAATGTGGGAAAACACATTTGAGCCCAAAAACCCATGCTAGGCTTGGACACCAAATGGTTGCAGTAATTAAAATACACAAAAATACAAAGGGGTAAAAATATATAATAAATATTAATATTTTAATAGGGTAAAATTTTACATAGTAGCCATAAAAATATGACAAGCAATATTTTCATAATAATAATTTACATAGGTATAGTGAAATACATATATAAAATAGTATATATATAATAATATATATACACATGAACATATATATATATATACACATATATATACATAATAAAGTACTAAATATAAAAAAATATATATATATAAAAATACAGCATATATATATATAATACAATATATATACTAATACATGTATATATACAAATACATGTATATATATATATATATATATATATATATATATATATATATATATATATATATATATAAATATATATATATATATATATATATATAATAAAAAAATATATATATATATAATAAAACAAAAGAAAAACAAAAGAAAAAGAAAAAGAAACCAAAGAACAGCGTAGGGGGGGATCGAACTCGGCCCTTTGGGTCGGGTTCTTAGACTAGGTTGGGCTGGCCAGGGGGTCAGCCTGCGGCTTGTGTTAGGGTTAGGTTTTAGGTTTATTTTATTTAGGTTTTTAGTTTATAACAGTACACCCGAAAAATCAACTCTGTGTCCTGACAGTTTGGGACACAGAGTCTACGTGTCCGTGCTATGCACGACACGTACGAGTCATGAAACGCGTGTCCGAGCACAGCGTTGGGTTCGTCGTGTCCTGGCGAACGACATATGTCGATTCGAGACACGCACGACACAATTCAATACTTCCACTTACGTGTCTGGCGGTCGGTGAGGGTTTAGGATGTGCTGGACGTCGGAGGAGGCGATGGGGCGGTGGCGCTCGGGTGGCGATCGACTCGCCTCGTCACTGCACGTCGGTTGATGGTGGTGGATGGGGGTGGCGATCGTCGGGGAAGCGGCACTGGGTAGATGGCCGGAGTTAGGGTTCCGGTTGGGGGTTTTGGGGAAGAACGGGGCGGTTGTGGGTGGCTGGGGGGTTGTCGTGGTGGTGGTCGTGTTGAGTAGAGTGAGGGGGTTTTTATAGGGGGTCGAGTCGGTCCTAGGTCGGTTGGGCGGCCGAAAATGGCGGGGTCAGCGAGTCGGCGGTCGTCGGGCAGTCGGGGGGGGGGGCAGCCTGGTCGTCGGGGGTGGGTAGATTTAGGATTTACAATTAGGCCCTCGTAGTTTAGGAAATTACAATTTGGTCCTAACAGTAGGTGGATGCAAATAGAAATTTGCATTCCGTAATTTAAAACAAATGATTATTTACAAACTGCTATCGTAACAATTTAATAAATTACATAACTATATAAAAATAATTCTAAATATTACAAAATGATATTAAAACATTTAAATTAATTGCAAAATGATATTTTAGCTATTAAAACTCGTTTAAAAAATCATTTAAAAATTCTAGAAAAATTCCTAAAAATTATAATAAATATTTTAAGGCTAAATATGACATTAATAATTAATTAACACTAATTAAATAAAATTTTGAAAAACAGGGGCTCACACAAGCTACCTGTCTCGCCCTGCATCATGTCTAGGACATGGATTCCTGGTTACCACAGTCAGGGATTCATAATGAATCTGACTAGGTTAATGACTAGATTGATCAAGTAGTTCATATAGAGAGGTTTTCCCAGTTATAGGCGATCCTGTTATCCCGGCCACACCTGAGTGGACTTGTAGCCTGCCGACGAGTAGGGCACATTTCCAGTCCACTGTTATGTGGGGCACTTCTTGAAATCATAAGTACTAAAGCACACTGCCATGTGTTGCACTCCAAGTCACCTAATGATTCTCTAAACTCTTGATCACTCTAAGCAACCTTGCCTGGATAACCTGGATAGCTGCAGGGCTTGTGACTCGGAAATATCTCAAATGCATCTCATTAGTAACTAGGCCTGTGATAACCCTAGTTTAGCTAACGATAGCAAGCCGTAAGACTTGATTGGCCGTACCTGAATGCTTGTCTTATGGTTAACATTGGAATTATATTCCGCCTCTTGTTCTTATAATGCAAGCTATTGTTTTATTCTAATCCTGTCTTCTTGTTACATAATCATGTTCACTATTTTTATCTTCTGTTTATTAACCTGCTGGTTTTAGTTCCTTAATGAAGCCTCCCTTGTGGCACTCGCTCTTTTGGGTTCTGACCTAGCTGGTTTTGTATGGCCAAATTTCAGAGTAGCACCCGAGGATCTACCTGTCTTCCAACCTGATGGTGAACACCAGACGTAATCCTGGCAACTTGTGGGTTCTAATTTGCTCTCCTACTCTATTGTAAATTATTCTTTTGAGGCATTTAGCTGCCGAGCAAGTGTTAGCTCGTGTTGAAACCAATATTCTATCTGCCTAAGGGCTGTAGCATGATTGACAAATCCTAGGGTTGATCATGTATTACTTTAACTCTTGCTAGTCTTCGTATTTTGTATGACTAGCTTCATGATCATCTGAATATGTAAAGTTTGGGACGCCTTACTTTGTATGTCTGATGATCTAATATCTTGTAACATTTATTTGCTTGCTTGGGATTGAGACACTAGGCTTGTTCTTGACCATAAGAGACTAATGGACTGTAGTTAAACCCCCCATGCAGCTAGGCAGCCGTGATCGTATCGCGAGGTGGATTGCACTTCAAGGTACATAGCTGGCTGTGTTTGTCCCCCGCTCTCCAGTATTCTGGTTCTGGGGTGTGACACTGTTTAAGTGGTGGCCCATACAGGTCTTGTAAAATCAAGGTGTGTGGGGGTTTTACCGAATAGTTGTCTCAATCAACACTCGTCCTTGATCTCTACTCGTGCCTTCTAATCTTCCAGAATCTAGACCTGATCACATGCTTATATCCCCGATCTATCTTGGTCCTTCCTTATTGTTCCTCATGTCATTTCTCCAGTGGCATTGTTCCCGGTCCTGCCTATCAGCCCAGCGGAGCACCTCCAGTGAACCAGCAACAACCTGGGGACCAAGCCCAGCACTCAGGGGTAGCCTCCAGAGTCATGCCTTCCGGGGGTTAAGGGCCACCGGTTTAGCCAGTCTAGCCTGTAGAGCCTGACCAAGGTGTTAGGGTTATATACTAAAAGCATCACTTTTGTAGTAACCTTATTTCCTTAAATTTTGAATGAGAATCATATGGGCAAATGTTTGCATATTGTATTTGTTGCAAGTGTTAATGCAAATGTCTGATCTTCTATATTGTAGATAATATGGTGTATGGTGTCACACAGAAGATCATATTATCAGTTTCCTATGGAGTATATAAATAGTTCACAACCTAGATGGACTTGGACAATCTATTGGAAAGGTTGTAGTATAATCTGGTATTAGTCTATCTTGACTATAGGTTTATACTAGTATACTTTGTGTGTATTGAACAGGACCACTTGAGGTTGTTCTCTTTGTACTGACTACATAAGAGAACAAACACCTCTGTTATTATGGATGCTTGTACTCTTAATCTGGATATAATAACGGACATGTATATGCAGTGTGCATTACTTTGACTCATGAAAGAGTAAGATTCGTTATGGATCAACAACCTCTATGAATTGGATAATAACATTGTATGTATGATGGGCTGTTGATTATAAATAGAATCTATGTCCCGATACATCGGGTTGATGATGTCCTCTTAAGGAGCTCATAAGGATTGTCATGTAAACCCTGCAGGTGGATTATATCCGACATGACAAATAAAGTTGAGCGGTACTACTTAAGGATAAAAGATGTCGAATCAATATAGTTGTCAGTAACTTAATTTGATCGACGGACATACGATATCTTAACATGGGGAGCCAAACGAGCATATAATAAAAGGAGCCCACAAACATAATTTGGGATTAGGGAGGTAGTGCAACAATAGCTCATTAGTGGACCGAGCTATTGTTAATGGGCCTGGATTGTGTGTTCAGGCTGAACACGGGATATCCAGATCCGTTAGGAGGCCTAACCCTAATTTCTCCTCATGGTCCCTGCCGTAGCCTATATATATCCTCTATTCTCTGGCCGCCAGATTACTGATCAGAAATCTAAAATTTTCTCTAAATTTGTGATTCACGTAAGGAGAGAAAGAGAGTGCTGCCAAGGAGAAGAAAAGGTTGGGAGATCGTCGCCCACACGACGTCCAACTCAAGGAAGGAATACGTACAGAAGATCTTGGGGTCGTCCGCTCGAGATTGCCAGGAATTACTTGTCTCCTTTCCGTCGCAGGTATAATTCGTGAACCCTAGTTTCCGCCTATGAAGGGTTAGAGCACGTATTAGATCTGTTTAACTTTCTATCGATCAATACGCACACCAAAGGAAGGGTCCTGGGAATCCCCAGTTCCATCACAAGGAACCCTGATTGGCTTCAGGATATAGAGGTTATCCTGGAGGCCGCTAGAATTCCAGAGGATGAGAAGGTGGCCGTAGTGCGCCTGAGTTATTGGACTTAGCCCGCAGCTGGTAGACGATGCAAGTAGTTGGTTTGGTGACACCTGTCTTATGGGCGGTATTCAGCGATAAGTTCCAGACGAAGTATTTTGATGCAGTAGCTCGGTATGATCTGCAGACCAGATTTAGCAATCTCAAACAGATGGAAAGGACGATCGATGGTTATGTGCTCGAGTTTTCAAGGCTTAGTCGGCTTGCTCCTACCTTGGTGGCAACCAAATTGGACCGAGCCCAGCAGTTCCAGCATGGGCTCCACCTAAAGATCATTCTAGCGGTGGAGCAGTTTGAGCATCAGACCGTTCATGCTATTTTGAGAGCAGCTAGGAGGCATGAGCACACCTCCCAGAGGATAGTAGACCGAGTAGGGGGCCGGAAGAGGTCCTATGGTCAGTTATCTCAATCGTCAACACCAACCCCGGCAATTAGGGCTTTGACTATTGGTGCGCCAAGGAGGGCGACCACAGTTTCATCGTTTCAGCATTCGACACTGACGTACCCTCGACAACAGAAGTAGAAGCATTCTTCCGTAATGGGCTGCTCTTATTGTGGGAAGCCTGGACACATGGTTACAGAGTGTCGTACGGCACAGGAATTATGCTTGGCTTGTGGGGGGCACCTGACCATATGATTGGGTCCTGTCCTAATAGAGCCAGTTCATCTTCATCAACCCTAACCAGTCCATCGGTTAGGGGACCAGCACCAGTACAGCAGGAGTACCAGCCTCCGAGGCCCTTACCGCCTCAGGCTCAGGCATTCCAGCAGTAGAGGCCTCAACAGTATGCTCAGGCCTAGGCCCATGTTCAGAATAGGCAGAGAGGTTACCAGCAGCAGGGAACAGCACCAAGAGGACAGGATCAAGCTATGGCCTTGTCGGTAGAAGAAGAATTAGCATCAGGTGAGGTGGTGGCAGGTACCATTCTCGTCAACTCTTTTTCAGCATCAGTATTATTTGATTCGGGTGCATCGCACTCATTTATGTCCGCACGATTCATAACACAGTTAGGACTGGAGCTCGAGTCATTATCAGTAAGGCTTAATATTCTTACTGGTAACGGTCTTGTGGGAGTAGGTAGAGTCTATACCTCGTGTCGAATCGTAGTTAGCGGTAGAGAGTTTTTTGCTAGATTGATAGAATTCTTAATGGCCGATTATGATGTGGTCCTAGGAATGGATTGGTTGAAGGATCAATATGCAAGAATAGACTGCCATGCTGGCAGGATTATTTTTTGTATTCCCGACGAAGAGGAGTTTTCATTTTCGAGAGGCGAAGTAGAACCTTCTCCACCAATCTTGCGGACGGCGGTAGCATCAGCAGTTCAGTTTTCCAGAGTAGTAAAAGAATTTCCTGATGTATTTCCCGAAGAGCACCCAGGTGTGCCCCCAGAGAGAGATAGAGTTCACCATTGATTTGATTCCAGGGACGGCACCAGTATCAGAGAGAGTCTACAGAATGGCACCATCAGAGTTGGAGATCCTGTACAAGATGTTTGAAGAACTTAGGACCAAGGGATTCATTCGTGCTAGTAGATCACCTTGGGGAGCTCCGATGCTTCTTGTGAAGAAGAAGGATGGTACGTCAAGATTATGTGTTGATTATCGTACCTTAAATTCTGTAACAATCAAGAACAGATATCCCTTGCCTAGGATAGATGACTTGTTCGATCAACTCAGTGGGGCAGAAGTATTCTCGAAGATTGACTTGCGGTCGGGGTACCATGAGATCAGAGTCAGAGGGCTAGACATCCCGAAGACAGCATTCAGATCGAGATATAGACATTTAGAGTTCTTCGTTATGCCATTCGGAGCGACCAATGCGCCAACGGTATTCATAGATCTCATGAATCGCATATTCATGTCATGTTTGGATCAGTTTGTGATAGTGTTTATCGATGGTATCTTAGTCTATAGCAAGAGTGAAGTCGAGCATGAGCAACATCTTCGATTAATTCTTCAGATTCTCAGAGAGCATCAGTTGTATACGAAGTTCAGCAAGTGCGAGTTTTGGCTTGATCGCATTTCGTACTTAGGTCATATCATCACAAGAGGTGGAGTGGAAGTGGATCCCAGAAGATAGTGAAGTACGTGTAGGCAACTCTAGAGGGGGGGTGAATAGAGTACGTGTATCAATAATGATCAATTAAAAATTTAACTTGTCACGACCCGCACCCATTGTAGGGGAACGAGAAGTGGGTACGTCCAGCCTACGCTGCAGTGTCGGCGGTAGAACGCTGTCCTAGGTCACATACATCTAACAATTATAAGGTACCTGTACAGTATATACACTCCAAACGGAGGATAATACAGAAATGTACAGCTCAATCACAACTAAGGTAGAAGTACGATAAGATAGATAGATAGATAATAAAAATCATTAAATGAGATACAAACAGGAGAAAAAGTCTAAGTGTCTAAGATAACATCTCCACAACATCCAGAATAATAATAAGATCCCAAATATAAACATAAATGTATCCAAATGAGACAAGACATCAAAATAAGATAGAAGTCAAAGCTAACTAGCCTAAACTATAGGGGTGACATCCTCTACTGCTGATGGATCCTGCTGAAGGTCCAAGTCGCAGGTGTCATCTATGGCAACTCCATAATAGGTAGGGCAAAGGTCCTCGTTATCCTCTGTAATATTTTCAACAGGTCCAGTCAGGACGGGAACGAGCACATAATCTCAATAGTTCATATCAAGACAGGAATATAAAGCATGCAATAGAGTAAAATACATGAAACGCTGAAAAAAAGTACATGTAGTAAAAGAGAGAGAACTATAATATAAATAGCTATTATAAGTAGAGAACTATCAGTGACTAATGATGTAGAGTACAAGATAGACATGTGAACGGCTTGAATTTGCACATGATTATACTAAAGAGTTTGTACAATGACTATTTGGAATTGTTCACATGACTGCTTCTACTCCTCCGTACCCCAATCAATATACAAGGATCCAGACAAGTTATGTTATTGTACAATATTTCATATGAGGGCCCATAAATGGGTGCACATGAAGGTATACATGAGGGCTCTGTGAACATGAGAGTACATGAATCACAAGAGTATACTGAATAGTGAAAGCACATGAGTACATGATAAAAGTGAAACGCACATGACATGATGTACCCGATGCTCCCGGGGGGGATAACATCTCAATGTAAAGATCCATATAGTACAAATTCGTGTTAACAACGTGACAGCATCAAGTAAAGTAATCTAGAGCAATAATATAAATCCTAACAAGTATGAAATGATCAGAGAATGTACTCGCTTGATATCCTGAGTATCTGGTAAGTGTAGATGTCCAGATAGAGTAGAAGAGTCCTATTTAGAGCAACACAGGTCACAACATGTCCAGAATGGTAATACTGAAGATTACAAAGTATTTTATATGAATTCTAGGTCATTTTAGACTAAAGTCAACTCTTGGTCAACTCTAGTCAACTACACTAGTCAAACTAGGTCAACTAAGCCATACTAGGTCCAATCCTAGTCTAACAAGTCTCACTAAGCCTAACCAAGCCTAGGCTAGCACTCAAACACATTACCAAGCCAAAATGAACTACACAAGTCTATACACTATACATAAATACATGTATACATACATGTATACATACCTACATTACATGTATTCTTACATTACATCTATACCTTACATACATTACACTATTCATGCATTACATTATATACATGCATTCTTATATGCATACATACATTCATACATTTACATTCACATTGTATATATACCAATATATATAGGATATATACATATATATAGGCACTAGTGTATATATATATATACATATATATACACATAGAGAGATAAAGTGGAATCATGTGAAAATGTGTTGTGAGTGTGGAAAGGGTGATACAAGTGAATAAGTGATAGTGAGAGTGAAAGAGGGGGAGTGAAAGAGTGAGAGGGTGTGTGTGTATCTCAGTCAATTGTGTGTGTGTGTGAGTGAAACAAGTGTGACAATGAGTGGTGTGTGTGTGTGGACAGTGAGGGGTTATGTTCTCAGGTTCATGGCATGTATAGGGATACATTCTCAGGAAACCTGAGAATCACATCCCCAAACTCTATATACAAATCTCAGAACTGCACAGTAACCTACCTATATGTAAACCCACATGACCCATATGTACATATTGGAAATACATATATATATATATATATATATATATATATATATATATATATATATATATATATATATCACAATCAACTATATTAATCAAAATAGAACTAAACCTATATAATCTCAGGTTTTCATTTCAAATATACAGTTAATATTTGAACTAATTCTCAGGTATTACATCATATATATATCAGTGAATCTCAGGTTTTCACAATCAAAAACACAAAGTGAAATCCTAACCAACTCATCACATAAATCTCAGTTTTTCTCAATATCCCAACCCAAACTGAATAACATTTAAACATCAATACAAACCCAAATTCGAATCTATTTAACATCCCAGATATAACACATGCTTTCTGTTAATAATCATAGTTAAAATCATCATGTAAATCATCTAATTATTTATTTAAAACCAGTTTAAAATTCAGTTCATGTATCCATGTATCAGAGAAAATGCAAAATTCGACCAATACAAACCCCAAATCATTTCGAAACCCAATAATAACCCAAATTAGAGGTGCGCATACGTGTCATACATGCATACGTGTCAGGGGGAGGTGTCTTGTGTCCAAACAAGTGGACACGAGGTGTCCAAACCAAATATAACACAGTTTCAGAAAACTGCGCGTACACAGGCTCGTACAGCCATGTCAAGTCCTCGTGGACATGACACAGACCACGTGGAGCCGCTTGCTCGTGTCTAGAATATGTCTAGATATAGGGCTACACATTCGAGTCCCTGACACGAGTCCACGTTGTGTCTGCACGCGACACGAAGGCCGTGTCAGAAGCCACTGTTCGCGCGGGTGCAGGAAGTGTAAGTTCAGTGCAGGCTCGTTTTCATGTCCGATACGTCATGAGGTGTCGTAAAACTCGAGGGGTGGCCAGACAGTGTCTGCCCCCACCCCTGTGCCAAGTAGCACGTGTCCACGTGGCCTACACAGAGAGAAATTAGGTGGTGGTAGCCGGGCACGTGCGCGCGTGTCTTGTGCTGTGGTTCGTGTCCAATTTTGGACACGAATACGACTCAAAACGTGCTCAGTGCTAGGGTTCCATGATCAAAACATGAAGGGCTACAAATCACTTCAAACAGAATTCAAAATTAACAAATTAAATTTTATTGAAACATTTCATCGAATACTTATGCGCACACACGGATACGTGTTCGATACGGACACCAAATTAATTCTAATTCCTACCAAACTTCACCTACAACTAGGGGACACCTAGATGGATGCATCTATGGAAAGAAATTAGGATCTAGAGGTGATTTGAAGTGATTAACTATTTAGAGTCAATCTCAAGAAAAAGCCCCAAATTGTGAAGTCCCCTTCCTCAAGCAATATCCAAATGAGCTCCCCTCCTTGCAAGCTAGCCTCCTACAACCGCTATTCCAGATTTAGAACCAATTGTAAAAGATTGGGATCAATTTGGTGGAGGAATGGTAAGGATTGATGAAAGGGGAAAGAAATTAGGGTTTCTAAAAATGGGTGTTCTAAAAGAGGCAAGTGGTCATGTAAAGATATTATATAGGCTAAAATTAGGTCACTCTTGGGCTGTTGGGGCTGGCCATTTTAACGCCCCAGTCCCAAAATACGTAGGACTAGAAACGTAGACATGCCAGCCGTATAATAAATATACGTAAGCTGTAAAATGCAGTAAACCAAGAGTAATCTAATCTCATCCACAAATGTAAGAATAAAAGATATCATATAATCAACTGTAATAAGTCTTTGTACAATATGTTGGGCGGAGACAAATCCACTACCAACAAGTAAGGGAAAAATATACATGGAAACTAAAATGATTTGGCGAGAGTAGCAAGAAAGACTCAAGACACGTCCTCTCCGAATGAATAGAAAAGATCATGACCTCGGCTAGAATACCTGCGGATGACAATAACACACACCTGGAGAGATAACCAGGTCCTCAGAGGGATATAACAAGATACATAATATCATGCCATATAAACTGTGGTATATAATAAAAATAAGGATGCATGCAATAGGGTACCTAACCGTACTATAGTGAATATGCAATAAAGAACAATCCTTCACATATGGGCACTCGGGCTGTATAACAGTGGCATTGTCCCTTCCTTCGGGAACCAGTCGTCTCCGTCCATGACGTTCGGCAAACGTCAGAGGGAATCCGTAAGAAAACGTCCATAACGATCTATGAACGTCAGAGGGAATCAGTAATAGTAAGGTGAACCTGCGTCTACAGTGGAGCTTCAGGTACAATAGCAATTAATATGTGGCCCATACATCAAGGAACTATTCTTCCACCCCATGCCTAGTGGATTCAGATCCAAGACTCATATGACTCTCTAGTAACTGCCAAGTCCACTAGCATGCAATTCTATTGGCAGATACTCCTAACCGTCGTACGCCTCATACGTATCGATGGCCGGTCGACTACGCGAGTACGTATCCTATATGTGACTCACATGCGTGGTAAAGTACGTGTCAAGGCCGTATGAGATATACCAATACCTCATCAACAATGGGTGGTCACTAGGCTAAGCCGATGCAAGAGATAAATAAAAGCAAGAAAACGACCGATAGAGTCGCTTGCACCCAAGTGTGACTTGGATGCACAGTTTTATAATAACAAATAAGAAATGCTGAAAATAACAACTGAAAATAAGAATATATAAATCACAGAGTAAGGTGGCAAGGTATCTTGCCTGGTGGTGCGAAACTGGCAAGTACAAGAATCACAATGTCAGCAGAAAAAAGTCAAAATCTACGAATGGCTCTGGATGCTGAAACAAATATCAAAAATGTTCTCGGTGTAAAAGAAATACCAAGGAAACGCCTGTCCAAAAGTCAAATTCTAGAACAAGGGCAAAATCGTAATTTCGGGTCAAAATAATGTCCACCTTTGGACCCGCTTTGCACCGAAATGCGTGCCAATATCTACGTTCACTAAAGTCATCAAACTACATGTCTACAGATTTGTTTTGATAAGATGAACCCAACGGTATGTCAAATTTTGGATTCCAGTGGGCTGTGCACAAAATCGCCCGTTGAGTAGGATTGTGGGCCCGCCAAAATAGCGTCCCAGTCAACCTTTTTAGAATTGAACCAAACTTGGCATACAAGACCAGAAAAATAATACGGTCATGTTGGCACAAGTTTCGTCTCAATCCGACGACTGTACACGAAGTTATGGCCAAGTTTGTAAAAGGTCGATACGGGTGTATCTCGACGGATACGCACTGATTTCGTTGCGCATATACAACAAAATTGGGTTCCGTCAGTTCCCATACGTCGACAACATCCATATGCGCCTTTCGATGTGTATAGTGTGCGACCACGTCGCCTGGTTTGTCGTGGCGCACGCCGTATCGGGGTGTTTTTCTAATTTTCGAAAACAGAATTTACAATTTTTTTTGAGAACTTTAACTACATGTAACTTTTTATATAATAGATGAAAAGTGATTCCAGAAGGTGCGTTATAATCTTGGTTATGTTGTCTTTGCCTGTCTTTAATTAGTCTCTACAAAATCCTATTGTACAGAAAGAAAAGTGGCCGACAAGTTGGTGTTTTAAAACAGTTTTTAATATTCCAGAAAAGTAGTTTTTCTCCAACTTCGTCTCAATTTTTCGAGCAAGTTGGATGGCCATGTCGAAATCCACCTAGGGGATCTTGAAGAGGGTCATGTGGGCTTTCTACACGTATTTACGGATCTAAAAACAGATTTAAATTGATGAGAAATCGCATGAAGAAGTTAGGTACCTTGGTTTTGTTTTCTGTTGATGTTGTTGTCGTTTGTTGTTGGTGGTGGTGTTGCCGTGGCGACCGTGAGGCGGGGCTACTGTGGCTGGACGCGGAGGTACTCGCCGAAAGAGGGGTGAGCGGAGAGAGAGGAGCAAGGAGAGAGAAGCAGGAAGATTGATTAGGGTTGGTTTACTAAAACTTATATATATTATATTATATATAATATAATATATATATATATATATA